>CM072155.1:604327-1110007 GCA_036850595.1 Rhyacichthys aspro | reverse complement strand
TTTGGATCTACGAGCGAAAAACACTCTTTACGAGTTTCACTCGACGATTTCTCAAAAAGAAACACCTATTAACGACCTGCTACGTGCAACTAGACAACCTTCAGCATGGAGCATGTGAGTATTTTGAAATTAAAAAAAATCTTTAATTAGATTTTTTCATTATAATCCCTGTAAAATGTATATTTAGTTAAATTGTATGAGTTCTAAGTCAAATTAAGCCATTAGGATCAATTCTGGCCAAAACAAACGCAGAAAAAGCCTGTAATCTGCGTATTTTACGAAGTAGAGGCCAACCAATCAGTTTCGCGCGGCTTTTGTCCAGCCCAGACTGCACAGTGACGAGGTTAGGATTAAAAAAACACTACTGATGATAATAATATAATATTTCACCATATCCTAGTTCTTCATTATAGTGTTATTAGCTACATGATATAGCCTTAGCGAAATATAAATATTTTACGCTACTGACTGATGACAATATATCTATATGCTAATCACGACATTTACAAATATTAATAAAATACAAAAACGTGCTTTCTCTCGTTTTGTACGATGAACATTTATGAATTCATATGATTATTCTTATTTTATTTTATTGCTATTTTACTTACTTTAAAATCTGTCTTATTCTGAAGTGTATACATTGTTTTGTTGCAGCGTGTCTTGCCCGTTCAGCTTCAGGAGCACGACTACTGCAGGAAGAGGAAGAGGCTCACCAGGAGTCAGGACAAGTCTAAGGGCTACTGGAAGCAGGTAAATACCAGAGGTTTGGTAGAGATCATGTAAAAGCTCATAGTGTTGTAAAAGTTTCTGGAGAACAGAAATGAGATTTAGAGAATCTGTTGAAGTGACAAGATTAATCAGTCAGGCTCAGAGCTGATTGTAGGTCAACTTTAATTGGCATAACTCTAAGTGTCCGAGTGGGCCCTCCTCCTCTACAGGTCCCAAGTTCTCACCTGCCCGACCAGCCTCCACAGCCCACCCCTGACCTTCCTCCTGCCTCTCCTCCTCCGCCCAAAGTCACTCCAAATTGCTCTGAACCTGAGCCACGCAGCAACTCTGCTGAGCTCCCAGAGTTCCTGGGTTTAACCCGCCGCCCTCAGCCCTCCTCCGCTGCTCAGAGCGTGGGCCCCTGCCCAGAGCCGTCCACTTCAGGACAGAGCTCTGTTGCTGACAGTGATCCTGTGATGATCCACGGTTACACTGTGGAGCAGTATCAGAGCATCTACCACTCAGTAGTGGATGACATGCTCAAGTAGGTTTATTTTTATGGCCAAAAAAAGATATATACGCTTCTTTGAACTGTAAAATATATTTTTATCATTTGCCAATTCAAAGAGAAACTGTATTTATCACACAGAGGGGAAAATCAAAAACAAATGAGAATTTTTTTCCCCCACTTTTTGTATCCATTTGATTTAATTGATGTTTCTATTTGCCTGCGTTTCAAAGGTACAAAAGTGGGCGCCCTCGTCCTTACTCTCTTGAGCTCGGTCGTAAGATCAAGCAGCGCCTGTGGGAGGCTCTCAACCGTCCACTCCTCTCTGTGGTGGAGACAGCCTCGGGACTCCTGAAAATACAGGAGTCCACTGCACTCGAGGATTGTCCCCCTCACATTGAAGTAGACGTCTCTGGAGAGCCGGAACCTCGGGCTCCTCCCCAAAGAGACCCCGTCTCCACTAGAGACGTTCCTCTCCTTGTAAATAGTGTATATAGTTCAAGACATCTATTTGATGAACTTTAAAAGACTTTTAAAAGACTATAAGAATACTGCAAGTGTCTCCAAATCTCTGCCACAAAGATCCAGCCTCTTCTCAGTCCATCTGCAGCTTCTACCATCAAGCACCACCTCCAGCCTCTAACATCAGGCTCCAGCACCACCTTCCACCTCCTTCTACCTCAAAAACAGACGCTGTACCATCCTGTCTGTGGGTCCAGTCCATCTGCAGCTTCTACCATCAAGCTCCAACAACAAACTCTGCCTCAGCCTCCACCTGCCTCAAAAACAGACGTCTTACCATCCATCCTGTCTGTTCTGCCTCATCAAACCAAAACTTCTGCAGCTTCTACCACCAAGCAGCACCTCAAGCCTCTAACATCAGGCTCCAGCACCACCTTCCACCTCTTTCTACCTCAAAAACACACGCTGTACCATCCTGTCTGTGTGTCCTTCTGCAGCTTCTACCACCAAGCTGCACCTCCAACAACTCCTCCTCCATCTGCCTCAAAAACAGACGCCTTACCATCCATCCTGTCTGTTCTGCCTCATCAAACCAACACTTCTTTACTCCATCTGCAGCTTCCACCACCAAACACCACCTCCAGCCTCTAACATCAGGCTCCAGCACCACCTTCCACCTCCTTCTGCCTCAAAAACAGATGCTATACCATCCTGTCTGTGTCCAGCCCAACAACAAACTCTGCCTCAGCCTCCACCTGCCTCAAAAACAGACGCCTTACCATCCATCCTGTCTGTTCTGCCTCATCAAACCAAAACTTCTGCAGCTTCTACCACCAAGCAGCACCTCAAGCCTCTAACATCAGGCTCCAGCACCACCTTCCACCTCTTTCTACCTCAAAAACACACGCTGTACCATCCTGTCTGTGTGTCCAGTCCTTCTGCAGCTTCTACCACCAAGCTGCACCTCCAACAACTCCCCCCTACATCTGCCTCAAAACAGATGCCTTACCAAAATCCTGTCTGTTCTGCCTCATCAAATCAAAACTTCTTCAGTCCATCTGCAGCTTCTACCACCAAGCACCACCTCCAGTCACACACATCAGGCTCCAGCACCACCTTCCATCTAAAAAACAGATGCTGTACCATCCTGTCTGTGGGTCCAGTCCATCTGCATCTTCTACCACCAAGCTCCAACAGCAAACTCTGCCTCAGCCTCCACCTGCCTCAAAAACAGACATCTTACCATCCATCAGTCTGTTCTGCCTCATCAAATCAAAACTTCTTCAGTCCATCTGCAGCTTCCACCACCAAGCACCACCTCCAGCCTCTAACATCAGACTCCAGCACCACCTTCCATTTTAAAAAACAGACACTGTACCATCCTGTCTGTGTGTCCATCGAAGGCTTCTACCACTGAGCAGCCCCTCCAGCCTCACCCTCCAGCTTCAGTGTCATCCTCAAAAGTATGACCCACATTCATTTTCATCATTTCACTTTTGTATATACATTTGTACTGACAGACTTTCTTTCATCACAAGGTGTCAAGGCCCTGGTTACAGCCTCCACCAGCAACAAAGTCAAACCTCCAGCAAAAGACGGTGATCTCCAGCATTAGGTACAGGTACAGATATTTACACAAAGCCTGCTTTAACCCATAGTTAATCAACAGCTAATTATAAGTATTTAATTCTATATGATTTTATCTTCTGCAGTGTGAAATTGTCGTAAGAAACTATCCAGTCACAGCAGCCTGCCTCTGAGTCCTTCCCACTGAACTGCAACAAGAAAAGCCTCAAAAGCCTTGACAAAAATTGTATTTATTCATTAAATAAACAAAATTCAAATAAAAAAACAACAACATTCTTTTCTGTTTTGTGTCTAAGTTATTCAACACTGTTATTACATAAACATTTCTACTTCCACACATGCTATAGTAGGGTCAATATCATTATAATGTGCCTTTAAGACTTCCTACTTTCAAAAAAAAAAAATCAAAGATTTTCCATTTAACTTTATATTCATTCTATTAAGTAGACCATAGGCTGTTAGAAATGCATGCTGGTCAAGCTCCAGCCCTCTTTATATATTCAGTATAAGCAGATTTTGTACAAGCAAATAGCAAAATATGTCCACCCTGTCAGGGACAAAGTCAAAGTAGAATAAATACATTTTCATTGCATAGGGATTATATAACATACATTTTCATATATTTTGATATTTTGTCCCTTTCTTAACAATATGTGTTAGATAATGGGAAAAGTCTTTTGATAATGACAAAATTACTGCAAAATATTTGTTTCCTGTTAAAATATGCATTAGTTGCACCTTCTTTTCTATATAAAATCTGACTGCAAATATATTTGGTCAAATTTTCAGCCAAAACTATTTGGTCCTCATTTGTTTATTAAGAAATTACACAAAAGATTTTTTTTTAACTTTTTAATAATTTGTTTGTCTCATAAAACTTGAAGATGACAGGGTGGACAATGATGTGACAGGGTGGACCTTGGCATGACAGGGTGGACAAGAGCATTAATGGAAACTACTAATTATTAGAAACTACGATTGATTAGAAAGAATGATTTCATCCGTGAACACATAGGTTAAAACACAGTTAAACACATAGCTCACAAAAATATAGCCATTGCCATATTGCCAAAAACATATGTACCACTTCCTTTTAAGGAATAGTAGTAAAACAATGCAAAAGACTCACAGTCATTTGAACTGACTGACTCTAACCTGGAGTGTCTTGTCCTAGGCAGATTTTCAAGAGTTTTAGGAAAGATGGGGGGTGTCTCTGACTGTAGAAAAGCACTAGCCCTTGCCTGGCATTTTAAGGCCTGGGGGCCACATCAGGCCCTCGACCCACCCCTGTCCGGCCCTCAGGAGGCTTGAGTCAGAAAAGGTTAGACAGGTATTTGTGTGTGTTGCGGGGAAGCTGGAATAAACTGTTATTGTTAAAAGTGTATTATGTGCCTGGTAAATGTTTTGAGGATAAATTCTGATTCCTTGGTTTAGGCCAGGGTCGGCAACCCAAAATGTTCAAAGAGCCATATTGGACCAAAAAACAAAAAAAAATTCTGTCTGGAGCCGCAAAAAATTAAAATCCTTATATAAGCCTTATATGAAGGCAACACAGGCTGTAAGTGTATATTAGCTATATTAGCCTGCTATCACGACATCAAATGACTAAACAGGCTACAAATACATAATGAGCATTCATGATTAAATGTTTATTTTCCCTGCAGCGCGTCCTGGAGAAAATGACGCACCACGTGACTACTTTGCTGTACGATATTTGTAGCCTGTCCAGCCAGACAACTTTCTCATTGTATTACAAACAGAGAAAGTCAGTCTGGGATTGTCCAATTTGCCCCGATTTCTGCTCCGGCTCTTACCGACCAATCGTAGCGACGGGGGAGGGATTTTGTTTTGCGCGACAATTTTTTCAACCAAAAGATTAGCAGGTTTAGGTAGCTTACTACGATCGAAATAAGCAACGAACTCGATATTACAGCCTGTGTCCTCAGATTTTTGACAAAAACAACAGAAGTTATTCACCGTCACCGATGCATCTTCTCTCTCTAGCCATGCTGGTGTACGCTGTGGTTTGTTGACAACTACAATCAGTTTCGTTTTCCTTACGTCACATTCGGTATGTGGTATTTGGTGCTTTAAGTTTAACATCCATCACAACGTTAATGTCATCAGCTATCTTTCTCTTTTTCCCTTTGGGATCCATGGCCCATCACACCCGCCGGTTTGTTTACAACAGCCACCTGACTGGCACGGCGCCGCGCTCAAACGAGTGTGGCAGGCTATGACGCAAATCTTTGTTGACAGAAATGTTGAAATTTAATATTTATTATACAGATTTTTACAGCATTGGAAAACGTTACGAATGTTTGTGTCATGTTTGCCCTCCTACAGAAACCATATTAAAAAAAAAAAGCACCCCCCCCCATCTTTTTCCATTTTCATACATTTTTATAAAAGCTCCAGGGAGCCACTAGAGGGGCGCTAAAGAGCCGCATGCGGCTCTAGAGCCGCGGGTTGCCGACCCCCGGCCTAGACAATGAGAAAAGATTGACACACTGAGCTTCTATCCTCTGACTCTGTCTCACTTCACTCTTATTACAATATTATATTATTATATGTTATATATATTATGTGTTGACAAGTTGTCCTTCTGTCCCACTCTTTCTAGATGTCCGGCTACTGTTAGTCGTCCAAGTGATCACTGGACCTTAGCTGTGCCCCAACTGTGATCCTGTCCCAAACCATGGACCCCTGTTGACCCCAGTTTTGCTCACTCAGATGAACTGTTCCTGCTAAGATTACCATGGACTATATCCATATTAATTTTTCATTCATTGTACATATGATGGACTATCTGTCAGTGACATATCCATTGCACAGCCTGTTCGTCCTGGGAGTGGATCCTTCCTTCTGTGGTTCTCCCTGAGGTTTCTCTTTTTCCCCCGCTGGGTTTTTTGAGTTTTTCCATACCCTGATGGAGGGTCTAAGGACAGGGGATGTTGTCTAGTTCTGCCTGTTTGTACATTTACTGTCTTTTGTTTTTGTAAAGCCCTTTGAGGCAGTTGTTGTTATCGTCCTGTGACCATATTGACCTCTATAATTCCAGGTCAGTCATGAAGACCAAAAGTATTTTGGCTGATCTTAGCCACCAACTCTGGAGTTTTCACTGCTGCCAACAGGGCTGTGCCCTGTAAATCAAACAGGTTTATAAAATGTCTTCTATGTCTTTTATTACTGCTGGTATCAGCCTGTTGAATGCCTCCCCATAACTTTTACTCTTTGTGTTTTTTTATGTTGTTAAATTGGTATTTTATTGGAGTTGGAATTCACTGCTGGCTGTGGAACAATTTTCCCCTCAGGGATAATTAAGATACTTTGAAACTTGAGTTCCTAAATTATGTACATGCAGTCTGTTGGATGCATGGGTCATCATGCTAGCAAGCAGCATGATTAGGCTTGGGCTCTCTCACCATGTCATTCCATGGTTGGGTGTATGAGCTTTTGTGAGTCTCCCTGGTTAGCTGCATACACTGCAATAGGGTCCTGGTTTCGTGGCCGTGCTGCATGACTGGGGGGGTCAGGGCGATCCTCTGTTGGCTTAGTTAGATCATGCTCTTGACTGACCAGCTCTCAGAGGTGCCTGAGGTGTGTAGCTGCATGACCCCTGAAGCTGAGGTGCTCACTATAGTTTTGTCTTTGCCTACTTGGTTATGTGGCCCTACGCCATTTTTCACATGCTGGCTGTGAGAGGGTTGCATGTGTTTGGCCCTTTGGTTGGATGACGTCTCTGAAGCAAACTGATATCACATCCCACATGCCTCGCTTTCACCTTGGAGAGCTGAGGCACATAAGTAATGTGGCATATGTATCAGCCAGATTTTACCTAGAAGTAACACTATAATTTTTTACCCCACAATGTAGAACCTTACAGTAATGGCCTGAATATAATGATAATGGTTTCTTGACATCAAACAAGGAAACTAACCCCTTTTTTAAAAAAGATAAAGTGGCTGGTAGTAGTGTGACTATTTGATATGGTCTTATCCATAAGGTAAGACCATATCACATAATGATAAGGACTGCGTGAATGCACGCTCCTCTCACTGTCTAAGTTAAGCAGGAGATTTCTCTCATCTGGTTATAGAGGTGTAAAAGGCCTGTCTGACTCTTGATGAATGGTCATGTCGCAAAAGTCTTGCGCAATGAAATAAAAAGGATGCAAACCAAACCAATGGGGAAGGAATTTTAGGAGGAAAATGCAGTTGTAATTTGACGTAGTAGGAAGTGTTGGAGGCTCTTCATTTGTTTATAATAAAGAAAAGGGTCTTTCAGCTAATCCCTGTCAGGGAGTTTGCATGATTAGCTTGACACTGTTTTTATACCAATGCCCATCTTGACAAAACCCTCTCCAAACTGAGTCTGTGAATCGAGCTGCTCTTCAAGGCACCTGAGCCCCCAGCCTCTTGCATTCAAACTGGGTGCGCTAACCTCTCCACCACCAAGGAGCTTATTATTATTTTGCAAGGTTGACAAGTTTTATAATCTAACTTGAACAAAAATGTTACATAAAGAAGTTTGAGTGGTTTCAAAATGTGCTATATAATGTATTTCTCACTTGCACACATGACCCAGTTCCCTTGGGTAACTAAATCATTGCAGAAGACTTCCTACTTTAGACAGTCCTTACATGGAAAGAGCTTTGACTGGATCAGATTCAGGGAGGCAAATGAATCCCTCTGAGGAATGTTAGATCTGGCTGGTAAGTAAGTCAGTATAAAAGCACTAGCTGTAATCTCTTCACCTCATAACACCTTGTGTTTAATGAAAAGTCAGGACTTTTTTTGTTTTAGTTGTTTTATTTTCCTTTTCAATACATTTATGCTATGCATAAAGTAGGTTTAAGAAAATCTTGCACTCATGCTGAGTTAGATTTGTATTATTCCAAACAGAGAGCATATGGAAACACTGCAAAGAACCAATGAAATAAAGGGTATGATTGTTTATTTAAATAGGTTAGCAGGGCTAACTGGCAGAGCCAGTTGTCTAAACTGAGAGAAGAAATGTCTTTGGCATGTCTGAGCTCATCTCCACTTTCAGCTAGTTTGCAGTCTCCATCTTGATCTGACCTGCTCGCTCATTTTGTCCTATGCTCTTTCAACTCTACTTTTTCTTACTGTCACTAGCCTGTCCCCATTAAAAACTACCTTACTCCACCAATATGCACCACCTTCTATGTCAAATACACTGGATTGGCAGACTGGTAACATTCCAAACACATTACAACCAACGTTATTATTTCAATTAACCAAATGGCACTTGGGGACATCTCTAGCTTCATCCTGTTATACTCTGAAGAGCCTTTAAATTGTCCCAGGATGCCATTCTTGATTGTCTTTTTCTTAATTTATAATCATGTAGTATCATAAGATTAAAAAAAAAATTTTTTTCTTGTAAGCTAAATTTTTAAATTTGATTATATCTTTTACCTTAATGAACAATGTTTCAATTGACTAGATCACCTGAGATTAGTTGGGTCAGTTGAAAAGTAATTTTTGGAGGGAGCAAATCTGTAAAAGCAGTAACATTCAAGATGCTGACTCGTAAATAAAAGAAATCCTTTAAAGGAACAGTATTAAAGGAATCTTTAAGAAGTGTTCAGGACTAGGTGATTTTGGGTCAGGTTTGGTCAAAAGCTTTCAGAGGTACTGACCTCTTTCTTCATGCATGTTTAGTAAGAATTGAAAAGGGTGTGGATTACTATGCTGGTCTCATACAGGCAGTGCTAGCAGGGCTCACATTACACTGACTCTGATAGTGTGTGGTTTTTAAATAGTGTAGTTGTCGACTCCTCCCCATACAAATCAACCTATTTTGGGGTCAGTGAGTTGGGGGAGGGACAGTCAAGAAGATAGGTGAGAGATTACTGTTTGAGCTTAGCACATATGCCATTAGGCTTGGGCTATAGCTACATGTAAACCTGCAACCGCATGAAGTTGAACCTTAATATAATTCATTTTAACAGTTTCCATCAATGATCTTGACAAGTGAGGCCCTGATAGCTACTGAAATGCTATGAATGAACTTTATCAATTCTTTTCTACAAGAGAGAATAATAATGATGACATTTTTATTTATTTTATTTTATTTTTATTTTTTTTAGAAATCTTAGTTTCTCAGAACAGCAAAAAGTAAGAGTGAATCCCCATTTATTTCGGGATATTAGTAGATTAAAGGGTGTTATTGAGTGTGGAAATGTGGGTCTCATGGTACTTTTATAAGCAAGTCACCAAAACCAGTGCTCATCCTCTTGGGTCATAAATGTTTGTACCAAATGCCATATGGAAGTCTGGAGAGTACATAAAGAATAAAGGTCTTTAAAGGTCAGGGGGCTCTATCCTATGATACCCACTACTAAATAAATATTTTAAATATATAATTTTATAAAAAATGTAACATATTAAATTTGTAACCAATTAATCTCAATCAATATGCACTTAGCTCAAAGTAAGAAAATTCTACACATCTAAACCTTATCTCTCTCTCACAGTATAAGATACATAGTCCTTATTCTAAAGTTAAATTTGAACATTTGATGATGATGATGGAAAAGCTCATTCCTTATACTCTCACTCCCACCTCTCTGGCTAGCCTAACTTATGGATACTAAAGGCCGGCTTGCAGCATTTGCCTCTGTCAGTCAGCCTGACCCCCCTTCTTCTCAACTTACGCCATAGGTCTTGCTCTTTTTCTGTCGCTCTCATATTAGTCCTGCCTGTGTCTACACCGTTGACCAGTTACTGGCGGCTCCTCTCTCAGCTTTTTATTGCAGTCCTAACTCATCACACTTGCCCTGCACTGGACAAAAAGACTCCCTGGTTTGGTGTGATCCTGACTCAACGGTAGGACACCTGCTTACCCAAAGGATCATTTCTAACAGGAGTTGGGAACAAGTATCTTCTTGGAATATCTCCTGTACACGGGACCTTGTCGTGTCATTTCAATGCCCGTATAATTGGAGCCCATTCCCGACTGTTGTAGTCTTGTCAGAGCATTGTGTGTGAGTGGCTTTTAACATTGAGTGTGTGTGGAGGATAAATAAGCAACAACCTGCAGTGCTGGACTTCTGCAGAGATTTCAGTCTATTTTTGTACTAATTGGCCCAGTCTTTGGCTGTGAATATGGCATCGTTGAGAAGTTTCATTCTGGCGCTTTTGTTGGCGCTTCTTTGCTCTTTTCATACTCCATTGGCTCCCTCTGTGAAAGCGCAGGATCTGCCATTCCATTCTGAGGAAGGCCTGATGGCTGATGATGATGATGATGATGATGATGATGATGATGACGACGATGATGATGATGACGATGATGACGATGATGATGATGACGACGATGATGACGATGATGATGACGACGATGATGACGACGATGATGACGACGATGATGACGACGATGATGACGATGATGATGACGACGATGATGATGATGACGATGATGACGATGATGACGACGACGATGATGATGACGATGATGATGACGACGATGATGACGACGACGATGATGATGATGATGATGATGATGACGACGATGATGATGATGACGACGACGATGATGATGATGACGACGACGACGATGATGACGATGATGATGATGATGATGACGACGATGATGATGACGACGATGATGACGATGACGACGATGATGACGATGACGACGATCACGAAGGTAAGATGACTTATTTAGTTTTATCCTAAAATATTTTCTTTATGCTGTTACATTGACCTAAAGCTCACAGCATGTTGCTCACTGCTGTAGAAGTGAACTATATACCATTTATGAATTTAGTCAGTGGAAACACTTACATGTCATTCATAGTATATTTGCCTATGATATATGTGCAATGTGTGCACATATAGGACATTGTGCAAAAGGGGAAGAGCTAAGTTCAACATTAGCCACTCCCCTCTCATTAACATATTGACAACCTCGTCATCTCTTTCAGTTTAGTGTCTTAGGCCATCAGAGTCCCTCCTTCACCCCTTTCCAGCTGTCCAATTGCTGTCTCTGATACTGTGTTCTTTCCCTGCTTAACTAGAATTATGAGCACTCTGGGGAAATTGAACTGGCCCATCTGAAGTTCAACTGTCCGAAGTCCTTCGTACAGTACGCTAGAATTGAACTTGGGGACTGCAGAAGCATTGATGTGAGGGAGAGAAAGAGCAAAAAACTATTTCACACAAACCAAGCCTGATTTAAATCATCAGGGTTACTAGTCTGAGATCTTTTGATTTGTGTTTCGTTTGAAAGAATGGTTCATCTAGTAAGATCTTCCTTTCTCATTTCTTTTGGATAAGATTGACATGCATTTGTGTCTATTGTGAACTTACAGAGAAAGAAAGAAATAAAGAAAAGAAAGAGAGACAGAAAGAGATATTGAATTGGGGTAGGGGAATATGCTGCTAAACAGACAGTGGGAGAAAAAAGCGCGAGAAGAGGTGCAGGAGGGCAACTAAATTCACCTATTCAAAATCTTACTATACCAAGAGATGCACTGTTTCTCTCTTTTTCCATATCTCTCAATGTCTTTCTTTCTCTGTGAAGCTTTGTTGCCACTATATGCTGAGCTGAATGTATACACTTGTAAAAAACATATGTAAGGCAATATGTTGTAAAAACATATGTAAGGCAATATGTTGTAAAAACATATGTATGGTAATATCTATTATTAAATATATATCAATAATGTAATAGTAATACATTTTTATGGTATAGTCAACTGAATATTTTATGTGTCAGGGAAAAAGTATTTTGGTACACAAGCTTGTAGCTTTATTGATCAAACATAATGAGTTCAATGCATTGGCCTGTCTATTAATCATTATCTGGCACTGTAATAAGTGTTTGAGTAACTTGCATGGATTAAACTCCTCATTTAGTATTACATGTACTATGGTTTATTTGCTGATCTGCTATTTTTTCTGTCAGATGTGGAGAGAGTGTTTGGGAAAAGAGAGAAACATCTCTTTATTTACTGAAATTTAAAGGTTAAGAGATGAAGAGCTGTCCTTTTATAATTCTTGTGACTTTTTAATGATTGTGAACATCTATGTATGAAAAAACTGCCACCACTGTCCATGTATTTAACCCTACTTTCATTCATTAAATAAATCAAATGATCATAAACTGCCTAAATACAAATTTTTATTGATGTGGTCATAATTTGTAATACCAAGTCAAATACACTTCCTATTTGAATGGACACCTACTGACTGACATAATAAAACTTGCCCTGCCATTCTGGTCCATTGGTCAATTGATTGGTAAGTCATCTGACCTAAATCATATTGGTCAACCAGCCCAGTTCCCAAAGTGAAGGAGCATGCCTGATCCAGCACTGAACTGCCCTAAATCTGTGTCTCTCACTGACATGACATTACTCAATTTAAAGAGAAATCTCCTTTTGAAGCCACCATTAAACTCACTATGTTCACCCTGTTTGTATGGTCTGGCTGTTCCATGAGGGCTGCATGCCACTGTTCTCCTGAGTGAGTCTGGTTAGCCATGTTTTTATCCTGTTGAATAGTAAAAAAAAAACAAAAACAAAACAAAAATATTTCTAATGATCAGACTTTTCTTCTTAAATATTTGTGAGCTGTTGCTTTTAGACACCTTTTGAACACATAGGACTTTGGAGAAATATTACTTTGTCTGACAGAAATAAATAAGACAAAGGTAATTTAGTGTTTGATTCAGGCCCTTTTCTTTATCAGATCTGAAATGTATAGATTTCATATAATTTAGTGTACATAAACATTTTAAGAATTCTACATTTTGTTGAAACCCATTAAGATAGAAGACTACGACAACACATAATTTTATGGACAACATATGAGTCACATGTGAAATGATGTCACATTCCTTCCACATCTACGACTACAGACTGAAAGCAAAGCACATCATTTAAATGTCTCATGTTAACCAGCACCAATGACAGCTGCTGGAAATGACACTACTGCTACTGTACACTTAAATGTATATTTTATTTCAAAATTTGTATTCAATATTAGACGACGATGATGATGACGATGATGATGATGATGATGATGATGATGATGATGATGACGACGACGATGATGACGACGATGACGGTACCTATGAGGAAGGTTCTGTTTGCTCCTTCTGTCACTTCTGTGAGGTTTGTGGTTAGCCAACACACTAGTTCACTCAATAAATCTCGTTTTTATCTCCAATGATCATTGAACCTGTCTTTTAGCATTGTGATGAATGTGAGAAATGCCCCTGTGAAGAAGGAGACCAGTCTGAGCACTGTGGTGATTGTGATGTAAGTGATGTTTAAATACACTCTGCATCCAGTGTCCTGTGGGTTTCTCACACAACTGTATTCCATTTTCCCGTTTACAGATGTGCAGCTTCTGCCATGTGTGTCCTGTTTGCCAAACGGTTTGCAAGCCAGGTAGGTAAATGTAGAACAGTCAAAGTGAGAACTGAATAACACCTACACACTCTACCCATGTTCTAGTACTCAGAACATTCAGACTATTTCAACTGGCATCAACCTCTCTGATACAATCATTTTCCAGTGCACTGTGTGTGTTCTGACTGTAACAGTTTTGGCAAAGCAGCAATTCCATGCTGCTAAGGAGAATGTTCTTGAGATGGGTGATCTAAGGTCAATGTTCTTAGAGGACTCTTACATTTACCGACATCCACCTTTTCAAAGTTACTACAATATTTTGACTTGGTTTGGAAAACCTGTGCAGAAAATATAGAAATCAACACTAGGGTAGCTGCTGACTGCAGTCACATTTTCACTGACTGTCTTTTCTGTAGGAGGCTTTCTTGACGAGGTGACAGGATCCATTTACAAGTAAGTCGTATTTACAAACAGCATCTTCAAGATTCTATCAATTCTGACCTATATTTTTACATTCAACAGGACCATAGCTGATGTCTTTGATAACGACAATGACAACTAAAACTTTGCTGTATGTTGCCACCACGTGGCCATCTAATGTTACACCTTCACTTCTGATTCACACTGTTATATATGCCTATTTCTTTGAGCAATAACATTTGTATGTTCACTAATGACTAATTATTTTTTAAAGAAGTTAATATATTTGTTTATCTTTGTTATCTTTCAAGTTGTACTTTTAAGGAAAAGAAGTTATTTAAAGTCATTTGCTCTTTTTAATAACAAAGAATGTGAAATAAAGAAGTATTTTCCTTGGTTGCTTTATTCATTGACTAAAAAATCTGCTTGAGATTCAGCTTCTGATTTCCCATTCAATATTACCATTGAATATACATTATTATTAAGACATCTGAGCAATTGTTTCCCACTGAGACAGGCTTGAATGGAATACAATAATTAATTAATTAGAGATATGAGAAACTTAGTTAAGTAAATGCTGTGAATGCCTCAGCACAATTCACTGAAGAAAAAAGAAGTAATTGGACTACTTCAAAGTAGCAATTCTGCTTTGAAAGGAATCTGTACAAAATACATCTCACTCAATGAACAAAAGTAATGTCACTTTAAAACAAATATGGCCTTGTTCACAGTACTTATTGGGTAATTCTTAATTCTGTTTTGCAAGATTTGCATGAAATTTGCTAAGTGATTATCTTACCAGGGCAGCTGCCAGTTAACAGAACTTTACACAGTCAGAAGTAAGCTACTTTTTAGGACTGTCTGCAGGCAACGTCAGCGCACCAGAGTCACAACCACGCACAAGGTCTGTCCATTTAAAACACTTATTTTTAGCTGGGGCCAGCTGTTCTTCTATTATGACCACCCACAGTGGGACACACTGAAAGAATATAGAGGATAGAATAATATGGACCAGGGCTCTGCAACCTTGGAGCCAGAGACATCTTTTGTCAAAAATAAAAAAGTGTGGTGTTTTAGAGCCATGACCAAGAAAAAAAAAAAGATCTGGAAATAGGAAAAAGGCAGTGGGGTTTACAGCAGATGACTGTGGTTCTGTGTGGTATGGAGCTCTTGTTATGATGCAATTTGTTTGGTGCCAAAAAACTATGTGAAATAAAAAGTCAGAACTCATCAGCCTGGAGTAGGCCATATTTAACTGGAAATGACAGATTGTTCTGCTCTGGAGATGAAGGTTTAAAACTGTGGTCAGCTGAGTTGTTTAAGGTGTTTATAGTCAAAATAACGATTGTGTTCGTTCCATGGCTGCAATGTACTAAGAATAGGCCATGTAGGCTATAATAATAGATGACAACATTTATTTATTTATTCATTCATTCACTAGACTGGCCAGCCATCCTAATTCTTTTTCTGTTCTATTCAAAGAATTAGCCTGCTCCCTGTAAATATGAGTTTGATTTTTAGGAGGTGGAACAAATCGACGCAGATCAAACTTTTCCCATAACAATCTATGGAGAGGAAGAAGAGAGAGTCCTCAGTTTTAAGTTTCTTGGGACCCTCATCATTGAAGAACTCATGTTGTCTGATAAAACAAAAAAAAACCCAAAACAAAACAGGGGATCTACTTTTTAAGAACATTCAAGAGATTCAAGAGACACAGATTGATCACCCCATCACAAGCTGAGAAGGCATTGTGCTTGGGTATAGTAGACACCTTAGTGTCTGTCATTTAAGAACATGGTTAGCTAGGATTCAGCTTTATCGGCAACACAATCTTACTGATTCTGATATCTTCACACTGATTTGTGTAATAAACTCACTCCTTTTGGGATCAGAGTGAATGGATGTATTGATTGTTTTTTCCACTATATCATGTGTATAGAAGCAACCTGAGGTTGTCATTGCATATTTCATCAGTGCTGTTCAATCAGTGCAAGGTGGTTGCCCAAATATAATCAGATCACATCACTTGGTACAGAGAATGTCAATGTAAACACATTACAGAATTTTACTGTGCAGGGATGAGAATGGCACAGTTCACCGGCCTTGTGTTCTTCAAGGAAGAAGCACTGCCAATCACAGGATAGAAAGAATGCAGAATCCTGGAGAGACCTGTTCAGGGATTTCCAGGTAGCAGGCAACTTCAGTGGAGATATGGTTGACAAGGGTCTTATTCTTTTTTGCTTCCTTGATGTCATCCAGGTAGACTTTAAAACTTACTGTCTAAATTATTCAGACTCATTCAGATTCAGATTCACACAGGAATATGCAAGTAGGCTCACACCGAAATAATTTAACCTCTTTAACTTCTTCCTATTAGAATTTTTACTCTCACAAGTAACTGTTCAACTTGTGAGCGGTATTACGGTGCCATCTGCTGGTGTCTATTGATTATCAAAAGTTTTAATGACAACTGTAGAAATAATTTTAGAAATAAAACCTATTTTACAGAAGGAGTTAGACACTGTCATCAAAATGTGGAAGAATCATCGCATCCGGCCAGGTGGCAATGGTTGTGACTGGTACCATGGAAAACCTTTCCACACGTATTATGAACCGGAGCTTTGCCAGGCAGAGAACTATCTGCAATCAGTGGACAATGAAAAGTTGGAAATCGTTGTTTAACAGAATGTTTGCCTTTGAGATATGGTTATAACTTGTGACCCTGAGCTTTATGACCTGTGTGCTCTGTTAATTAAGGTGTGGGCTAGGCTGGCCGTTAGCTGTTGGATACGTGAAAAGATGTCAAAAACAAGCTGAGACAGGAATGGCGTGGTACACATTTTTTCCTTTTTCAATCTTCCGTATTCACAAAATTGCAATAGAGGTAGCAGAGCTGTGGCTTCTCCAGCAGCAGAATATGGAATGGTGGGAAGAGGTGCGTTAAATACAAACCTAAATTGGGTAAAACTACTAAACCCCCACAGGGATGTAAAGTTAACATTAGCTTATTAAAACTAAGTTAAAAGTATGTTGTGTATCTTTTTAGTTTAGAGCGAGGTCTGCAATGAAGACACCATTCTACTCGATGTCACCAAATGTCTAATAATAAGTAGACGAACTAATCAGTAGACAAACACTCTCATTCTGCGGGTGCAGTACATGCTGCAACCACCTATAGCTTTCATGTGTCCTCATATTATTCTACCGTTCGTCTGTGAATTTGAACTGAATTTTGTTGTTCAAATTTTAAAATGTGCTTTAATTCTGGGACATTTATACTATTACTTTTGGGAAGTAATAGTATAAATGCTTTTTATAGTTTTTTTTAATATTTGGATTCTTATGCCATTTTTTCTGCAAATTTTAGATTTCTTTTGCAAACTTGAGTTTAATTCTGCAAATTTCAGACATTTTGTGCAACATTTTCATCTGCAACCACCTGCAATGACTTCTGCCAATGCTACTTTAAATTAGTTTTGTTTTTAGTAAAACAATATTATTTAAAGTAACTGTTGAATAACTCACTCTTCAAAAGCAAATGTGCTTTTTGTTACATGGTTAAAAAAAAAAAAAAAAAAAGAAGAAGAAGAAGAAGAAGAAAAGTAGATGCTACAATTGTTGAGAAATTTTATATTCAGTGCCAGGCGAACTGAACCACGTGAATGAGTTCTTGACAGGCCATATGTAACAAAGTGTTTTGACATATGGAGCGAAAACCCATGCACAGATAAATCTGTCGTAGCAATACAGTTAGATGAGCAAACACGTCAATAATTGCAAAAAAAAAAAATGCACTGAAGATGACGAAACCGCTCATTTAGCCACTAACTCAGGAACTGAAGCTTGACTTGGTGTGGGGGCCAAACAATGAGAGTCTTACTCCTCCTTTAGCTGCACTAGTGGATGGATAGATACTCAAAACAGACACTTTCGGTATGAGGAACTGCGTTTCCTTCTACAAAAAAAAAAAAAGTAGGCCTCGTTGACCCAGAGTCTTGTCAGTCCATCATTTGCTTTAATTCCATTCAGCTCGTGAACGATTAAACAATTCCCTATCAACAATAAATTTACAAGCTTCTGCTACAATACATAAACAGTAAACTTAATGAGTTTATCTCTTAAAAATAGCCATAAGGATCATAAACTGTGTTCTTAATGAAAAGGCTATCAGTCACCAATTAAAAGTTGTAAAAGAGGAAGGTTAAAGGAATGCAGAGAAAATCATTTTAAAGTCACCTGCGCTGTTTGATTGGTGTGTGTTTCCTGTTTTGTGTTTGTTTGAACCTATTGACCTTGTTGATCCAAGTCTAAAGAACGAAGGGAAGTTTTTTAGTGACTGTGCAGGTCCAGTTGAGTTCTGTGTGTGTTCATTGTTTTAATGCTGTGTTGTAGTCAGTGTGTTTCAGGTCTGACAGGAGACTGTCCAGTTAACGTCAGGTCTGGTGTCTGTGGTGAAGTCTGGAGGTAAAGTACTTCACTGTGGGTTTTATCACCTGAGGAGGTGTGTCTGCTGTTGAGATTAGGGTTCTTAAATCATTCAAGTGTTCATTTACTGGTAATAATCATCCAAAATGTATATAATACAAATACATGCAGAGGAGGGAATCACGAGAGTCAAGACGAAAGGTCACTCTTGTGACTCCAAAAATAAAGTGAAGCCCCATATTTTTTTCTTCCTGTGTGGCTCAGGTGCACATGATCCATGTCTAATGGAGTCTTGGTCTGCTGGGTCCATGTGGCCAGATTGTTCTGTTTCGGCTCAGTTTACTGGACCTAAAAGAGACTCAAGACTGGGGCAAAAGGTAAGTATTTATTGTGCTCAGAGGATGAAGTGTTGCTGGAGCTGACTGGTCCCAAATAAGTCCCAGAAGTGTGAGAAGCAGGCAGAGGTGAGGCAGCCTGGAGGCTCAAGGCAGGAGATTCAGGAACTGCAAACAAGGAGATGTAGGTAAGTGCACTGGTCACCAAAACTGGATCTAAGATTATTACAAAGACTCAAAAACAACTTCACTGTCAAGCTGACAAAAACAATCTGGGCCTGACAGAGCTGGAGAGCTGAGCTTAAGTAGAGGCTGGGTTGATTGGAGGTTGGAGCCAGGTGAGTCTTGCCTGCAGGAGGAAACTCCACACACACAGAGAACAGGGAAAGAGAAGAAAAACAGAAGTGCCAGCGTCACAGCCAAGAGCATGACATTTGGTCTCTCACTTCAGATGCAAGGTGATCAGTGAATGTCACGATAGCCCTCTGGGGTTGTCGCAGGTGTTTGCCCTCTTTGTCTGCACTGCTATTATGTGAGGAACTGATTGATTTACCTGAACTGAAGCAGCATCACTAACGCACTGGCATATATTTTTTTTCCTGATGTTGCCATCACTTGGTATTGCTATGTCAACCACAACAGCTTTCCTCTGTTGTTTGTCCACCACCACAATGTCTGGTTGGTCTAGGTGTTTCCCACTTTGACCTTGGGGTTTCCAGTCCATACTCTGCACAGATGTTCCTGTACACTATGCCAGCCACTTGGTTGTGACGTTTCAATGTATGCTTTCCCTGCCAGCATCTTACACCCTGTAGTTATGTGCTGGATTGTCTCAGGGGCCTCTTTGCACAGCACCTACACCTTGGGTCTTGTCTGGAGTGGTAGATCTTGTCTTCTATTGCTCTGGTGTTCAGGAGCTGTTCCTGTGCAGCCATGATGAGCGCCTCTGTGCTGTCTTTCAGTCCACCTCGTTCTAGCCATTGGTAGGATTTCTTGACATCAGCCACTTCAGTTATCTGACAGTGGTACATCCCATGTAGGGGTTTGTCCTCCCATGATGGCACCTCTTCCTCTGTTCGCCATTGTCTGAGACATTCACTGAGCATGTCATCTGTTGGGGCCTTATCCTTGATGTATTTATGGATCTGGGATGTTTCATCTTGGACAGTGGCTCTCACACTCACTAGTCCTCAGCCTCCTTCCTAATGGCTAGTGTACAGTCTCAAGGTGCTGGATTTGGGATGGAACCCTCCATGCATGGTTAGGAGCTTCCGTGTCTTAACATCTGTGGTCTGTATCTCTTCCTCTGGCCAGCTTATTATTCCTGCAGGGTATCTGATCACTGGTGGGGCGTAGCTGTTTATTGCCCGGATCTTGTTCTTGCCATTGAGCCTACTTCTTAGGACTTGCCTTACTTGTTGTAGGTATTTGGCTGTGGCTCCTTTCCTTGTGGCCTCGTCGAGGTTGCCATTTGCTTGTGGGATACCAAGGTACTTGTAACTGTCCTCAATGTCTGTTATTGTTCCTTCTGGGAGTGAGACCCCTTCTGTATGGACTACCTTCCCTTTCTTTGACACCATCCGACCACATTTCTCAAGTCCGAATGACATTCCGATATCAGTGCTGTAGATCCTGGTGGTGTGGATCAGTGAGTCGATGTCTTGCTCGCTCTTGGCGTACAGCTTTATGTCATCCATGTAGAGCAGGTGATTGATGGTGGTCCCATTCTTGAGTCAGTATCCATAGCCAGTCTTGTTGATTATTTGGCTGAGGGGGTTCAGACCTATGCAGAACAGCAGTGGGGACAGAGCATCTCTTTGGTATATGCCACATTTGATGGAGACTTGTGCAAGTGGCTTGCAATTGGCCTATAGGGTGGTTTTCCACAGCCCCATTGAGTTTGCAATGAAGGCTCTCAAAGTCCTGTTGATGTTGTACAGCTCCAGGCATTCAATGATCCATGAGTGCGGCATTGAGTCATAGGCTTTCTTGTAATCAATCAGTGCACAGATTGGTGTGTCGGGTTTTGCAGTCTTGGGCGATTGTTTGGTCTACCAGTAGCTGGTGTTTGGCTCCTCTGGTATCTCTGCCAATGCCCTTCTGTGCTGTGCTCAAGTATTGATCCATGTGCCCACTTATCTTAGTCACCATGATGCCTGACATGAGCTTCCATGTTTTGGAGAGACAGGTTATTGGCCGATAGTTGGATGGGACCGTACCCTTTGAGGGTTCCTTCAGGATCAGGATTGTGCGCCCTTCAGTTAGCCATTCAGGGTGGGTCTCATCCTTTAGCAGCTTTTGCCTTGGTATGCAGAATCGAGATCTGATTGGCTATTGCAACTGACTGTGTTCGTTCACTTACAGTGCACATGGACCTGCTCTGTTGATTCTGAAGGTCTCAGGCAAATTGGATTAATAATTGGATGAAAACTCTACCATGATAAACAACATTGGAAGCCACTCAACTAAGTGGATTTAATATGACATAGAGAGAACAGAGAATAGAGAATAATTTTGTTTACATATTTATGAAAATAAAATAAAATAAATTTACTACTTTGTTACTTACTTAATAAAGGTTTGCAACCATTTTGGTGAAGCTGTTTTGAATGACATGATGTCTTGAACTGTATTCAGTGCATTTTGAACCAACAGGATATGCATTGAGTGCACTATTGCCAAATAAGAGCATGGTTTCTGCAGTGCACGTAGGTGGCAGCTTGATACAGCTGTTTAATGTGGGCTTGAACGCCATGCACCTTACCACTGACATTAGTAGTCCCATCATATCCCTGTCCCACAATATTGCTGGGCTGTAATTTAAATTTTCTCGAGCTTGTACAGTAAGGTTTTAGTTAAGGTCCTACCAGTGGTATCAGCAGTCAAAATGAAGCACAAAAAGTCTTCCACATGGCAGACCATTAAAGAGATCTGTTCTGAATTGCTGATGTCAGCTGTTTTATCTGCTAACACAGAGAACCATTCATCTGTTTCCTGCACAACTCTATGATTGGAAGGAAATGGAGTAAGAGAAGTTCATGTGCGTTCGGAATGTTGGAGGTGGACAGAGAACGCCGAAGACCAATACTGTTAGTGCCATGTTGTTCAAGGACTCTGATTCCTGTTATTAGGAAATATGTTGTTAGTGGTGGCCAGCTCATCATTGACTCGTGGAGAGCTTATTGTACCCTGCCGTATGGTAATATTCACTTCCAAGTAACTCACCAGCACCTCTTTTTGCATTCCCAGAAGGGTGTGCACACATAGCATCTGGAAAGAGTGTGGCGTTGATGTAAGGAGAACCTTTACAAAATCCGTGGCAATTTAAGTGAAGACTCACTAAAGTATTGTTTATGCATGATTGAGTGGAACTACTGGCTTGCAAAAAGACACAGAAATGGACCCATTGGCAGACTGTTCCATGACATTAGAGAACTGCATAAAGTATAAAATGAAATATAAATAATGTACAAACTGTGAAAGTGTAAAATGTCATAAAATGTTTGTGGAGGGATAAGGATTTGATTTTCTGTTCTTCTAAAAATATACTCCCAGACAATATCTCAAGGTGGGGCCCATATGGATGATAAATTGGCTTTGAATATGGGCCTAAAGTGGGCTTGTCCACAGGTCCAGTCTTAATACTATACTAGCTGTTATTTGTTTTCTGTGCCAAGCCGACCCATGATCGCACAGACACAAATTTCGAGGAGCATTTTAAAAATGTTGTGTATACAAGGGAGTTTAAAAATCATTGGGTTTAAGCTAAGGAACAATAAGATTGACAGTATACGTACACATTGCATGCTGTTGTTTGGGGCCCACACTTTAGAAGCTATATTCCTGACTTGGACCAGATCCAGAAAGATCCTAGAACCAGAAATTATAATATGTACCCAGTAACTGTACAAAAAACCTGCATTCATCCCCAGTAAGTACATTCTGTTACCAGTGAACCCAGTGAGTACACTGTGTACCCAATAATAAACCCGAAATCAGACACATTATTATCGTGCAAGTACTGTTATTACACCTGTGATAACACCTGTAATTACCCAGTAAGATATTTACGACATGCTTAAAGAAACAGAAAACATCCACGTGAGGTGAGACGACACAAACTGAAAGTCCATCTTTCATTTCTTTTTATTCATTTTCTACTGCTTAATCTGGAGTGTCTGGAGCCAATCCCAGCAGCTTTGGGCCTTTGGCGGGGTTCACACAGTTGGTTGCAGGGCTGACACTTAGAGCCCTTAGATACTTTAGAGCCAATTGACATAGGTATGGAGGGAGCCCACGGTGACATAGGGAGAACATGCAGACTCCTCACCAGAGTTTTGAGTCGGCCACAATCAGCCAAGGATGTTTGAATTTGCCAGAACCAGCCAAGGATGTTTGAGTCACGTTTTGAACTCATGACCTTCCTGCTTTGAAGCAGCAGCTCAAACCACTCTGCTACCATTATCTCTGTAAAACTGTAATAGAATTGTGTGACAGCCTTGGAGCTAAAAATAATTGGATCACAATGATGGACTGAAGAAAGTTTGGATGACTTAAACAGTTTAATTACGACCAAATCGGAGACAGTTGAACAGTCAACACAGTATTGAACATTTAAGTCTGGAAATGCTTTCATATGACTGAGTGTGTAAAGCCTAATTGTAGGTCAGCATGCACACAATACCATATCGAAAGGGATGGTACTCAATTGATAGGGCCTAAAGTTGGAGATGAGTAATCCAACAGATGTCTGAGTCTGCCTGTCTAAGATGAGTCAAGTGAAACAATGTGTCATGATACACTCCAGGTTTTCTGTTTTTCCTGTGTTTCCTCTCCCCCTTGTTTTCCCCTCTCCTGCTACTTACCTTCTTGGGCTTCTCCTGCTGCTCCTGGGCTGGCCTGCACACCTCATCCAATCTACTCATCACTACAAGCAGTATAAAAGCCTTATAAAAGCATCCTCATCGTCTCTGCCAGATCGTCAGTCTTCCTACGTGGTGAACTACAGCGCAGGCCTTTTTTGAGAACCCATTTTGTCTGTGTTACTTACCTATATCTGTCTTTTTTCTGCTCCAGATCCTGGGCTGGCCAGTTTTGCTTACTCCAGCCAGTTCCAGCCTGTTCTCCTTTTCCTGCAATTTCAAGACCAGCCTGCCTCTGACCCCAGCTCTTACTTTTCCTGTTTTAATAAACCATTTATTCTGAGTTCTGGCTTGTCTGCATTTTGGGTCATTTCCTTGTTGAGTCGTAACACAATGACTTATACAGGCTATTACTATCTCTAACAGGGTGTTCTGACCTAAATACATTGATCACACTAAATTAAATTAAGGTCAAGGACATTGTAAAGTTACAGTAGATCTAAAATTCTCCAACAAAAACAACTTTTGTTTGCTTGTTATGATGTCAAAATAAAGTTATCTTGGGAACAAAACTTTTGTTTTTCTCATTATAACAAGAGAAAGTCGTTATCTTGAGAAAACAAACATGAAGTTGTTATTACAAGAAAACAGGAGAAAAAACAAGTTCTGAATGCAGGACCGCTTAGAACGGATGCCCTAAGCAAATGTTGTTGTGATATTGGGCAATATAACAAAAACCATTATATTGATATTGAGGCTGTTATCGGGTCCATAGTCACCTCAGAACTGAGTTGTTGCTTATTCTCTACATTCGTACGATAAAACAGGGAGTTTTTTTAATGGTTTTACAACTTTTGGTTTTCAAATTATTAATTGCAGAATTTCTAGTGTGCCAATCTTTTTCTAACTTTACAACTGTAAAATTAAGTCGTTATCTCAAGGGAAATTAAGATGTTATATTGCAAAAACAACTTTGGAAAATGAGAGGGAAAAAAGCTATGAATGCATGGCCGCTTAGGGCTTTCACAGACAACAAAGCCTTGAATTTAATTGAACAATTGGATAGACAGTCAACCAAGTGCAGGATCCAGGGGTAGTACCAACATAAGAAGATGGACTGACACTACAAGAAATCAGACAAAACAGAACTTCGCAAATGGTTATGATCTGGTCAAATTGAGCAGTGGAAGCTGTGCTCAATGTGAGGTGCCTGCTTTACTTTGCTAAGAAAATAAATGGGTCTGTCTGGCCATCAATCATAGCCTATAAGCAGAGCTAAAGAGCCGAAGGTTGCCCATACCTGACGAATTTACCATGCCATTAGTTTATTTGGAGTTTGATCTTAATAAGTTACATCAGGGCCATTTGTACCATTCCATGCCTGTCTACAATAAGGCAGGGGTCTGTTTCCCCCACTGAGCTGCACTCACATATACAACAAGAGTATGTTAAACCTCGAACCTCACTGAACCTTGCACTGTGTTGACTCACAATGTAGACTGGAGGACATGAAGAAGTTAGGGTGACCATAGGTCCTGATCTAACAGGGACAGTGCCAATTTAAAGCCCCCTATCCTGTGTCCCAGAAGATGGTAAGTGGTAAATGGCATGCATTCATATTCACGCTTCTCATGCCCTTCTCAGGCACATCATGCTTACATCCCATTTCATCCCATTCACACACACATTCACACCTGGGGCAGACACCATACACCACTCACGGGCTTCTCCGACACTCACCAAACTCACCTGTACAATGATACACCATTGCTGTGGCACTGAAGGCAAGGCAGGTGAAGTGTCTTGCCCCTATCCCCTAGCTACAAAAACACTAAAATATCCCAATTTTGCTCTTTTCCCGTCCCGAATGTCCTGATTTTTTGCCCAAATGTGAAGCCGAAGCCGCGCATTGTGCTTGAAACTCATTTGTCTGTGGGACTGTCTTCATGCCAATCACATAGTTTCCATGGCAATATTAATCAATTGTCACTAGATTGATTGAAAAATAATCTAGTGACAATGCAAAAACAGTAATGCAATAAAATAAACAAATGACCATAATAAATTAATCTGAATCATATTACCCCCCTAATATCCACATTTTTATTTAATTCTTGCCTGTAATAGGACTTTTACTGTACTGTAGACTACTGTAAGGCCATAATGTCTGAGTAATATTTCATCAAGAAAACACCTTTAGTAACCCTTATGGAGTAACGGAATTAAAATTTTCAATGACTGATTTTTAATATGTCTTCAGGACTGCTCTGAAGGTAAAGAGTCACCACTGCTAAATGTGTTCAAAGAGTGTGATGTTGGTGAATCTCAACTAATTATGTTTAAGTGCTCTTTTTGTCTGTAAAATGGTTATTATGGAGAATCAGAGCTTTCAAAGGAGATATATCATGTCCATGTTTACAAAAGCTTAGATGTGGTTATTTGTGCACAGACCAGTCAGTGTTGGAGAAATACACTACACTCAGCGGAGCACAGATAAAGATAAATGATTTTTGCTTCTTCTCACTGAGGGCGACCTCACACTAAACTTATCTCCTGAGAGGATACTGGACATATGCAGGACAGAAACAATGTGACAGTTCTGCATTGGGCACTTGTTATTATACAGTTGCAGAGTAACCTACACTGTTATGAGCTGAATGAACATTTCCATTTAACACAACTTTGTTTATGCTAAGTGTATTAAAAGGGTAGGCATGGACTAACAAGACAAACACTGGTATTTCTTTTACCAGACTGTATTGTTTTCAGTGCATTGCATTTAAATACTTGGTAGCCTACATAAGAGCTGTGTTGTCTGGTTTATTGAAGCTTGGAACTGTACTATTGTCTTTTGTAGCTGTCTGTGCAGTAAGCCTAGAGTATATTATGGATAAGATGCTATACATGCAATAGTTCGTGTCGATACTGACGTTGGTAAAAATTTTGCCTCCCCTTCCCAACCATCCCCCCAGCGAAAATGTCAAACTCTGCCTATGAGTGTGTTTACGGTCCGGTCCATCAGGCGGCGATAATGTTCCGTATATCTGTCTATACTCAAACAGAGAAGCAGCAGCAAGTAAAGTATGGGCTGGACGGACGGTCGGCTCAACTGTGATTGGTTATTTTAGCGAGCAGGGCGGGTCAAGCTTATGAATTCGCTTGCATTTATTCACTGCTTGGTGGACACAACGTTACTGCAGCTAAATTTAAGCCAAGCTGTGACTGTTGATATGCTGTGTTTTACTGAAATACTCTTCATTCAGACATTAAATACTAAAACACAGAGGAATGTTTGGTTGAGACCATTTAGCACCAACTCTAGCTGAAAGGACATTAAGTGGAAACAGATTTTGCCTAACTGAGGTACAAAGTAATTGTGATAAAAGAAAGGATTTTCCGTTTTAAAACTACACACTACATTGTAACTACGAACCTACGTTGCTTTTAAACCAGCTTTAACCGTCCCCGTGTAATGAAGTTGGAACATTAAAACTTGACCAACTAAGAAACGTTTTGGAGAATTTCTATGCAAGAACAAGCCTCGATGATTGTCATCATTAAAATGAACAATGCTTTGTTTAGTTAACAAATCCTTAAACTATATTACTAGCATGAGTTATTAAAAATACGGTGTCTGATAATGTGATCGTTTTGAGTCCAGCAGTCGGAGCAGCAGAATTACCCGAAACGTCTTAGGTTTGTAACAACCAATCACAGCAGACCGTCCGGCCGGCCCATACTTTCTAATATCAACCGCAAGGCAAAACAAAGCAGAAGAAGAAGACTAAGGAAAGGAAGAAGAAGAAGGGTTACAAAACCAAACTTGAGTCGTTCTTCGCAGCGAAGAACTTCAGCAGAACAGACAGATGGGCTTTGACAGGCTGTGCAGTCCAGACAGTTCCGATCCTTTTTGGGTGAGCCTGCTTTGTGTTTTAATTCAAAATAGCTGCATTTGTTCTGACATACCGGGCAGGAGCAGCTCCAATTAGACGTGAAGGGATCAGCAGAGAGCATATGAAACATAAAACCATCTTGTATATGAATACTAATGTTTCAATTATTAATCCTATGAATAACGAAAATATTTTTTAGAACTATAACAATAACTACTTTTTACATAAATATTCTCCATAATCTTGAGACAGTCTTCCTCTTTGACTATCTAGTGGTTGTTTGTGCTGCCAGAGTCATTTTAGTCAGATAAAGGTCTTGTCTCATATTTAGACATTACAGAGACACACCACCAAACCACCTGAGCAGAATGTATATGTATTAATTTAGACAAAGAGAGCACTAGAGCATATGGGCCATGCTTCCCCTGCTGCTTATATTTACATTTTGTTAATCCTTGATCCCTGTCAGGGCCTATTGAGTAAGCCCTTGTTGCGGGTCATAATTTTATTAAAATCATCTGCACATTGTAATTTAACAGCAACCCTACAAAACACCCTAAATGTGGACAATCTGTCACATAACATTGTGGAATATTTGTGTTTTGTCTCAGGACTGGAACCTCACATGGTACACAGATCACCCAAACTTCACCGAGTGCTTTCAGAGTACCGTCCTGGTCTGGCTGCCATGTCTGTACCTCTGGATGTGTGCCCCCATTTACGTCATCTATCTCCAGAGCCACGACAATGGCTACATTTGTATGAATCATCTTAATAAAGCCAAAACTGTAAGTCAGTATTATTTTCACTCTTTTGCCATCTCTTCTTCAGACAAGTGACGTTCTGAAGCAGCCCACGTCACATTCATTTAGATCACATCCTTATTCTGTGCCCATAAGAAGTTCCACATGTCACAACCTTTTACAGGCTGTTTCCTTTCTCCTGTGGATTATCTGCTGGGCAGATGTTTTCTATTCTTTCTGGGAAAGAAGTCATGGAAGTGTCCCTGCACCGGTCCACTTCCTCAGTCCCACAATACTGGGCGTTACCATGGTAAGATTTGGGACAAGCTATTTGGTCTGACTGTTGACTCTAGAACATTGCTGGAGAACTCTGTCTGATCATTTTGCTAGAGTGCTGCTAATTAGGCCTGCACACTGTTATAGACACATGTAATTTGTGATATCTTTTGTGTTTAATCTTGCGATGCTTATATGGAATATATCCATCTACTTAGTATATACTTAAAATATATAAACTGAAACAAAAAGACAGCACTCTAAACTAACTTTAAACTAACCCTTGTCTCACTGATGTCACTGATGATGCTTTTGGTCACGCCTCAATTTAAGACTCCATACAGTTACTTCACATGAAAAAACACCAATCCCTACCACATGCAATACAAGTAGTATAAGCTGCTAAGATAATATCAAATTGTAATATAAAGTTTTATGAATTATTGCTTTAATAGCTCTGATGCAATAATGTGAAGTATATTATGACTGTGTTTGTGTTGTATGATGTGTTTTATTTTCTTAAACTGTTTATTTATTTATTTTAATAGTTTTTAAGTTATATTATATATCTATACTTATACAATAAAGTCTTGATGGTGTGTTTCAGCTGTTGACTACCATGTTAGTTCAGTACGAGCGCATGAAAGGCATCCAGTCATCAGGAGTCATGTTAATCTTCTGGATGCTTGCTTTGCTGTGTGCTACAGTCACCTTCAGATCCAAAGTCATACAGGCTCTGCATCAGGTTTGTCCTACTCCCACTTTTCACAGCAGTGGACAAGCAGTTAAGACCAACATAATTTTTCAGTGTGACAAAGCTGAGCAACTGTCCCAGTGTTCTGCGTTCATCTGTCACATTTTGTGTTAACAGTACATCCCAAACCTGCTTGTCTTTTAAAGATTTGCCTTGTTGTCTTCTTTTCATAACCTAAAATTAGACACTTATAGGGTTTAGGCGTTTAATTTATTTACTCACTTGTTATGTTAAGGTTATTGAATGAAGCTGTATCATGCATTTTGTGTGTATCTCTATATTTTACAGCTTATATCTTTTTTTATAGCCCTCTTTGGTGTGTATTTGGAGGTACACAACCTTCTTCATCTATTACGCTCTTCTGCTGGTTGCCCTGGGCTTGTCCTGCCTTTCAGACCAATCTCCACTCTTCTCCCAAGCTGTAAAAGACACGGTAAAACTACGTCTATCTCACTACATCTGTCCACAGCCAAAGCATTTACACCAAGCCCCTGCATAACAGTTTTACTTGTACAGTAAAGTGTCTTTCAGCTGCGCCCTTCAGGCTCACCATAGCAAAGTGATTACCATATTTAGTTCAGTATAGGTTTTTACATCAGATGGGGGTACCAACCATTTCACCAAGGAGGTCATTTTACATGAATATTAATGTTACCATTTTCACATATGAATTTAAGTGTTGTCCCTTTATCATCACCAGTACTCTGTACTTTTTTGACCTCTGCTTTTGTTGCCACGCAAGTGCACCACATACTACAATGTGCTATCTCTGTTTACCTGAAGATAACCCTAAACATGAGCAAATTACATATAATGCTCTGCTAGAATTTCAAAAGGCACACAAACTTATTATTATTATCATGAGAAATAAATAAAGGCAATGAAACCCTTGGATGGTTCTTAGTTCTTCAGCCCACTGGAAGTACTCTTTCCCGATAATTTACACATAATTTACCAAAATAACTGCTCTAGTACAAGGAAAGTATGCAACAAGATGTAACAAGTTTTATGGTATTATAGAAACCCATAATTGTATTTTCAATTCACTGATACATTCCAAAGCTCTTAAGACAACTTTTAAAAGCGGCAGCATTATGTCAAGCCTCCTTGCTTACAACTAACAAACAATTTTTACTCAGTTTCTCAACCATTTGGAGCTTGAGCTTTAACATTTAACTTTAACTATCTAGTTCTACTTTTTATGCTTATTGCATTGGTTATTGTAAAGATATTTAAAGAAAATATTGACCAAAGTTTTTAAGAGTAAAACAAAAGAGCACAAAATACTGCTCAAGCAGTTACATAGCAGGTGGACATTGCATTTTACTGCTAAAATAAGAAGAAGATTCTCTTTCTTTTTTCAAATCCTTATTTGTAATAATTAACAGATTGACATTTGTCTCACTTTTATAGCTTAGTAGAATATAAAGAAAAGTAGTTAGAAAGATAGCTTATAAGATAGCTATTGTTGCACTCAAATGGAAGCATTTCACAAATGTAAAATATGCTCTGCGTCATGTTTGGCTTAAACTGAGTAATGTTTTATGCAGAATCCCTGCCCTGAGCCTGGAGCCTCTTTCCTCTCTAGAATAACCTACTGGTGGATCACCAGGTAAGTACGGGTCCTCACAAGAGCTGTGGGCATGTGTCATATTCTACAGAAAGAATGGGTCTTTGTAAAGAGGAAGTTTAGGAGAAGTATATAGAATTTACCATACCATCTTAAACAGCAGGATTGATGGCTCTGAGAAAACCACTTTAATACAAGTCTTTTGTTCATGATCACATATTGTTGTAGTTGGTCTAAATATATTATTTTAAAGCAGAGGTTGCAATCTGGCTTCCATAACATAACGTCAAAGTTGGAATATGATCTGGCTTGCAAAATTATGTATTTATTGACTTATTGGTTTTGTTCTTAAAGCCAATTTGTGTAACTTTTAGCCAGTAGAGGGTGCAGACCCCTTTATAGACTCTCTGTGTCTCAGCAGCACCATATTCACGGACGTCGTTTGTTGTGGCCAGCTCAGGGAACTGTGTCAGTGATATTGCCATAATTCTACTGATCTCATATCTTATAACCATTACATGAGTACAGGGAAATATATTTTTGGGGCACATGATGGCTAATAAGTGACGGAGATTTGAAATATAATGGTTGTTTCTTGCTAAGCAACAAGCCGCAACAAAAAGCTAAAAGAAACGTTGATTGTGAACACGGACACTTTCAGGACCGGTGGACATTGCAGTATTCGTTTGTTAAATTTAATGGAAACACTGCTTGTTTAATATGCATCGAATGAGTTACTGGACCACAGGAATATAACCTGAAGCGGCATTACTGGACTAAGCACAGAGAGCAATATGAAAAATATGATGGTCATGACAGGGGAAGACTGGCCACGCAGCTACAGAGGGGACTAACGTCTCAACAAAGTCTTTTCCTCAAAACGAAAAAGGATGCTGATGTTGCCCTGACCTTGGAAAGCCGTTTACTGTGGCATAGTTTCTGCGAGACTACATGTTACAAGTGGCTGATGTTCACCAATGTATCGATTTAGATGACAAATGACATCTACTATTAGCTATAGGATAAAGCTAAACATTTCACGTCATACTCGCTTGACAAAAGTACATATTTTCATCCGGGATAATAATAACCAGTTTGAAGTAACTAAGGAATTTTTAAGTTTGTGCCCCATGCACTCTTGTGGACAAAAACATTTTGCAGACTTTAAAGCACACTCTGACATGTTCCAGCCATTTGCAGACCCCTTCTTTGCTGATATTGAGAATGTCCCATGTGAATTGCAAATGGAACATATTGCAAATGGAACATGTTAATGTGAACTGAAAACCAAGGTTACGGAGGCACAGGGGAAAGATGACATGGACATTAATGAGACAAATATCCACATCCTTCCCTGAGCTTTGTAAAATTTTCACCACTATAAACATCAATAAATGCAAATATAGATCCAGGTTAAGTGATGATCTTGAGTCTGTACTCAGGGTTTCAACTGTGACGTCTATCTGGACAAATGTGGCCAAGGTGTATGAGCAGAAATGTCAACAGGTGTCGAAATGTTATCAAAAATGAAATATATTAGGTTAGGCTTTAGCAGGTTACAAACATGATCAGATTGCTGGAATAAAGAGAATAAAGATGTATTTCATGTGCAGTGAAGGTCAACTACTGTAATGTTGCCACTTCAAGTTGTTATGAGCTAAAGCTGTGCTAAATTGAAAAAGGAAATAAAAAGGGACATTTCTGAAATTGTTTCACTTTGTTCTAATTATTATTTGAGCCTTCATGTGACCCTCTTGTGAAATGGCAGTACTAGATACGGCCCCAAGTCGATTTGAGCTTGAGACTCCGGTTTTAAAAAGTGATATGTTGTAAAATAATGTAGCCTATAAACATAAATTAGTTCAAACTAAACAGCATTAAATTCACTTGTCATTTACTGTTGTGTTTATTGTTGTTAGTTTACATTTATTATATTTTCATGATAGAATGATGGTAACGGGCTTCAAACGACCACTGGTGGAGAATGACCTGTGGTCTCTAGACCCTGACAACCGCTCTCATAGAGTGGTTCCACAGCTAGTGCATCGCTGGAATAAACAGTGCCAAAAAGTCAAAAGGTCAGTACAATGGCATAGAGCCGAGTTGACAAAAATATGCATGCTACACACAAGACAATGTATATATTATGTTAAATAATTATAAATGCATTAAGTAAAAATCTACTCAAAATCACATGCTCATGCATTATGGTATGTTTATATATTAAAAATTAACGGAAGAGAACATAGGGTCTCTCTCTCTCTACACAGATGTAGACAGTTCTTCTTTTCTTCTTCAGAGTTCTTCTCTGTATCTCTGATCGAGCTGAATCACTTCCCTCTGCTTTTTTGCTGTATTTTCAGTAGTTTCTCACGCTACTAGCTGAATATCAACAAGAGTGAACTCTTTTCAATAAATGAAAGGTATCTTGGAGTTATGGTCACTCGAAAGCAAACAAAGGTTTATTCAAAGACAATTTTCCCACACTATTAAATCAGATAAAAAACAGGCACTAACAAAATGGTCACCCCATCTACTCTACCCTGCCAAACTTTCATTTTTAATACGGGGCAGTCATTGGACCTTTTTTCTATGATTCAGCCTGACCGTCCTGACTGAGTAGCGATGGAGCTTTGCACATACAATAATCTACCTCCTCCTGCCTTTCTTGGTGTCTCTCTTCCAGTTCCTCCCATTGTATGTATTATGGTTAAACATGGTTAAACATTCCATAAAGATATGGGCTCAGTTTCAAAAGCACCGTTTTAAAGATCTGCCTGGGATGCCAGGCGGAGCAGGCTGCCTAGCACACGGGAGACCCAGGTTCGAATCTCGGTCGGGTAATTTGCCCAATGTCATTCTCCACTCTCCTTCACCCCATTTCCTGTCCAGCTACTATACACTATCAATAAAGGCCAAAAAGCCCCAAAAAATAATTAGAATTTTTTTTTTATCAGATAGCCCTTGTTCACACTGCCCCGATGAACTTTTTTGTGAACCCTGAAAGCACTATTGCCATCTATGGATAATGGGATAATACTGTAGGAATAATTTTCAGCTCATTCATTTTTAGAACGGCGCTAATGTCCCTTTGTTTTTATCCATAGGTTTTCCTCTGGTTCCCAAATAGAGCAGCAAACAAAGTATTCTCCCAAGAAAGTTCCACTTAATGAAGTGAAAGGGACCTCGGCTGTGGAGGAGTCCGAGATCCTGATTGTAAAAACCCAGTCAAAGAAAAAGGAGCCGTCCCTGTTCTGGGCTCTGTGCCTCACTTTTGGGCCATACTTTTTCATGTCCTGCTTCTACAAGATCATCCATGACGTCCTCATGTTTGTGGGCCCTGAGATACTTCGGTGAGGAACACTGTTACTGCTTCATGATTAGCAGTTTAAAGAAGGGGTGGGCCGTAAATATATCCACAATGCTGCTTACCATAGTAGAGAGTGCACATACATACTCTGTGGTATTTATTTGTATGATAAAGGATATCTAATGTATTTTCTTGTGGATGGAGAGAAGAATATGACTCTATGAAATGGAACCAAAACCATTATTTATTCCTATCAACTTCCATTCAATATTTTTCCAACTTGAGGTCTCCTGGGGGTCCCCTTAAGCAGCACTCAAGCAGACCTGGGTCTCCCCCAGCTTTCTGTCATTGGAACATAATCGTTCGTTTGCCTCCTGTTGTGGGTTCAGATCGGTGGTACTGTTAAAGTGAGACACTTAAGGCCCCTAAGGCCCCATTTAAAAAAAAAAAAATTAAAAGTGTACTCTTCTGCTGTCTTTAGGCGCAATATGTTGATGTGAGGAATATTAATTAAATCTTTCTATTGTACCTTCAAATGTTATGTTAGGATAAGAAGCCTGATTTTAATCTACTTTACATGTCAACTTTTTTAATGAGTGTGTTTTCTGATGATCTACAGGCTGCTGATCAGCTTTATCAACAACTCAAGCAGCCCCTTGTGGCATGGGTTCTTCTACACAGCTCTGCTCTTTGTGTGCACTTGCATTCAGTCACTCATCCTCCATCAGTACTTCCATGTGTGTTTTGTGTCTGGCATGCGTCTACGCACTGCCATCATAGGTGCTGTCTACAGAAAGGTAAAAATACTTTATTCATATATTTTTTTAGTTTGCAACCAAGCATGGCTAAGGCCAGTCCCTTTGCTTTGAAACAAACTAAGAATACATTTTCTAATGTCCTGTTCCCTTTTATCTAATCACAAGGAACTTAGCATGTAGGTTTTGTTTGTGCATTAACATAAGTTTTATTTTCAGTGGCTGATTTTATTGAATGCTCTCTCTTACTGCTTGGGATTACAAAAAATGGACCCACAATTAGTATGTTGTAGTGCAGATAGAGAAATTTGAATTATTGCCCTAGTCTGATTATAATCAGAGTTTTAACTGCATGTAAACACCATTGGGGGTACAGTCATTTGAATTTCTCGAAAACATAATGTGGTTTATTGTTGGATTACTGCAGCATGTATACGTGTTACTCCAATTAAGTTTGGACACAGTGCACTGAGCTTGCTCCAGAGCAGTGCAATTGCACCGTGTTACACATAAACAGATGAGAAAAACATAAAGAGCAGTGTTTAGAGACCTACTGAATGAGTCCCTTGCTTCTCCTTTTAGATAAAGAGATTTATAAAACCTATAACTCTTCTTGAACCAAAAGTAATAAACTAAATTGTTGTTATACAATATGATTAGTTTAAAAAAAAAATCAAATTTGGTCTAATGGTCGTTTTTACGTACTTAGGCCTTAGTTATCAGCAATGCAGCACGCCGCACTTCCACAGTGGGAGAGATGGTCAACCTGATGTCTGTGGATGCTCAGCGCTTCATGGACCTCATTACATACATAAACATGATCTGGTCTGCACCACTGCAGGTTGTGCTGGCCCTCTACTTTCTTTGGAAGGTAGGATTGTCAGTAAAAACTTTGTTTTTTTTTTGTTGTTACAAGGATCATGAAGCATCAGGTTTTATTCAGTAATGAAGAACTGTGGATGGTGAAGTAAAAAATGCCTGTGTGGTCTTGTGTATCATGCAGAACCTGGGTCCCTCTGTGCTGGCTGGAGTGGCTGTGATGGTACTAATGGTTCCAGTCAATGGATTCATCGCCATGAAAACAAAAGCCTACCAGGTGTGGGGCGTCATGCTCAGTGAATACAAAAACATTTGACTTGCTGCATGTACAAGTATTATACTTTTTCCCACATATGGACACCGCCAACTATAGCAAGCAAGACATGTATGTGCTCATAGCTAACAATTTTCATCACTTTTTAGCATAAGGGCTTGTTTTAACAGTTAATCCTTACTGTCTGTCCACACAAAGTAATAGTATGTTATTACCCCTTGTACTGGCATATTTTTATCCTCAACTCCTGTAGTCTGGTGGACTTAGTATTTTATGGGCTTTTTGGCTTTTTTGACAGTAGACAGTAGCTTGACAGAAAATGGTGTGAGAGAGAGTGGGGAATGACATTCGGAAAATGACCCGACCGAGACTCGAACCAGAGTGTCTCGCATGGTGGGCATGCACTCTGCCTAATCTACCAGGTGCACTCCACCACAGAGCGATATTTTAAATAACTTGTGAGAAATATCCAAATACCTGTGTTGAGTAATCATAGCTTAACTTTTCTGAAGTTTGGGACCTGGGGCCTCATTTTTAAAACTGTGCGTAGAATCCTGACTAAAAGTTTACATACCGCAGCACTGCAAAGTCCTGTACGCACAAAAATATTCTGATTTATAAAACCAGGCCTACGCACACCTGTGCTCTATTTCTGCTTTATAAATCCCAACTGAAGCAGAAAGGTCAGTCACGTCACGCCCTCTCCACGCCTCCTGTCAGCCAAAGAAGGACAATGCAAATGCAACTTGTAAATGAATTTTGCCTAAACATGAGCCGCTTATAAGTGGAAGTGACTGGGAGGCACGAGCAGATTACGTACCTGTTGATGTGTTTTACAGTGAATGCTGCTCTAGACTAAAATAATGCAGCAAAACTGGCACTCCTCTTTTAATTAAAACATATCTAATGTTATTTAAACTAATTCAAACTATCTGACCATATTAAAAACGAAACAAATACTTAAGGCTATCCTTAGAATATTTCAATTGAAGAGTTAGCATTAGATGGAGGGAGAGCAGTGGCGTGCATGGATCAGCTGTTGTACAGGCTGTAGATGTGCAGTAGAACAGGTGAGAGATAGAGGAGCACGGCAGTGGTCTGTCTGTGATGTGGGTGGGGGCTGGAGTAATAACAGGAGAGTCGTATTGAACCGCAATTTTACACAAAGCTTCTTCAAAATGAAGTAGCCCCAAATAGATTGTTTGAAAGAGTTGGGCAGGATTGTGTCCAATAATTATTTAACAAATACAGCCGCTAATTCAGTATGGATCAGCCCGGCTTCACTTTACACCATGTTTTGCACAGGAGTGCCACTGTGCTCAGTGAACGTGCACAGCTCCGGTGAACGTGCAGAGGCTTTGGCACTCATGCGCACAATGAACTGCTTTGTGTATAGAAATATTGAGCCAAATCATGAAAAAATAAACCACGTCCTTTCTATTTAAAACGGTACCATTTTCTAAATGATGACGCTCAAATGAAACTCTTGTATAGAATGAAATGAAATGAAACAATATCAAACACACATCAAACAGTCATTTGTAAAACCTGTTTTTCCGTTCTTCACCTCACCCACCCACTGTCTGGGTTGCGTATGTGCCAAGTCTCTAGAATGTGCGTACGACTGGGTTAGAGCTGGCGTATGGCTATGCACACTTTCACGTCTAGTTGGACTTTTACAGATTCCATCTTTGGCGTGGAAGGTGGCGTATGCAAGTTTCAGCCCTCATTTTGATCATATGCAAGCTTTATACATGAGGCCCCTGGTCTTTACAATGTGTACAAATTAAGGAATCCTACCCAATATTACTGTACTTTGTCTGTATGGTTGGCCACTGTTTTGTGTGATCCTGTCACACAAAACAGCACCATGGCACCATGTCAAATGTTTTCTCAAAATCAACAAAGATACAATGCAGCTCTTTCTCACCCTTCACCTTCTCCATCAACATTATCAAAGCACATTTGTAGTGGTCTTTCTAACATTTGAAATTAGATAATCAAATACAGTGTCCTATGATAGGTGCCAAATTTATCAAACTGCCGATTTAAAGATATTTGAACAATAATCCTCCCATTTCGATAAAATAATTTGTCAATTCAATTTTTTCATTCCATTGTATTGTGTAGGTAGCTCAGATGAAGAGTAAGGACAACCGCATTAAACTGATGAATGAGATGCTGAACGGCATCAAGGTGCTGAAGCTGTACGCCTGGGAGCTGGCCTTTAAAGACAAGGTTTCTGAAATCCGAGAGAGTGAGCTACGAGTACTAAAGAAGGCTGCCTATTTAGGAGCAATGTCCACATTCACCTGGGTCTGTGCGCCTTTCCTGGTAAGTTTGACAGTATCAAACACATTTTGATAGGGTTAAGGTTTTTTGTGTCCTTATCATTGCAAATAGAACACTACAATATGTACTATTCAGCAATAACTCAAACATAGAGATCAGAGTGCTCCCAGCCAATGTTACCTGCACTGTTACTGCCTCAACTCTGGCTGCAAGTCTGAAATGGCACCCCTAAATACCCCTCTGGCCCCTCACTTTGGGCTTCAGCATTTCACAAAATATAATAGTATAGCATAGTGTTCTAATTTTTAACAAAACATACATAATTATTAATAAAGAATCAATGACAAGGGCGTTATAGTGTATTATAATTAGGTTACATAATGCATCTCACATGATCAGCACGACAGTGCGAACTGTGCCCATTTAAACCACCAGGAATTAATGGCTCAGGTTGGCTGAGACACGCAGCATCAGGCAACAGGACAAACAGGTGCTAGCATGTATGAATAGAAGAAGCTAGCGCTCTCAAGTGTGCACCCTTGGGTTTATTAAAGTGGCAGGAAAAAAGTGAAAGAGGGTGTTGGTCGTGTGTCGGGTGCATATGAATGAAACAGCAGGGTGAACGAGGAATCAGCGAGTGTGGGTGAGAAGGTGTGTGTGTGTGTGTGTGTGTGTGTGTGTGTGTATGTATGTGTGCATGTATGTGTGCGGGGCCAGCGGGTGGGTACATTTGTGAATGAATGCGCTGACTGTGTCGTGCTCCATCACACTCCATCACACAAATGTAGCAAAAATATATTAGTCTAAAACTGTACATTATTTATTATTTGTTGAGAAATCATTGCATGGCTTAAGTTTACAGAAAACAAAACTTGACTGGTAGGTGGTTGCATAAAGCAATCATTAAAGATTCAGGGGACTGCCAAAAATATCTTTATCTGCATATTCTTGTGTATTTAAAATGCTTTCAGAGTTGTATACACACTTCAGACATGAGCAGGAGGCAGTAGTTCAGTTTAACTGGTAACTCTAGTTACACAGGCATGTGGCAGCCTTCTGGTGGTCCAGGGTGTACTCCTCATGTCAGCTGCAAGAGGCAGATAAGAATTAAAAAAGAATGAACCTTGTGTGTTGTTGTTTAGTTCTGTGTAGCACTCATATTTTAATATTGTAGCGTCTAACAATGGGGTAAATAATCTGTAAATAGACTGTTTACTAAAATGTATTAAACATTTTTGTACATTGTGTTAGAATTGTGGAGGAAAATTAACTCTAAAAAATAGTGATATAAATAAATGGTTTCTAACTATGAATATCCACAACACATAGCAGTTTGAACTGAAAAACTTTGTCTATATGCTTCAATGCAACAACAGATGGATTTGTTTTCACACAATTGCCTAGAGTAATCCATCACAAGTGTCCTCCTCTGAATGGAGCTCAGAGTCATTTCTTCTCTACATCTCACCGGAGACCAAAATTTTATATCTTACTCTCTTTGTTGCTGATGAGAAACTCCACATACTGATAGTCAATGCGACGCTTCTCTTATTGACCTCTGCTTGCTTTATCATGTTGAAATTTACAATTTACTTTTGATATGTAAAGGTCACTGGTATGTCTGTGTTTAAGTCTGGTTTAACTTTATCTCTGGACGAGGTGTTTCCTTTCGCTAAGGGGGTATAAAGTGTCCCAAATGAGTGCACTATGATACTTTGACGTTACAAAAGTTGTGCTGTGCTGTCCTTTCTGCAAACAAAGTTGCCAAATGATGTCTCACAACTCTTGCTTTGCGAAGTTCCATCTCATAAACATTAGAAAAATCGAAAAATGATTAGTCAGCATATTGTAATTGATTAAGAATTCATGAAAGTTATTCTCCCACTGTCCATGTTTGTGTTCTCTTCAGGTGGCGCTGTCTACGTTCTGCGTGTACGTGCTGATCGATGAGCACAACATCCTGGACGCCCAGAAGGCCTTTGTGTCACTCGCACTCTTCAACATCCTTCGTTTTCCCCTCAACATGCTGCCCATGGTCATCAGCAGCATTGTGCAAGTTGGTGTGCCTCAGTACTAGTCTGTCTGATACAGGGGTGTCCAAACTATTTTCACTGAGGGCCTTGAACGGAAAAATATATGAAGGGCCAAGCTGCTCACTAGAAATTAGGTAATACCTCTAGTACCTCTACTGCTAATTGGAATTAGTGGTAAGTTATCCTAAAGTCTACTATAGCTCTGCCTAGGTTCACTGTACTGATTGTGCAGACATTAGGTCGGACACACATGGTCTTTGTGTACTGTGTACTCGTACTGTGAGGGGCTGGCTCACATTCTACCGTGCGTAACAGGAGAGTTACTAATTCTTCGCCTAGACCCAACTCCGTCAGCGGTCTGTGTGCAGTGGTAAAAGACACTGACACAATGGCTGTGGATTGTCCCTTAGTCAAAAAGTTATTTCTGATGGAATCCTATCCCATAGCGATAGCGCTAAGAAAACCCTGATATATCCCTGATATGATTAAGATTACTTACACATAGAGGAATAATTACATAGGACTTCTGTAAGATTCTAATACAATTTGCAAAGTCCTATAGAGCGCCTATAATTGTCTTGAAGGATGATGTGTTTGATAGGCTAATAGGAAATGCTTTTATGGGAAACATTTTTCTACTGATACTTTCAAGAAAAAAAGCCTTATATGAAGTTTTATTCTGACATATTGTAAATTTTAGTTTTGTATTTTGAATGACTATTCTAAGTAACCTATGCACAAAGCATTATCACAGAAATATTTACAAAAAACACACAATAAATTCACTATGCTGTCTTGAGCCCTGATTGATATGGTTCACAGTGAGAGACTGACCTTGCTCAAAACATTTAAAAAGTAATTTCGATGAATGCAGCTGCATTTTTAGCAAGATTTTGATTAAAATAGTAGTGGAAGTTACGGTAAAAGAGTAGTTATTGGGAATTTTAAAAAGATTAATCTTGTCAAAAAGCTTAGTGAGCCAAGCCAATACGGCTGGATATATGCAAGCAGCAGCTGTTAGGACTATCTGGGCCCAGGAGAGGACAGGGATGTTGTCTACAATGTGGTGAGTGCAGGTGATTTATTCTTTGTTATTTAGTTGTTAAGCTCTGGTCTGTCATTTATGTGGACCGTGACTTCCATTTGTTGGTACCTGCTACAAATGTGTTTGTAAAGCTCTTGTGTGTGAGACATGTGTCTGTGGTGCAGATAGTTGTGTCATGTACCAAAGGGGTCGCTTAACTTTTTCCCTCATTGTGGCTGTTTACATTTGACTTCAATGGGTTTTGGGTTGGGTTAATGGGGTTGAATGTGCCTGTGCCAGCAGCACAGCTCTCAGATACCTCCACAGTAAACAGGCTTATCCTGAGGGAAGGATTTATGGATATATTTTTAGAAGTTGCTGTAGTGCTGTAGGTCAATTAAAAATGTTGGTGTTTGGACATTCCTGATCTAATATTTAGATAATTTCATAAATGCAAATAAGAACGAAGACAGAATGAAATATGGAAATTTGTTTTTGGCATGTCTCAGGCCAGTGTGTCACTGAAACGGCTCAGAGTATTTCTGTCACATGAAGAGCTACAAGAAGACAGTGTGGACCACACAGGAGCAGTGGGCTGTGAGTTCTCTACTGTTCTTTATTTTTGTCATTCCTCCACTCAGAACATTACAAGAACAAGCTAAACAGACAATATAGTCAACATATATGTTGGGCTGGTGTTACCTTCACATTTGAGGATTTAAAAAATTGAGGCTAACCTGGGTTAAGTATAAACACACAAAAAGTTCCATGAGTCATAACTTTTGAATTCATTCTGCCAGAGCAGTAAAATCTTTAGGGTTTTTTTCCCTAAAAGTCTCTAACTTTTAAAACACATAGCCTACAGTTAAAATGTTGTATCTTTTAGAATAAACAACAGTTCTCAGTTTTACTGACAATGTATGAGTAGTTTCATAATAATTCATAATTATTCATGCCATGTGTATTTTTATATAATGCAAACCCACAGAAATCTGTCAATGGGCTCATAATTGCCTGCTGTCCACAGACTTTATGTTAAGTATCCAGGAGGGTATTGTTAATCGTTTGTAAATGATGTTTTAAAAGATGTGTTCTTTCTTGCCTCCAGCTCCACACACTATTTCCATCATAGAAGGAGTATTCAGCTGGTCCAGGAATGAGGCTCCTACACTTAAAAAGTCTGTTTTCCATTTTGTAATGTTCAAATGAACAAGTTCATATTAATAATATTGTTGTTGATTTCCTCTCTAGTCTGAATGTGCACATTCCCGAGGGCTCTCTGGTGGCTGTGGTTGGACTTGTGGGCTCAGGAAAGTCCTCACTGCTCTCAGCTCTGCTTGGAGAAATGGACAAAATTGAAGGAACTGTAACTGTCAAGGTTAGACCAGAACAAATTCTATCCACACACCTTGTTGACAATTGAACACAGTGTCTGGGAAGATATTATATAAAGAGTAGTAAAAAGTATTAGGTCTTCATACTGCTGTCCACAAGTAATGCCAACATTTTACATTTTTCAAACTTATTTGGCGCTGGCCGACGGTGTTGTAGTATTAACTGCTCAGTCATTCTTGATATCCAATATAAAGGGTCCAATATAATGTCCTTCTCTGCAGGGTTCTGTGGCCTATGTTCCACAGCAGGCCTGGATCCAGAACTCCACGCTGAAAGACAACATTGTATTTGGCCATGAGCTGATGGAAGCCTGGTACCAGCAGGTCCTGGAGGCATGTGCTCTGAGGCCCGACCTGGAGATCCTGCCTGCAGGAGACAGCACCGAGATAGGAGAGAAGGTCCTTACACAGTGTAATCAATCTGAGAGAATCAAAAATAAAAAGACTGATTGAATAGATTGAGCTCAGGTTGAACAGCTTATATTAGGGGTGTTTATCGTTAACCAGTAATCAATTAATTGTCATTAAGAAACTGGCTGGTTAAATTTTCATTAACCGATTAATCAATATGCTGTATACATCATACATTTTCTCTTTACAGTACAGGTTCTGCGCCTGTTTTGACAGAGTAGCACAGCACAAGTATCTGCACAGGTTTGTTTAAATGCATAGTTGATGGAAAATCAAGTCTGGCACAGGACAGTTTGCTCAATGTCATCCCAAAGCTCGTTATGGTTTTGTTAGACCCTGGAAAGTACAGAAATGGCACATGAGGCTCACTGTAGCTAAGGCAGGCTTTTGGCACATAATACAGTAAGTGCAAATGTAAGATGATAAAAATATAAAATAATAATGATAAAATATTGCCACAACACAATCCATAACTAGATTAAACTAGATGACTAGATGATGAAACTCCTAAACACAGACAATAATAAAACAGAATTGGAAAAGAAACGCCTTCACCCTCAAACTTAAGTCCAGATGACTTGTCGAAACCTTTTCTTGGATAGGTCCCAGATTACTCAGAACCTCCACAGACATGTTTCTCAAGGTTTTTTTCTAACTTTCAAAACTTGCCCTCATGGGAAAATACCAAATGTACACTTAGGTTCCACCTGTTCTGCTTTAGGGGGTGAATCTGTCTGGAGGCCAGAAGCAGAGGGTGAGCCTAGCCAGGGCCATCTACTGTGACCACTCCATCTACCTGCTGGACGACCCACTGTCAGCTGTGGACGCTCATGTTGGAAAACACATCTTTGATCATGTTATCGGTCCACTGGGACTCCTCAAAGACAAGGTGTGCACCTAAAATGTTATATTTTTCACAAAATAGTCACTTGCTGTTGCCTTGTACTTTTTAATTCCCTATTTACACCAAAAAAACACTGTTAGACCTTTTATTGTATTTTTACAGCAACTTACTGGCAGTTGTTTTCAAATAAGTCCAAAACCAGGACTAAACCAGGACTTCATACAGGACTTAACCAGCACTAAACCAGCACTAAACCAGGACTTCATACAGGACTAAACCAGCACTAAACCAGGACTAAACCAGCACTAAACCAGGACTTTATACAAGACTAAACCAGGACTTCATACAGGACGAAACCAGGACTAAACCAGGACTTCATACAGGACTTAACCAGCACTAAACCAGGACTAAACCAGCACTAAACCAGGACTTCATACAGGACTAAACCAGGACTTCATACAGGACTAAACCAGGACTTCATACAGGACTAAACCAGCACTAAACCAGGACTAAACCAGCACTAAACCAGGACTTCATACAGGACTAAACCAGGACTTCATACAGGACTAAACCAGGACTTCATACAGGACTAAACCAGCACTAAACCAGGACTTCATACAGGACTAAACCAGGACTTCATACAGGACTAAACCAGCACTAAACCAGCACTAAACCAGGACTTCATACAGGACGAAACCAGGACTAAACCAGGACTTCATACAGGACTAAACCAGGACTTCATACAGGACTAAACCAGCACTAAACCAGGACTTTATACAGGACTAAACCAGCACTAAACCAGGACGAAACCAGGACTAAACCAGGACTTCATACAGGACTTAACCAGCACTAAACCAGGACTAAACCAGCACTAAACCAGGACTTCATACAGGACTAAACTAGGACTTCATACAGGACTAAACCAGTACTAAACCAGGACTTCATACAGGACTAAACCAGGATTATATCAGTAATAATGGTAAACAATGGCAAGTATTCCATTTTACAAATATGTAATATACAGTGCACAATATAACGTGTGTGTATTTTAGAAAACCTTAAGAACACATGTTGAACCATTCTGTGTCAGGATCTGTCCCAGCAGAGCTGCAAAAAAAAAATAAGGGGCAAAAGTGAGTGGTCATAAGACGGTCAGATGGCTCTACAGCACAAGCACCAGTAAATATGATTTAAGCAGTAACATGATTACACTCCACAGTATTGGAGGGAAAATTTAAAAACAAGAGCTATCAAAGCGTTGCTTGATAACGTCAGCAAACCTACTGGTTTGACAGACAGAACTAAACACACAAAATCACATTTTTAAATTAATCTATAAATTTTGCTTTTTTACAAAATGTGAGAGTTTTGTAATTATAAACACTTTTAGCAGAGTATTTTATCTAGTTTATTTTATAATTTTACTGACTAGGGTAGACCTTCAAACAACAAATTGTGATTTTTTTAAAAGGACAATAATTAAAATATACAATATTGTATATTTTAGTCTTTTTACCTAATGAGACAAGCAAACCTAATGCTGTACACCAGACCTGGGCATTTTAAGGCCCGGGGGCCACATCAGGCCCTTGACCCACCCCTGTCCGGCCCTCAGGAGGCTTGTGTCAGAAAAGGAATTAATCCAAGAGTGAAGACCATGTACAGTACATAACTACTTTTTATAGTATATAAATACTTTTATTTTGAAGGCACTCATAGACTCTTTGCCAATTAGTGTAAACAATAATAATATAACACTCTCTCACCTGTTCATAAACAGGATGTGTTCTGTCAGCTGAGGTCAGGCAGGTATTTTTGTTTGTTGAGGGGAAGCTGGAATAGATTGAGGATAAATTTGATTCCTTGGTTCAGGCCTTGTTTTGAAGCTGCTGCACAGAGGAAGGAGCTGTTATTGTTAGTGTTTCTTAACTTTAGTGTTTTTTGAGTCATTTTCTCAGGTGTCAATACACATGTTGAGCCAGGCCTAGTTTTAGAACAAAATCGAGTGAAAGAAAAGAGTGTCTCTAAGACACAGGATGATGTAGCTGTAACGGTGGCATATATTTCACATATTTTTGCTTATAGTTTAAACTTTAAACAGTATGTGTTTTTATTGAGCCTTAGTGAGTCCACCATGTAGGCTCGGCCCCCCACAAGAATCCCAGGTTCTAATGTGGCCCTTGGAGAAAAATAATTGCCCACCCCTGCTGTACACAATTAAAAATATGTCAAAAGGTGCAACTAATGAAGTTTAATCACACAAAGGACTGTGGATTTACGCATTTCAAACACTTCCCAATACTCAAGTGGTTGAGGCGCTGGATCCAGGTGAAACACAATGCTCTTCTGTGAGTTGTGAGCAGAAGCCAATATCCATATCCACATTGTAGGAGCGTTGTGGTGTAAAATGCAAGTCTAGAATTTGCAGTCTGCAGACTCTATATTTTTCATGACTATAATTATTTTAGTAACAGCTTGCACTAAAAGTCTATTATCACACACAATACTAGGCTATGGCTCAATTACAGTAACATTAGGATTACCGCAAAAACAATGTGCGATAAATTTCTGCAATTCAAAAAATACAGTAAGTTACTGTAAATAAATGTACAACACCGCAATGCATTGCAAATTACAGTATCTTACCACAAAGATAGATTACGGTAGGTTTCTTGGGTATTTTGTGGTAAATTACTGTAAAAATTACAGCAAAGGCTAACATTTTATGTTCTTTTTTCTTGGCATCTAACACAAGAACTTATTTTGTTATGGGTTGCTGGGGGGCCGAAGCCTATCAGCAACTTTGTGAGTAAAACCGATACACCCTGGACCATGGTACCTACTGGACTAACACTTAGTGACACACATGCACATATACAGTGCAGTGAACAAATGTTTTCCCCCTCCTGATTTCTTTTTTTTTTTTTTTCTTTTTGCATCATCACTTAAAAATTGCATTTTGGGATTTTATTTATTAAGGGAAAAAAGCTATCCAAATTTACATGGCCCCATGTGAAAAAGCAATTGCCCCCCTTGTTAAATTATGAATTTACTGTGATTACATTTCCTTGGAAAGGTGAGCTCAATTTCACTAGCCAAACCCAGGCCTGATTACTGCCAGACCTGTTGAATCAGGGCTATTGCTAAGGCTTTGGGACGCCAAAATTACCCCAAGAGCAGCGAAGACTCATCCAAGAGTCTTGACTTTAAAAAGGTAGTTCATGCTCCTTCAAATGTGCCATAATTAAAATAAATTCTGCCAAGAATGGACCAAAATTCCTCCAAAGTGATTCATTGCCAGTTATCGCTGCTTGATTGTAGTTATTGCTGCTGAGAGTGGCACAACCGGTTATCAGGTTAAGGGGGCAACTAATTTTTCACTTAGGGCTTGGTTAGTTTGGGTCGGTTCTTTAAAATCATCACTTAAAACTACATTTTGTGTTTGCTTTAGTTATCTTTGTCTAATATTAAAATTTTTGTCTGTGACAAATGTGCAAAAAAATAAGAATGGACACAGGAAGAAATGGGCCCTGTGAACAACCTTAAATTAGTTGGTGGCGTGCACAAAGAGAGGACGAGAAAACCAGTCTAACATGATATTATACTGTTTGGAGATAAGTCTTCTGGTGAATGGATCCAGGGACATGACCCTGTCTATTGTGGGTGACTCCACTGTATTCATGACGCTAGGCAGTTGCTTAGTAATAGTTAGAAAGGTTGAATTTCTCTTTTAACTGTGTGAATGATGCCATGGTGTTGTCTTTGAGCAGATCTTTAAAATCGATGCCTTCCAGTTGCCACCACCAAAAACCTACGTCAGTAGGAGAGAGATGGTTTAAAGAGGTACTTTAAGGGTTACTCACATATGACGATAAATCCAATCACCAACCAGTTATTAATTTATTATTAATAACTACTGTACTTTGCATGCATTCTATGAAAACCCTCCAAATGGCACCTATGTGCACAGTACGTTTATATGCAGGTAGCGAAATTATAATTATAGGAGTTTTAAACTGCAGGTAAACTTTGATTAGGGGTGCAGTCATTAGAATTTCTTGAAATTGGAGTAAGACACCTGGATAATGCGCTTTTTTATTAGATTACTGCGGCATGTGTATGCCTTACTCTGATTAAGGTCACATGCTCCAGAGCAGGTCAGGGACAAAGAGTAACACGCATGAACAAATATGAAAAACATGAAGAACAGTGTTTTTGCTGTATTACTTGAGACTGTCTTTACTTACCAATAAAAGACTATTAATTATGTCCACAGAACGTATATAAATATACATAAGCTGTGGATGCAGTGGGGCCTTAAATACATCAGCTAATCATTAATGCTGTCATCTTGTTAACCATTGGCCCACTGGCTTGTCAATCATTCTCACTATGTGCCTTGTGTGAGACATGTGTTCTCTGGATATTTTCCCCTGGCTGCTCATGCAGACACAGCTCTGGAATTAGCTTCAGATTGTATTTATTGTGGCTCCAGTCTTAGCTCGAGGTTGCACAATGGCTGAGAAAAAACTTGAAACAAGTAGCTGCAAAATTAAAACTGTTTTTGAGGTAAATAGGAAGACTGATGCGTTGGTCACCCAATTTCTGCTCGACAGGTAATTTTAGCTCATTGTATTGTTTTGAGAGTAAGTCATTTACTAGAACTTATTAGCCATATCAACTGATGTTGTGCCGCTGTACTTTAAAGACTACAAGCAGGTTTCTGATGCTGCGGGTTTTTTTGGGAGTAGTATCATGTGAGTGCATGTTGTTTTGAAGGCGTGGCCTCTAAAGGAGCTGTGAATGACAGAGGCTACTTTTGTGCATACACTTTTTTCCAAAACTCAGTGACAGTTGCTGGTTTCTCAATTGTCGCAAACATCTCCTATTCACTCTTTAAAGCAGTATAATTGCTTAGTTCAACTTTATTGACAGTTGTACAGTCACTGTAACATATGTGCTGTCCTGCCCGCACCTGGTACCTTGTCACAATCAAAACAGTCCCTGCGGAACCAACAATTACAACAATCCTCTTGTTACATCTTTTCTCTCTCTCTCTTTTTTCAAAGCTGGAAAGACGTTTTCATAATGCATGTAATACTCTAAACACAGTGGTGGGCTGTGCATCTCACCCTTAGGCCTTGAGTGACTTACCACTCATAGTTGCTCGTCTGGAAATGACGGACAAACCCTTTTCCTTGCTGGGACAGGCTAGTTAGCACAGGGGTTGACCGACCTCTTCTCACAATATCCAGCTTTTCGTGAAAGGCCCGTCTTGAAAATGGAAAGAATATCTGCAACCAGATCAATCTCTTCTCCTCCTTCGGCCATTATTGGTTAAAAATACAGCGATAGCTGTTGGATCTCCGGGTTTAGTTCGATATTCTGCAAATTGCCGCCTTTCAGGCTCTAGCAAGTGCTCATCCAATCACAGGACGCGTACACGTCCAGTTCAACGTAAGACCTTCTAGCTGGCCTTGGTATGCAGAATCGAGATGTGATTGCCTATTGCAACTGACTGTGTCCGTTCACTTACAGTGCACAGGGGCCTGCTCTGTTTATTCTGAAGGTCTCAGGCAAATTAAATTTGCCTGACAACACAAGCTAGCTGAAATATAATTGGATAAAAACTCTACCATGATAAATAACATTGGAAGCCACTCAACTATGTGGATATAATATGACATAAAGAGAACTGAGAATAGAGAATAATTTTGTTTACATATTTATGAAAATAAAATAAAATAAACTTACTTTTCTGAGCATGTTTAGGCCAGCAGAGAAGGCCTTGCCACTGTCTAAACATAAATACCACAGAAAACACACTTTAAATAAATTTTTAAATAAAATTAAACAAATTTTGCAATTATTAACTCGTATATACATTTCTTCCTGATTTCTGTGCAATAGCATCCAACAAAGAATAACAAATAACAAAACATTTGTTCTTTAAAGTATCACTGTTGTACACTATTGTCTTTTAGTTAGTGTTTTCTCTTAATTTGATTACCTCAACGATGTGTTGTTCACTTTCACAGCCATGCTCCGCTAACTTTTGTGTTTCTGTGACAGTCCCTGTTTGTGTAGCTGTTGTATTGGGACCATAACTGCCTGAGATGGCGAAGGTTTCTCCTCAGGGTACCTCCCAAATCCAGCTTCACCTCATAGGATCTGGAGCTGGCTGGTCTAACTACTTTAGCCAGCTTTCATGTCTTACAAGGCTCAAATGGTTGGACTCTTCCACTGTCCGCTTTTCTGAGACAGTCCAAGCCCTTTGCTGTGCAATTGTAATATTTCTCCTGCCTCTGTCTGTTATTAATTGGTCATTGTTTGTTGCTTATTGCCCTTGGCTCTAAAAGAGTCCCTAGTAGGAAGTAGGGACTCCTACTCTAAGTCTCTGTGCTGGACTCCTCTTGGCTTTTTGCATGAGGCACTTGGCTGTTTCGACAGCCGAATCTGCTTTCCCATTGCTTTGTGGGTATCCAGTTGAAGATGTTCTGTGTTCTAATTCCCATGCCTGGCTAAACTTTTTAAACTCCTATTATATATATCGCAGTCCATTATCACAAATGAACACATCTTGTATGTGACACACAAAGTGGGCTTCACCAATAGAGTTCAATCTCTCTGCAGAGAAGGGTAGATAGTCTACCTTGTTAATAGTCTCTAACTCTAACAGTCTTTCTGGGTCTCCATTGTGCTATCAGGTAAGTACACTCAGCTTAATGTGTCAGCTAAAAGCACATCTCGGCTTGGCACATAAATCACATCAATGCCATATTTCTGACAGCCTGAGCAACTTTCTCTACAATCTTTTTGGAGCACTGTTTTCAATTTTTTCAAGTGGCTTATTATACTGTCACTTTTCTACCAAGTATATTGTATACCATGTATATTGGTGGAACTTTTCCATCACGAACACTATGGCCAAACATTCTTTTTCTATTTGGGCATATCCTCTCTCTGCTGGAGTCAGTGCTCTACTACTGAATGCTACTGGCTTATCCTCCTGTGTCATCAGCTCCCAGACCTGTCTCTGATGCATCATATTGCAGCAATAACTCCTTATTTTGGTCATAATACCACAAATTTCAACAAATAATTCACAATACCTACAGGTCTCTGTAACCCCTTTCATTAGACAGTTCAGTGATTGCATATCTGTAAACTAAACAGTTTTCCAGTGTCAAGTTTTCTTCCCTAAACAGTATTTCTGTCATTGTAGAGCTGTTCATGCCACACACAATTCGGTCCCTTATCAAGGACTCCTTGATAGCTCCAAAGTTACATGTACTTGCCAATACTCTTAAATCCGTGGCATATTGGTCATTATTCTTATCAAGTGCCTGGTTTTGCACAAAATATCTGTATCTCTCTACAGTCTCATTCAATTTTGGATTACAGTGTTTATCAAATAGCGTCATCATTGAACTCACTGTTCTCCTTCAGATGTCGAGTGCCTTGTGTATAGCAGCCCGTCTCCCTGTCTCTGTCTGCCCCCGGTGTGAATGTGTGTGAATGGGTGAACCGAAGCATGATAAAAGGTGCTTTGGGTTTCCAAGTAAGGAATGAAAAGTGCTACATAAATGCATGCCATTTGCCATTTACCATTTTACTCAGATTAAGCTGTGCATGTAAACATACTGACTCACTATAAGCATCGCCTGCTTATAGAAACAGGGCTATAGTAGTAGTATAGCAGTAGTAGTATCTTGTCTCAGTCCAAAAAGTGCAATAGAATCTTATAATGTTCATTTTAATAAGAGCTTGCCAACAGCAGTATGTCAACAATAGCTGCTGGCACAATAATGTACTGTTACATAAACAATCCTCACACTGAGTGTATAGTTGTTTAATTAATGTTATTAAAATTATTACTATGTCTGCAGACCCGTGTACTGGTGACCCATGGGCTCAGCTACCTTCCCCAGGCAGACCTAATCCTGGTGATGGGAGAGGGTGAGATTACAGAGATGGGCTCCTACCAGCAGCTGCTTACCACTGATGGAGCATTTGCAGAGTTTCTACGCACATATGCATCTGTAGACAACACTGACAACAATGGTAAGACTCAAATTAAGACGAGAATGTGTGCTATTAGAATATTACTGACTCTGTAAACCATGTTTTTTTTATTTTTTTTTTTATTTCACTTATCTGTCATATGTGGCAATTATTGTTTGCATTAAATGTTTGCTATACAATTAACACAATAAAAATAAATCACCACAAACCCTTTTTTATGTAACCTGACTCTCCAGATACTCGCAAAGACATTTTACTTAAGATAAATACTTGGTGGATGATTGATATTAACCATCTATCACCAAGTCTTTTTATCAGAGTCAAATCATTTATATTAGTAATGTTAAAATGGTCGCTTCATTGTCAGTCCCCAAACACACCCAGAACAGCCACAGCATTGGTCTGAACATGCGGCGGGCCAAGTGAAATGTAAATGTAAAAAAGCCCAAAAATATTTCTTGAATTGGTGAATCAGAGCTTTAATCAAATTAAAATGTTGGGCATGAACAGTAAAAGTTGTTCCAGAGCTATATTTATGCATATTTATTAAATTAAAAAAAACTAACCTTTTTGCTCCTGTGTATGTCAGGGATTTTTCTTTTTGATTATGAACATTTCATACAGTTTTCCTATATTTTTTTACTCTCTAAATTTCTAGAGTCTTTGCATAAGAAAGGAACTACAACACAAGTGAACCACAATCTGACTGCTGAGGCTAGGTGAGTAAAATATGAGCAGATAATAGGTATGGACAGTATAAGACACATTAGATTTGCCTTTTGCTATAAATATAAAGATGTTGGTTTGTTCAACAGATCCTCTTCCTCTTTCACTGGATGGCTACTTTCTAAAATAAAGGGCCTTGAAGCCCTGGTTATACAGTCGTTAAGAGTTGAATAGGCTGTTTGAGTACCAGTGGGGGAGTCATGCTCCTGTGGAACATTAGCATATACTAAAGGTTCCTGATTACCCCCAGCTTGTGCTTCAAAAGATGGTGAGAACAGGAGGTATTACTTATTGTGTTTGTCTTCTATAAACTTCTACTTGGAGTGTCCTAAGAAGGCCAGGCGAAGGTACCCAAGTGTGCTTTAGCTTGGGGTCACGAACTAATGACATTCTCCTTCAGGATTGTTTGGTAGAGAATAGAATTTATGGTTCAATCAATCACAGCAAGTCGTCCAGGTCCTGAAGCAGCAGAGCAGCCACAGACCATCTCACTACCACCTTAATATTTGCTGTTTACTTTTACTCTGGATTTAATGGGACACATATCTTTCAAAAAGTTTTGAAAGTGTTTTTGTCCCATCACTCCACCGAATATTTTCCTAAAAGACTTGGGGATCATCGAGATGTTTTTTTGGCAATAGTGAGACGAACCTTTATGTTCTTTTTGGTCAGTAGTGTTTTTTGCCTTGGAACTCATGGATGCCATTTTGCCCAGTCTCTTTCTTATGGTTGAGTCATGAACACTGATCTGAACAGAGACAAGTGAGGCCTGCAGTTCTTTAGATGTTGTTGTGGGTTCTTGTGAGCAGCTTTAACATTGATCTTTCTGTCTCTTAAGGTTGGAATGTGGGGTCTCAGACGGGAGTTTTGGCCCAAAATTTATAGTTGGGCTCTATGTGGCCAGCATGTCTTTCGTCAGAAGGGTCCTTTAGAGGTGTAAATTTGCCTGGTTAAAGCAATGTTCACAAGAAAGATATTAGTTTAGCATGTCTGGGAAATTCTATATGTCCAAGAGGTCAAAAGGTCACACACTACACCACCCACAGACAGGGTCATTTGGTCTATGATGTCCAGTGCAGTAAAGAGTGCAGTGATAGCTATGTTGGAGAAACCAAGCAGTTTGCAGAAGGCTGTATCAAAACAGAAAAACAGAAGGGCCAATCCTGATGGACCTGAGTCTGCAGTCCACCTCGATCTTAAAGAGAAAAGGTATTTTTTTTACAACAGCAATGTCTGAATGTTGGCCAGGTGATTTGAATGAGGAGGGGAGGAATGGAAATTTTGTTAAAATGGAAAAGCCCTCTCTGAACAGAGGAGGTGGTCTACAGCACAACCTTTCTTCCATTTAGAACAGTGTATTGAAACAGTTTCTGTCTAAAAGGTCATCAACACCTGAATGAAGTAGTAATAGCCTATAGGAGCATAACGACTCCCCCACCACCACTCACACTTTCCATTCAAATCTTAACAACTGTGTAACCAAGGCTTCAAAACCCTAGCATTACCTGCTTTGTCCAGTCACATTAGTTTCAGACTAAACTCCTCCCTCTTATAAAGCACTGTGTCAGTGGCGGACTTCATTCATATTGACTTTGAACAGAGATACAACCGGATGAAAAATTAAAGAGCAGGCAGCTGGCACTGACGGTGTGCATGGAACTAATGTTCATCTCTATGAAATCAGCTCTAAAAAGGATTCTTCAGGTTAAACGTCAAGTGTATTAAATGGTATACAAGTAAATCAAAAAGCAGCATTCTTCATGGATCAAGGACCTCCTGTAAAGCACAAGTGGAATAACACATTACAAAGTGGTCAACAACAGCAGCAACCACTACCAGGCACCAATCCACTGGCTAAGTTCGGAAAGAGATCCCGATGTGCCTCCAGATTCCACCTGGCTAAGGACTGTCTCCACAAGAAAAAAGAACATGTAAGATTAACAGAAGATGCAAATGTTGAGAAATAAAACATAACTATGTTTACTAAGACAACTACAAATGACATGTTGACATGGACAGAAGTGGCTGGAGAGCTACTTAAAGGACCTTAGTCAAGATAAAGTAAATACCATATTACAAACAGAAGTCTTCAGTTGCAGACTATTCCGGTTTGGTGATGAACTGTACTGGACATGGAGAATGACAGAGTAGTAAAGTACCATCAGCATGTTCCCCTTGAGCTTACCAGCTCTGGACACTATTGCGTGGACATAAGAGAGAAATCTGGAGAAATCCAGGCTAAAGAAGACATTCTTGCAGTAAGTCCTCCTAAAACCTCACAAGCAGTTTGGACAAGCATCTGCTGATTGGTTAAAAAGACTCTCTGAAAATAAAGACAAGGAATGTGTCACCATTTTGCAGGACATTTTACTATATATGCCAACAATATAGCAAGACCAAGCCAAAACCTGGTGTAGGTTTGCCTTTAGCCTTGGAGTAGAATGAGACGGTAGCAATGGAGCTGCATAAGCTGGAGCCTGGAGTTTGGTATCTTCACATCATCAACCACTTTACACTTTTCCACGCAGTAAGTATAATGAAAACTATGAAGTCATCAGAAATCGTCAACTCCTTTATCAAAGCCTAGATAGATAATAAGTGTTCGATAACGGCGGTGAGTTCAACAATGAGGAGATTAGAGACATGGCAGAGAATTTCAACATTGAGACAAAGACGTCAGCGAGATACATCAACGGGCTTGGAACGACATAATTTGACTGAAATCCTTCTAAAAGTGAAGAAGGAAAATGGATGTGACTGGCAAAATGCTTTAGACTGGGCCGTTATGGCCAAGAACAGTATGCTTAATTTTCATGGATTTAGCCCATATCAACTTGTATTAGGGGCAACCTCACTTCTGTACTGGTTGATAAAGAGTCCGCTTTAGAAGGTACCACAGTAAGTGCTAGAGTAGGACAACACATGTCAACTTTGCATGCCTCCAGGAGAGTAATTACTGAAAAGCACTATCAGTGTTCAGTAATGAAACAGAAAGTGTACATAGTGATCAGCACAGTGATGTTGAAGAGATAAAATTAGTAATAAAGAAGTGATTACTAGAGAGGTATTGTACTCACCTCTAGCACAAAGTGATATTGCACACACGCATACAGAGCACAATGTGTGTAGCAGCCCCGTCTCTTCTAAAGATATTATGTTGAGGTCGGGACAAACAGTTAAATTTACAAGTCAAAATGATGGTATGCATTATAAAGTCAGTGTTTTAGGCAGAGCTGGGAAAGCTAATGGACAATACATAAACTGGTATAATGTGCAACATCTTTAACCTGATGGGAGTTAGGGACAACAGGAATCACTAGATATGTCAGGTGTTGATAATCTAAATGTTGAACCTGAAGACAGGGAAGCAGATTTTCTCATAACAAGGGACATCTCATTTGACTCCACTAAACAACAAGAAATAAACAGCTGACAGAAAAACAATGTTTTTGAGGTTGTTGAAGACAAAGGTCAGACATAGGTCAATACTGGATGGGTTTGTAGTTTAAAAAGAAACTGCAAGTCAATATCCAGGACCCACAAAAAGATTCTCCTACATCATGTGCATCAGAATCTCTTATGTTGCTCTCAGCAGTAATTTCTCAAAATCAATAGAATATCCACTCTATGGACATAAAATCAGCCTTTTTATTGGGTATCCTGTACTGAAACATGTATTCCATGTTGGACACGAGGAACATTTTTCCTATGTAGGGATGGACTTCACTACAGTGATTGGTGTAATTCAGGTATATCAACAAAGTTATTGACAATCTACAACCATTGTACCTGCAGAAAGTATGCGCAGTACAGAGAAATACACCCCTCAATGACACAGAAAGAAACCAACTAAGGTCAAAAATAGGACAGATGTTATGGGTTCATGGAGCAACCAAAATTGTCAGAAAATTAAAATCAGAAAGTTTGGCATTGCTGCCACCCAAATATTGAAACCTAAGAATGACTCTTAGGTTTCAATATTTGGGTGGCAGCAATGCTTTGACCAAAGTTGTCTCTAGTGATGCTTCCCTTGGTAACCTTGCCAATGGAGGTACTCAAGGGGGAACCTTAATTGCAGTTATGGGAGAAAAGGAAAAATTGTCCCCACTCTGTTGACAGTCCAAGAGAATCCGACGTGTTGTACGGAGCACTCATGCTTGGAAAACTCTGGCTATGTCAGATGGCATAGACAGTGGGGTCTTTCTGGCCACTCTTTTTAGAACTCACTACAGGGAATGCTTTACTGAACACACTCTTCTTTCACCTGTTTGACTGATAGTCACTCTCTGTTTGATGCCCTTAAGTCAGTTAAACAGGTCACAGAAAAGAGACTCACCAGCATTAAAGAGCTCATACAAAGCAAGATAATTAAAGAAGTACGATGGTCGGACACAAAAGCTCAACTTGCTGACAGTCTCACTAAAAAAGGGGCTTCTGCTCTGATCCTTTTGAAAGCATTGAGTGAAGGCCTATGGAGTCTGTGATTAAACCTTTATTTTTGTCACAAATTTAAGCAAAATGTGCATTTATGTTTCACATCCACAAGTGATTTTTGTTGGAATAGTAGTAGCAAAATCTTGTTCTTGTGACTGAATTTCTGAGCTGTAAATTAAGGCATTTTAATGTTATGATTTTTTTCTTTATGTTTAAAAGATGTACGATTGTTAACCTATATTTTTATGGGTTAATTACGGTAACGGTGTTATTATGCAATAGTTTATATAACTTGTGAGTTCCCAGTTGAATGCTTTGGTGGCTTTCGTGTTGTGCTACTGAGCGTCAAATAAAAGGTATTCTACTACTCTGTTCCTGCACATTTAAATATTTGAATTATAAGGCCCAAAATTTTCGTTTTCAGATTATTTCATATTATATGATTGTGTGCAGTATTTTGTTAAGTAATTTTACTAACAAGCATTTTTTTAATGTTTTTTATCTTTTTTTTTTATTTGAGTGAACACAGTGAATTGAGTGCAAGTGGTCAGCCCATACAGTCGCAGACAGTGAAGGACACAGGCAAACTGAGTGACAAATTGGTGAAGACTGGAGCAGGCAAACTCACGGAGGCCGATAAGGCCAGCACTGGACAGGTGGGAGTCACTGTTGAACTTTTTTCACAGCAGCTGTCTGTCTAAGATGTCTTCGTATGTGGCATCTTTTAGTGATCTGAGCATAAGCATTAAGACGGGTAAAAATGATGTGTTCAATAACGCCATGAGCTCTGTCAAATGAAATCAGAGCAAGGATCTGTCATTAGTAAAATGATAAATGGTTATGTACATTTTTGTTTGGTTTTTTTTTTTTTTTTTTTTGGAGCATCTAAGGACAGGGGTTGTCTGTAAAGATCTTTGATACAACTGTTGTTGTGATATGGAGCTTAATAAATCACACTGAAATAAAATGAGCTGAACAACAAAATATTTGAAAATTGCTCTCTTTTATGTCTTTATTTGCAGGTCAAATTGTCAGTGTTCCTAACATACGCCAAAGCCATTGGAGTGCCTTTGTCCTGCATCAGCCTGCTGCTCTTCTTCGCTCATCACCTCCTCTCACTATTCTCCAACTACTGGCTCAGCCTCTGGACTGACGACCCAGTGGTTAATGGCACTCAGCCTGATAGACTCATGAGGCTGGGGGTATATGGAGGTCTTGGCCTGTCCCAGGGTAAGCCATGCTGGAGGTAGGATCATATGTACAGTATGTATAGGAGGAGAAGTCTTTTGAAAAATGAATTACATCTTGATGACTTAATAAAAATCATGTGGTTTGCAGCAGACCTTGGGGGTTTAAAGTCATTCACCTCTGAATTTTCACAAGTGCAAAAACATTTAAGACAGTCGTGGGTCTTGTTTCTCTAAGACAATGTGTCATACATAAACTGATAATGTCAAGTAATTAAAGTCATTGTACAGACTCATAAATAATGGTGTTTGGTCCTTTGGTGAAATTTGCCTTATTATAAGACTTAATCATTTTTATGGTCCTTAAATGAAAATGTATCCATTTCTATGAAGGTTTGTTTTCATGTGACTGTACACATATTTTGAAAGACTTCTTCTTCAAAGTTTTTGCCCCCTTCTAGGCTTGCTGTTATAGACAGTGTGGTTGGTGATACACAACACCATCTTCCACCATCATTTAGATTTTTAAAAAATATTAATTTTTAAATCAAAACTTTTAAGTAAGTAAAATAAAACGTTTAGTTTAGAAGAGAACATACACTACAATTTAAAACTAAAAGCAGTTGTGCAATGCAGCATGCCGAGGAACAGTGATATCTCAGATCAGCAGCAGGAGTCAGATTTATCACGTCCATCCATCCATCTTCTTCCGCTTATCCGTTGTTGTTTATTCAAGCGTTGACTCCAAATTGGCAAATACTGCTAATTCAAAAGTGAAGGTAAAATGCACACAAGCAAAGGAATGGAAGGGAACTCTGAAGGGTCAAAGGGTTTTACGCTACACCTTAATAAATAATATTATCACTTAAAAACTGCAGCTTGTGTTTAATTTACCTTTGTCCAATATTAATTTGTTTCATGATCTGAACCATTTATGTGTGACAAATATGTACAACAGTAAGAAATCAGGAAGGGGACAATACAGTACTTTTTTGCAGCACTGTATTTTAACAAGATTGTCAGCCAATTGTTAAACTTTACAGTCTTTGCTTTTTTCAGGTGTGGCAGTTTTTGGTTATTCCCTCTCCATGTCGATCGGGGGGATTCTGGCATCTCGATACCTCCACCAGTCTATGCTGTATGATGTACTGCGCTCACCTATGTCCTTTTTTGAGCGAACGCCAAGTGGCAACCTGGTGAACCGATTCTCTAAGGAGATTGACACCATTGACTCAGTTATTCCCAGCATTCTCAAGATGTTCACTGGCTCTATGTTCAACGTACTGGGAGCTTGTGTTATCATCCTAATGGCCACCCCACTTGTAGCTATCATCATTCCCTTTCTTGGCCTGCTTTACTTTTTTGTGCAGGTAATAAAAAACAATCCCAGTGGTCATTTCTTTTATGTATCTTTCTGACAGTTAAATCACAAAACGTCTCCTCTTCAGCGATTTTACGTGGCATCATCTCGTCAGCTCAAACGTCTGGAGTCCGTTAGCCGGTCACCCATTTACACCCATTTTAATGAAACACTGCTGGGTGCTTCTGTAATAAGAGCCTTTGGAGAACAAAAGCGCTTTATCCAAGAAAGCGATCAGCGGGTGGACCATAACCAAAAGGCCTACTATCCCAGCATAGTGGCAAACAGGTCAGATCTTTATTCAAGAAACATGAATTGCCATATTTGCAGATTAGTATTGATCAAGGCAATAAAAAAATCTGATACCATACTTACTACTACTTATCCCTATTTTATCACAAATATTCAACTCCTTTCCTCATGTGTATTTCCTTGTGACTGCACAGGTGGCTGGCTATCCGTCTGGAGTTTGTAGGGAACTGCATTGTGTCCTTTGCAGCTCTGTTTGCTGTTATAGCCAGAGAAAGCCTCAGTCCTGGGATTATGGGTCTGTCTATCACTTACGCCCTTCAGGTAAAGACTCTCACTGCTATAGTTGTTTCCTGAGCTCACATATGCTAAATTGAGATGCCTCCAAAATGTACATTTGGGATGGAAGACCAAGTCCAACCATTTTTCCTCCTCAGATTTGTTTTTATTTGCTGTGACGTTTCTTGACTAAGCACTGTCAAATGAATGCCTTACCTCTGTAGTTTTTCAGCACTCTGTTTGTCAAGATAGGGTTATGAACACACAAATATGTAGTCATAGGCTGGTCTGCAGTATGCTACTGTACACATTTGCAACGCAGGATTTTACTGGATATTAAGAGTCAAAATTGAGCAGCTTAGAAACAACTGAAGATTGTTTTTACTATTATTCATCAGCTCAGTTGGGCACTGCTTTTATGAAAACTTCCCTGAGTATGAATGTCACAGTTGTTTAAGATTGAGATTCTAAATGAAACCGGAGGTACTTTAACTTATTTATATTGAACGATCATATTGAAATATCATTACAATCCTAGTCTATACCCTAGAATCCTAAATTCAAGATTCAGGATATGATTTCGGGCCATCACATCACCAACAGACAGACAGATCAACAGACTAAAGAACAGTTTCTACCCCAGTGCAATGCGGGAGTTGAACACTGCCAGACACTGCGTGTGTCTGGCAGTGTTCACACATACACTTCTTTTGCACTACTGGCTTGAATATATTTGTTTAGTGTACTGTTTATCTGTGCCTTATACTGCTTAGTTAGTTTTGAGATATATATGTATATTAAGTTAGATGTTTTATATTAGATGTTAGATGTTCTTTAATTGATTTGTAACTGCACTGTGAGGACTACAGCAATTTCGGTATACTCTGTATAGTGACAATAAAGAATCTTGAATCTTCATATTCGCAACCCACATTTACAGTAGTTATAATATAAACTAAAAACAGTTATTTTCTGTGGTGAACATCCTTGTCTAGTTGTCCATGTGCTGCAGGACACGGGACAGGGGCTTTCTTTGGAGCCTCTTTTTTCTGCTCTTCTCCGCTTGGTCTGGCATTGTAAAACAATAGCTGACGCCATTGTGTTTCCAAGGCACGCTTCGTTGTTAACTTTATACAATCATGTTTAATCCGGCAAGCCCCCGCGCTTTTACCATACAAAGAAACATATAACAGCAAGTTGACTGAAGCAAACTCTAAAGCAGATTCTTTCTGCCTTTTTCTCTGTTACTGTTCATGTGATGCTCTATAGTAACAAAAATGACTACAACAAGTCATTTTATGAGGTGCGTTAAAGCTGAACATTTCCAGAAAAAATAAGCAAGGTAAATCGTGGTAAATCACGAGTGGGATGTGCCTATGTCTCAATACAATGGCGGATCAATGTGGAGGGTTTTTGCATAAAATAACATTTAAAACTATGTATAAGTTTAAACTAGGGCTGACAAAATTAGCGCGTTGACTTTTTGCGTTATTTTTTTCAGTTTCAGTGCGTAAAAAAAACATGCAATTGTTAATTCGACGTAACGCCCCCTCCACACCGCGGTACCTCATTTCCATTTCCTGTGGCTCATTTCCACACTTGAGCTAGCGATCAAAAAAAAAAAGAGACATGCTGCTAAATTCTGCTTGAAGAGATTATTGGATGGTTTCCCTGAAAAAGATTAAAGTATTATGTGTGACTTACAGATTTAAATATTCTGTAAGGTTATAAATGACACAAGTTGACACAAATTGACATTTAAAATAGTCAAAGTTCTGAACCACGAAGTAAATGTATTAGTTATGCACTTTAAGTTACTGTATTTTATAAAGGTTTCTCAAAATGAAGTTAAATACCTTATGTTAAATTGAAGATTTAGTGTTTTTATTAAAAGATGACAAGTTGTGCAATTACTCGCAATTAATTACAGCCAGATTTGCTATTCAGTTGTTAATTTTTTTTAATCAAGGCCTATTGTTTCAGTGTCTGTTAATATGAAATTTTTCATTATTTGTAGGCCTTTTTAGAAAGAGATTATCATATATAGAAAACGTTTTACTCTAGAAAAGTATCATTGTAAGATAAAGCCCTTCAGTGTAAACTACATGTTGTATGGAACAGGTACAAACATGCTAGAATAAAAAATCTCCGGTGAATAATTGAATTAGGGACTAAAAAATTAAATGGGCAAAAAATGAGTCCAGCTCCAGCCCTGGGCTCATGTGTAGTTTAGTGGAGAATGCATCAAGGAAGGCATTTTCCTGTTCATGTTTACTTCTTTTTACATTTTATGATTGAATTACAGATTAAATTAGGCCTGCTGTTGAATGTATTAAGGTATAATTTTAAATCCCATTTTGTCCTAATTGTTTACATTATCATACATAATCCAAGTAACATCCCATAGCTAAACCAACCATTCAAGAAACAGAGACTGAATGGTCTACTCTATAAACGAAACATGAGAGATGCTTGTTATGCATCTTGTCCAACTGAGCTTGGAGTGTGTGGGGTTTTCTCTTGCACTGTGACTTTGTCTTCCAAGTAGAAAACTCTGGTGTATCCTTGCTCATGCCTCCTCTCTGAAGCCTCCTCTGTCTCCCTTCTTGCTCCTCGGAGCAGCATTAAGAGCTTTAAGACAGCACTAAAGATGGCACACAGAGAATAACTACTGGTGTGAGTGAGGAGTTGAGCAACGAGGTTGACATGTTATGCGAATTGAGAGGTAGCTTCTGTGTCACCTGTGACTGTTGCCAGCCAAATCACTGCATACAACAGACATTAACTGAAACTAATTTGAAGGCAAACTAACAACAAACATGAGTTGTCCCAGTGTCCTTTTGTCTGAAGCCAGCCAGTTCAAGTTTGGGCAGGAGCTGAACATTACTTTGAAAAACTTGACAACGATGGAAACAATTCATATTTAATGTTCTTCTAATATTGTGCAGTCAACATTGCAGTCAAAATAACATCCTAAAATGATAAATGTGACTATGTCTGCAACTAAACAGTGTTGATACATATTCATTAAATCTTCATGAGTTCCTTTATTCTGACTGTTCCCCACTCTCGTTAACTCTGCCATACCCAAATTGTTGTAACCTCACATCAGATCCATCCCACAGTGTTGCCAGCTCAAACCACAGTGGACTGTATAAAGTGTATTTATGTAATGTTTATGTAAGCGTGTATTTTGCAGTTGACCGCCTCTCTGACCTGGCTCGTGAGGATGTCCTCTGATTTAGAGACCAATATTGTGGCTGTGGAAAGAGTGCGAGAGTACAGTGAAACGGAAAAAGAGGTAACCATTCAGTTATGCATATTCCATTCATTCATTCCTTAATTCATTCATTCATCTATTCATCCATTTATATGTATAATGATGTCAAAACAGAATATCTTCCACCTTATTCAAAGTTGACTTTTTTCCATATAATAAAATGGATGTTTCCTTTTGATTCATGGTGTTTCTGACTCCACACACGATAAAGTTCCACCATGTTGCTAGAGTCTGTGTATGCTCTGCCCACAGGCTGAGTGGAAGCAGGCTGAGTGCCCCCTGCCCAGGGCCTGGCCCACTGCTGGCTGCATCCACGTCACAAACTTTGGCCTGTGCTACCGCCGTGACCTGGAGCCCGCCATCCGCAACATCACCATCAACATTAAAGGAGGAGAAAAGGTTTGAATGGAACTTTCATACTGATTTAAATATTTGCACCTGGCAAACCAAAACCATGCATAATTGAGTTTGTCTCCCATTGAATAGTATTAGATTGATGGGGTGTTGTGGGTTGTTTAATGTAATTCATTTTATACTTTTTCTTTTTTCTTTTTTCTGCATGCTTTTTCTGGTGGACCTAGAGATGTAGAGAAAATGCTGTCTCTAATGCTTTTTTTCCCCATAAAAAGCCATCACAGAGATTAATCTTTCTTGTCTTGAACTCTGTGCCTAGGTATGGAACCTTGATAAAAAATATCACAGTATGAACGTAAAATTTGTCAGGTGGTTACTACTTTGAATGCTTGGTTAAGTATAGTCTTTTAAGCAGTCTTTTTCTGAACAGTCTCAATCTCAGTCTTCTTAACAAACTTCACCCAAAGTCATTCCAACATCTGAAATCCTATTTGTCCCAATAATTTGACAGCACCAAAGTAAACGCGTCATTTCTGTTGTTAAGAATAATATATAATTGTATTTGTGCTAATCATGAGTTGTTTCTTGAATATTGTGGCATCTTAAAAACTCAGATATATCTTGTTTATTGGATTCTCAGTGCCCGGCAGTCATTTTAATCAAAATCTTCATTGAGTTATTACAAGTAGAACCACATCCTAACATATACACGCTACCTTTAATTTTAACAAAATAATATTAGCAGTTTCCAATACAAGTGTACATTGTTAAGTTGTGTAATAGAGTGAGAGAGAGGGGAATGGCACAGATAAACTTTTTGGCCAAAGGTCTTTTTTAAAGTTCACCATAATTGGCATAAATGGTTGAAGCTCCTGTCCCCTGTGTTTTCCTGTGAGTATGTGTGTTGTCAGTAACCAGCAGTGTGCATGTGTCATTTAGGTGGGAATTGTGGGCAGAACTGGAGCAGGAAAGTCCTCCCTGACTTTGGGTCTGTTCCGAATTATTGAGGCAGCTGAAGGACAGATCCTAATTGATGGAGTAGACATAGCTCAGCTGGGACTTCATGACCTGCGCTCTAGAATCACCATTATACCACAGGTCAGTTTAGTGTGCCACAAAAACGAAATTAAACTAGTCAGTTTATAAGTCATAACCATTGTGACTACTTTATTACTGTAAAGTTGTAGCTAAGGGCTCCATATTCAGACTAACTGCTCCCACTCCCTCAACCTCCTCCAGGACCCTGTGCTGTTTTCAGGTTCTCTCAGGATGAACCTGGATCCTTTTGACAGCTACACTGATGATGAAATCTGGAAAGCCCTGGAGTTCTCTCATCTCAAAGGCTTTGTTTCTGGGCTGGCAGGAAAATTGGACTATGAATGTAGTGAAGGAGGAGAGAACCTCAGGTACAAGCACTTTTAGACTGGTTTGTATGTATGTTGCTTTACTGCTTCTTTGCTGCTGTGTGTGTGTGTGTAAAAGCCAGATTATTTCTGAGGGCTTCTTCCTGTAAATCAGAAATCAGTGTTCTTCCCTGGGACACTGAATTTGTACACAACTGGGCGATGCACTTGTGATGGAATGCAGTGACCCAGCTTTAACAGCTGTTCCCTGAGACTTTTTGGGACCACTCCATTCTGGCTCCAACATTCCAAACACTTGTGTTACACTTTCTTTAAGCATGCTCATGCCCCCTGCCTTCCACAAAACAGCAAGGCTAAAGGCTCTGGATTATAGCTAAGGGTGCTCCGATCAGGATTTTTTGACCAATCACTGAAAGATTTATCGGCCCATCACCAACTGATTAAGTTAATTTAAATTTCTCATAATATAATAATATTTTATATATATATAATATATATATGGCTAAATATAGAAACAAAGTTGCTAAGTTGGCAACACTGGGCTGGAGGGACAGCTGTCCCCTGAGCCGAGCAGTGGAGGCTGTAGAGCAGGAGTTTAGAGCATATTGTTCACACTACATTTTCTGCTGCACCGCTCTTTTCTTTTTTTGATCCTCCATTCCTGCCCATCGCTCCATTCAGCTCTGGTGACAGCGGACGGGGCACATTCACCTGTCCCAATATAATCCACTAATGTAGGCTAAGGGTAGCTACACATCACAGTATTACAATCAAACAGTTCTCTAAATCGGGGCTCGATTATCTCTTCAAGACCCGTATGTGCATCTCCAAAAATTTAATTTTAGAACTGAAATTGAATTGTAGAAATGAAACTGAATTGTGAAAGCTGAAATTGAAAGATTGGAGAACTGATTTATTCTTAGAAAAAATTCTGTTTCAAAATATACATTCATTTTCAATTTACTGCAATTCATTTACATTACAATTCAGGGCCCAATTACAAGACTTGTTTTAGATGCATTATTTCTATTACTTTTTATTATTTTCTGAAATAAAGGAAATCAAACTTTCTCAATGAATGAGGCTGAAACAGAATTTAACTAAGACACTGTACTCAACATGTTTATCTGGTTCTTGAAAGTTGAGGGAACTTTAATGATTTTTTTCTTGAAAGAAATAGACCCTCTAGTAAAGGTGCAATTGACTATTACAAAATTATTTTTTTTTAGTAATTGCCAAAATAATTTAATAGGATGATTTTACACTAGTTTTATAATTTAAAAAGCAGACTATAGAAACAATATCCTTTTTTGTTAATTAAATATATATAAAATCAACATTTTTTTTCTTATTGTTTGGGCAAGTAAAACATGTCTGCTAGCTGCCCGGAGGGCAAGTAGGCAAAAATGCTTAATGTCAAGCCCTGCTCTTGTTTGGTTTATAAAAGAGTAAACTGTGAGCTCACCTGATAGATACTGATTCTGCTAGATATTACTTGATCCGACGTGGAGACAGTTGTTCTGCCTAAAGCCTGCTCCTGTTAACTCTGTGGATGTGAAGTCCTTTAGCCAGTCCTTTAGACAGTTCTTAAATGAATGTTTTTTTAACACCTGCCACTCCAATCACTTTTTATGTGAAGTTTTTCTGAGGCTTGTAAATATATCCCTGGTGCAATTAAACCTTTGTGTTACATGTTGTACATTGGTCTAGCGTTGGTCAGCGGCAGCTCCTGTGTCTGGCCCGAGCTCTACTCAGGAAAACCAAGATTCTAGTTTTAGACGAAGCGACAGCTGCTGTGGACATGGAGACTGATAACCTGATCCAGTCCACCATCCGCTCTCAGTTCGAGGACTGCACTGTACTGACCATAGCTCATCGCCTCAACACCATTATGGACTACACCAGGTGGGCTTCACTAGACCTGAACTGCTTAAATACGCAAATGTAACTTTGCCTGTAATTTTGATGTGTTTCTTAGAATCTTTACTTTAACAGAGTTCCATGTCTTGTCTCCTATAGGGTCTTGGTTTTGGAGAAGGGTGAGATGGCAGAGTTTGACACTCCTAACAACCTTATTTCTCAGAAGGGACTCTTTTATAACATGGCCAAAGACTCTGGGCTACTCTGAGAGGTAATACTGCTCTGAGTAGTAAGTTTTCTGTTACAAGAGAGTAAAATATATTCATACAAACATGTGTTTGCTATACATTGTTGTTTGATTTGAGAATATTATTAAGTTATACAATGTGAAAAATAAATAATAACAATACAATAATAAAGCTTGCTGAACCTAAACTTCCATCTAGATGTAACATCTGAGTGGTGGCTAAATTTCTAAATAATTCAATGTGTAGTGGCTTATAATGTTTCAGATTTTTTAGCCAAACGTAGAATAAAAATACAGCTGTGGTAAACGTGATAGAATATGTAGACAATCGAAATTTAACAATTTTTAAAATAAAAAACTTCTCAGTCTATGAAAAAATAGTTATTTACTTATTGACTGAGACACCTCCCCCAAGTGCTGTCTACTCTGATTGGTCACATCCGCAGATGTGGCCCACTACAAAGCCTCTTGGGTGGTTCCTGCCAAAGGTCTTCTTATTGGCTGAGTGTCTTCAAACCAGTGATGTTCTGGGACCAAATTTATAAAAGACTGCATGCCAAACAAGTATGTGCCCAGTGGCCAAAAATGGCGCATGCAAACCAATATCTAGATTTATAAAACCGTGCATATGCAGAAATTTCAGTTAAGTTACATTTTTTGGGGGGTGTCAGAGTGACAGGAGAGTCTTATTGAGGCACTGTGTGACACACTTAAAAGAAATCAGCCCTGAATGAACTGTAGGAGCTGATCAGGATCATGTCCAGTAGTTATTTCATAAATCCAGCCACTAATTCATTGGTGATCAGCCCTGCTTTACTTTACACCACGCTCCACAACAGAACCATGATGCAGAGGCAGAGCCATTGCCACTGCGTTCCAGCAAGCATGTAAGGCTCCAGCGAACATGCAGGTGTTTCTGCACTCGTGCATAGACAAATGTGCACATACCCAGATGAAATTCATCTTTTCCAAGAGAATTAAAGTGGAATTAAATTATATAAAATGCACATGAGTCATTTTTCAACCCTGTTCATCTCCTCACCATGTGGGTTAGGGTTAGGGTTATGTGTATACAGCAGGGTCAGACAGTGGATAGACATGTGACGTAACAGTGGAAACACGTGCTAAATGGGATAGGCCAGTATGTAAAGAGTTAGCCAAAACCCCACAAACATATAAACTGTGTTTTGCAAACACAACATATAACATAACATAACAAACATAACATGGTTTCCAAGTACAAAACTATATTAACAAATAAATATGTTGTGTTTTACAAGTTCAAATCACATAATAAACAAACACACAATTATTTTACCTCCAAAGTCCGTTTTACAAGTAAAAAATAGTTGTCACATATTTGTGAAGCAGGTTTTCCATTCACACTTTGAGCCACATGGACTTTTGGCCTCTTGATTGCTTCTGCAGTGAGTTTGGTTTGTACAAATGCAACCCATGTGTTATGTATGTGCTGAGCAGTTATCTTCCACTGCAGCAGGGGGCACTGTGGCTCAGATACATTAAATAATCAAAACACAACCACAGCATCAAAGAAACAGTGAAACTTTCTTAGTTTAAAATATAGGCTGCAGTGTAGCTGATAAAGTTAATTAAACTAAAAGAAACACCTAAAGGCAAGCAAGAAAATGCTGATAGAGTGTAGTACTGCCTTTGTAGTGCCAGGTGATGTGTAAAAAGAAGGCTTTTGTATCTTCATGAAGGGCAGAGTTAAGGGCTTTAAATTAAAAATAACAATTAATAAAAAAGGCTTCAGTTTGACTCCAGTTTGAAAAAAGCTACACATTAGTTGTTAATGATTTATATTTGACACCTCACTGATTCTTTAGAAGCGGGACAAAATAGCAACCAAATTTTGAAAAATTAAAACTGTAACCCCAAATGAATTATACTACATATATGTGTCTATATGAGAACCTTTTCAGATCTGCTTTGACACCACCTCCAAAATCTTTGTCTGGTGGAGTTGACATTGACCTGACAGAGTTGACGCACATATGACAGTGATGACCAAAGTATCAGTTGCTAGCATTTGCAAATGCACTAAATAACATTAGCATTAATAGTTGTAAAATCAATTAAATTCAACAGTAGTTTTAGCCTTTTCAGTATGAAATATAGTCGGAACACAAAAACTCGTCAATTACACTTATGTCTCCTACAGTGTAGAATAACGTCAAAATAAATTTTTGCATTTGTCTGTTTTTAAATAAATTTAACAATCCAGAATAACAAGTGAAAAGAGAAATATTCATTTCTTCATGTTCCTTGGGAGGACTAACTGAGCACAGATAGGACAAAATAAGCCCATTGGGGACAAACTGCTGAAGGAGAAACACAGTCATGCACACATTCTTACTAAACAAATAACGTGTTTTCTCCTTTTCTCTTTCAGTCTATCTATCCCTTTCTTGTTTTATAAACTCTTTCTTTCCTTTTTCTCCCTTTTCTTTTTATTCTGGCTGTGAAGTGATCAGATCCCATTTGAAATCCAATTGATATCCTTTTGAAAGTCAACTCCGTCAAACAGAAAATCGGAGTTGACATATAAGGTTATTTGTTCATAAAACACATTGAGGTTAAGTAAGTACCCATTTTGTTTTAAGCTAGTTGCTAAATGCTAACAAGAGGTCTTTTAAAAGAATAAAATGAACTCAACATTTATAACATTTTTCATAGAAATTTAAAGACGGTGTTGATGTATTATGGTTGTGACACAGTAATGTCTAACAATAAGATTCAAAATACTCAAAAACTATATAACTTGATTAGCCATGTCTGACCTGAGTGTTTCATATGTAGCTTTGTATGAAATATAGAAGGTGTGAAGAATGAATTCTGATTCCAGGTCTTTTTATGGAAATGTGATTGATCTGCCATGATAACAGAGTAATTTATTCTGAATGCATTGTAAATGTTTGTTTTTCTGCTGTGAATGTACCTTTTAAGTGTCTTTGTAATAAAGCAACTAAAATAATTTTGGATGTAATTATTGCTGTGGTCATTTTTTTGTGTGTATATATATATATATATATATATATATATATATATATATATATATATATATATATATAATATATATATATATATATATATATATATATATATATTCAATCAAATGAATGGTGTACAATCCTCCCATTTATACTTTGTCTAATTTACATTAGTAGTAACTGGATGTAACAACTCTAGTTTGTGCCAAGCTGTTCAGACGCCCTAATAAAGAGTCCTCACGTAAGGGCGCCACCATACAGCGATATACCTCCATCCACCAGAGGGCAGGCTCCAAAAGAACTGCGACTTTACAAGTGTAAAAAAACCTTTTACAGCCTGGTACAAAAGATGGTTCTGGTCTCTAGAGCTGAGTTCTTGTTACGTGACAACTCTGGGGGGAGTGAATTTTTTTTTAATTCTTTGCTTTGCCCTCAGTTTAACTTTAGAGTTATGCATAATTAAGGGAGTGGCTACTTTGACAGGGTATCATTTTGCATGGGCCAAGGCGGCCACTAGCCTGTACGGTGCCAACGCTAGCAGCTAGTTCTTATCTGTGTCATTTTTTGCTCTTCATAGAAGTTTTGCATAACACTACTGAGTTATTTTTCTGTAGTATTTTGTGCCCTTCATTAACAGACCGTCCAAGAAGCTTGGCTCCTGTCTTTTTGGTGAGTAACATTCAAATTATATATTTGCTTAAGTCTTTATTATCAATTTATTTTAGCAGATATACTAACAGCCCTTAAGGCTATTACCAGAGTTATCAAAGCAGTTAAAACCTGTCTCAAAATGAGATGGAAAAGTCCTATATATTTTGAATTTAAGGAATATTTCTATGTTTATGTTAGATCTGGGGAAGTGCAGTTGCATACAAAAAAGATGTGGTGGCATTATTTTAATTGTTTATTAAGAATGTGGTTATCATTTTCAAAAATGTAAGTAGTTAATGTAAAGCCAGAACATAACTATTATTAGACTAGTTTTATAATATTGACTGGAATTTTCCTCTTAAGACCAAGTTTATTTGTTCTAAACATAATACAATATTTTGTGATTTGACAAAATTGAGGTCAGTGATGCATTACTGCAATGCTTTACTGCCTCATGCAGATTTATATCTTATTATTGCTATTTTAAGTTTAAAAAAAAGCTTACGTTTGATATTGCTACAGTAATCCCATAATTTCAGAAAAGACTGATTTGAATCTATATTAATATTACATTCTTAAAATAAAACAATCAGTATAATTTGGGCCTTTTCTTCATCCAGACAAACCTGACCAGTGCGTGTTGAAGACCGGACTCCTGCCACTTCGACTTTCATCTTCTATTTCATATTTCATCACAGACATTTTACACAACATAGAATAACAAGCATTTGTTTGTGTTCATTACAGAAATGCTAATCCTAATGTACTATATATTACAATACATACTTTTTAACCTTACTTTCCACAAGTGCTGTCACAGTTTGCAGTCAATGAAAAATGAACAATGCACTGCCTTTTTTTTTCATTTTATTGCACTTATTTTTCACACGACTTCCTAATTGTGGCCTGAGCATTAAATCCTTAAGTTTATTTAGGGTTCTCATTTAAGATCATTTTAAAACACGTTCAGGCAGCAGTTAAAGACAGTAAAGTAAGTTGTGTTAATAAATGGTACAAACATCAGAAAAGATAAAGAAAAACATATTTAATCTGTTCACATTCTGGTTGATACTACCTTCAGCAGTTAATTAGTGGGAGTAAGTTTTTATCAAATCATATTCATATGTTAAATTATGTAGACCATGACTAGGTTAAAAAGAGTGCAGAGCCATTATGAACAGTAAATATTAGTACTTAGTAAAACAAAGATCCTGAGGTATGGCAGAAATGATCTTTATTTTCAGAGCGCTGCAGGTCCACGTTCTTCATCACGAGGTTCACAGTCATCCAGCGCTGCTCTTTCTCACAGGGCACACACAGACACGGACAAAAAAAATTGTAATTAATGTTTAATGTGCTTCCCTCAAATACTAAAGCCTTAATGTACAGAAGTTGCAAATTAGGGACAGATATTTAAACAAATATGATGTTTAATTTTTAACAGCTATAAAAAAAGAAAAGCCCGCCCAGGAGCAATTTAGACGTTGCCCTCTCTGCCCATTTTAGTAATATCCTCTGTAGGAGGAGTCAAAATATCCAACATATAAGCGCCGTTCATTAGTGACTATTTGGACGAATTAGACCAAATGGACACATTGCTTCCATTATTTCGACATTCTATGGTTTGTGCAAGTTTGTGCACAGTCCTCTATGGGCTTGGCTATTCGTTAACCATTCTGAGCACTGTACTACTAAACTAGTGTATGTCTCTATGTATGTGTATATCTCTCCTACTCTACAACCAATCACAGCAACATGTGGGAGAGTGAACATTAGAAAAAAAACACAAAATTTGGGTAAACTCGTGCCTGTTTATAGACACCTATCTGATAACGTCTAACATGAGGGCTGTATATTAACAATCTTGAAGACATAGAAGCAAAAAGTCTTGAAGACATATAGAAGCTTGGGGGGAAAAAATGCGTTGAAACTTTCATCCGTATTTGAAACTAAAACAGTCATCAAAAGAAAAAAATAGTAATAGAGGCTTCCTAACAGTTTGTCCAAACAGTCTATGTTTTTGTGCTCTTTCCTGTGGAAAGTGTCATTCCTGTCTAGAGTCTCTTGGAAGTACATTTTTGATGATTTATTAGTGATTTGTTTATGGATATTGCTGTCCTGGATGCCTAATGAAACCAGTGTATCATTAAAAATGACACAATATGCCCCTTCTCTCCTATTATAACATCTGTTAAGAGGTTAGTCTTGATGCACCAATCCGATACTCGGATCAAAACAAGTGCCGATCCAGACAAAAAAGCTAAATCGGATACCAGTCATTGGAGCAATACATAGGTCTAATCTACTATTTGTAACTCTGTCTGTGGCACGCACGTCATCAGGTTTTGAAGGAAGATGACAAGATGCAAATGAGCAGTGTGGGGATTTACTTTTATTAAAAACTATTCAATTGTTATTAAGCTAATGGAAAATTAACTGTTTATAGCTTATACTTTATCGGAGTGTTACCACTGAGCCTCATGGAGCAAACTGCTGTCTGTACTCACTAATATGACTAACATTAGTGAGGTTTGACGAAAAGCTGCTGTTGTAAGACGCATTTATTCATTTTTAATGTAAAAACAGTGAAGCTACAGTCCCTAAAAATCCATCAGCTGGTTTAGTAACTTGTCTTCCTCCTCATGATGATTTCTCTTCCCTTTGGTTTGATCAATGACCTCTTGGTTATAGTAGCTACCACAAGAATAATAAAAAAAAAATCATAAATAAAATTAATTACCCTTTAACTTTAAATTGATATTGTATGTCTATACAATAGTAAAAGAGCTGGTCTTTATTTTTATTTGGACAAGTCTACTAGTCTCTATTAGTCTTTGTAAGTCTATTACAAAAAAATGAAATGATAACCCCCATCTCCATAATGGGTCATGTAACAAATATTAGGCTCTTTTTTAAAATTATATATATTTAAAATACCAGTTGAATCAGATTGGTACTTGACACCTGTAGAGACTCAAAGCACCTGGATTGAGATCTGGATCGGTACTAAAAAAGCTGGATCGTTGCATCCCTAGGTCAGTCTCCGAGATCAAAATACTTTTGACCAGGCTTCTTAAGGATATGGATACGGATACAGAAACAGCAAACAACTATATGATGTTATCAGAAAAAAATATCAAAATAAAAAAATCAAGTCTCTCTAAGTAAAGCTCCGGGGTCTGCTCAATCCCACTCTGTAGGATGAGAGTTGAACGTCTCTTGATCTGTGTCAGGGTAGTCAGTTGCATTCTTCATCAGAACCAGTCTCAGAGCCTTCAGTGTGTCCTCTCTTCATCCATTTATACATTTCTTTTGTGGCACAACCATGGAAAATGTGTGCTTTCTGGTTACTCCTGTGTGCGGCTTCTAGCTTCGTAGGGATCTTAGTCCAGGTTCTGATGGAGTATTTTCCATGCTACAATGTCCCAGAGGAGGTTTCACCACATCAACCAAATGCTTCGATTTGATGACAAGCTATCCCGACACCAATGCTGTAACGTCAAGCTGGCTGCCTTCCGCAGAGTCTGGGATATGTGGACTCAGCACCTGCTGATGTTGTTCAACCCAGACAGGGACATCTGCATGGATGAACAGCTCATCCTCAGAGGCAGTTGCAGCTTCTGGCAGTACATGCCTAAAAAGCCGGCCAAATATGGAATCAAGATTTGGGCAACCTGCAGTGTCCTGGAGGAGCCCGGGGTCACATCGTACAATAATTGTTTCACCTCCTTTGCACTGGCAGAGGAGCTGCTCAGGAGGAAACTGGTCCTGGAGGTGCAGAGGAGGTGTTGACAACCTTGATAAAGTAGGTGCACGGTAGCAGAGTGGTTAGCGCTCCTGCTTCACAGCAAGAAGATCGTGGGTCGATCCACAGGCCGGCCCACACTCGATACCTCTGTCTGCAGGTCCTCCCTGGTTACTGTGGGTTCTTTCCAGGTCCCCCAGCTTCCTCACAACGCCCGAAGACATGCATGTATGTATAATTGGTGACTCTAAAGTGCCCCTAGTGGATGAATGTGAGAGTGAATGGTTGTCTGTCAGTTTTCTCTGTCTAAGTGTCAGCCCTGTGTGTGTGTGCCTTGTTTTATAAAAAAAAACAATAAAGTTTATCAATAATATCACGTATTCTTTCTCATAATACATATATTATGTGCAATTTATTTTTTATGGTTTATGTTTTTGTTAGGTGTTGGCAACTAAGTAGTAGGAAAACTGGTGGCGCTTGGCTCTACAATGCCTATGTCCAGTGGACATCAATTGAGCCATCCTGCCAGCAGAATATATATATATATAGCTATATAGGAGTTTCTACATTGAAGAGGTGGGAGAACTGCCAGTGACACCACACATTAAGAAGAGAGGGTGCCTTCCCAGCTCATCATCTACTGCAGGAATAGTTGCAAATCAGCAGGGTGCTGCTGCAGGCCCCTTCTTATCAATAAATGTAAGGGTCGGAGGCAGTGCAACCTTTGCAGAAACAGAGGGAGAAGAGTTGGCAGCACCTACTGCAAATGTGGGAAGTTCACATTCAAGGATCATACTCTGTCCATTTGCAGCCGCTGCTCCACCTGAACTGGACCCTCAGCCTCTTCTATTGCCAGCAATATACGAAAATGTTCCACATTTGTCTTTCAGTGTTCAACATTCTATGTTCATCTTTCTATGTTCATCTTTCTAAAATAAATGTTTTTCAGTTTTATACTGAATTGTATTTTTAATTTAACACAACGTGGTAATAAGCATTCGGTGGGGAAAAAAATATTTACTTTTCAGGGAAGGCTTAGGGAAAATCTAAGACCAAATTTCTCATTCATGACAAATTACGTGGCTTGCTTTAAAAAATTCTGGTGATGAAAGAATGTCATTGACCGTAACTCGAATAGCAGTAGCTACGGGTTATGGAAAGTATAGTATCTCCTGCATTCCAAACTTTGCCAAAAGAAGTAATTGATTTTTAAAAAGTTACATCCTTAAGTAAACAGATGTTTAACTTTCAGTAACCTCTTAACTTTCTTTTATTTTCTTTAGGTCCTTGCAAAGATAAGGAAATAATTTTGTGGTCCAATCATGGGGCGTAGGAATGTGAATTTTCTGATACATTACATTTACACAGCAATGAGATATTAGCCATAAATCTATGCAGGACTATAGGGTATTCCTTAGGTTGCTCCAAGTAAACTCTTTTCTATTAGGATATAAAAAGCATCATGGCATCTATGATGGAGAGTTTTGTGTCAATCATCAATCATTAAAATAACCACCAATTATAAGATGAGAATAAAAATAAGTTTAACTACAATCCATATGCCGTCTTCTGCACAGTGGTGGTCAAACTAAGGCCAGGGGCCACATGCGGCCCGTTGAATTGTGTAATGCGACCTGCCAAGCATTTACAAATTATTTATAATTTAAGACAGCATATTTACATTTTTCTTCAGTGCCTTGTTCTTTTGCTAAAGCTACCATCACATCTACATACAGAAAATTTTCATTCGAACTTCATGTTTTTAATATGGAATGGACAGATATTTTTGGACTGAAGTCCAGTCAGTACCATATGTCTTATTTGCCCAGAAACGTTTTCAAAGAACATAATATTAGCCACCACTTTTCCACCAAACATTATACTACTCAGTCTGTGCAAGAAATTACAGAAATTTACAGGTTTTTTCATTTAATTTATATCAGTTTCCAATTTACTGGTCCGGCCTGTCTGTCAGAGTTTAAAACACAGTGTGGCCCTTGAGTCAAAAAGTTTGCCCACCCCTGCTCTAGCACGTCCCCTGTAAATTTGTTGAGTAATATGGCAGCACCTGCAGAGTGATGAACTGTGACAAAAATATATTTGATCTTTCCATTGTCTTTTCCTTTCTTTTTCCTCTTCTCCTCTTCTTGTTCTTTTTTTTCTTAGAAAAAAGAAATATAGATTTTCTTTTGGTACTGTTTCTTAATCCTTTGACATTAATTGAGATCATATTTAGTGAGGTAAACTCAAACTCCTCCATACTGATCAATAAGTGACAAAAATGACCATTAAATAATAATAAATAAAAAGAACTTCCCTAAGGTACACTGTCTGGATAACCAAAAAGTAAACAAAGACAACGATAAGAGTTTGATTAAGCAGTAGTTTAATTTTAGTTTTAATTTCCTTGCCATAAAAGTAACAGACAGTTTTTAATAAGGGGACATATTTTTGTTTGCACAATAAGTAATAGTACTAATAACTAATGGTAATTTATCTTAGACCTTCAGAAAATTTTAACTAATTCAGTCCTGTAGTCTCATGCAGACGGGGTCCCAGGCGAGAGGCAGTTGATCTGTGATACCTGGAGACACTTGGCTCAGCAGGTCGATCATGACCCTTTTTCACATTATCCCAGGTACACTCTGGGATTCCATATTCTAGTAGATTCCATTTCCTTCTGGATGCTTCAAGTTGTTTGCATTTTTCGCAAGCTCGATGTTTTCTTTCTCAAGAGTTACCACTTTTAAACATAATTATGTTTAACAATTTAATGGCATTTGTTGATTTCATTGCCATTAAATTGTTAAACATAATTGTTTAAATATGTTTAACAATTTAATGGCATTTGTTGATTAAACAATACAACCTAAAGGAAAAGCCCTAACCCTCCTCTCCTTCCTCTTTTGTCCCCCCTTATTTTTCTTTCTCCTTCCTTACTTTCTCTTGTATGTATGTTGCCTGTCTGTATAATTTTTGTTTACCTTCTATCCTATGTATGTATTGATTGCTGTTATTAGCATACATTGTTATGATTTTTGTGTACGCGCGGCTGATTGGAGCACGTACCGCTTCATTTTCAGGACAGTCTCTCTTCTTTCATTATCACCTACAGTCAACAGAGTTCAACTCTATTCACAGCAACTCACAGTTCTCAAAGATATTTTAGTAACGCTACTCTAACACATTAGTTTTATCAGAGGGTGACGATGTAAATTAACGCGTTAGTTTTTGAGAGAAGTAACACTGTAAACTAACGTTACTTTTAAAAGTAACGCTACCCAACACTGCACATACCAAACAGTTAACCCAACATCGCTCTAAGGGACTATATAGGTGGAATTGCAGGGATTAATTCATTCAGTACATTCATACATTAATTTGACTTAAACACTTTGGACGAGACTGTAGCTTCTTAAAACTCTATTTCCCATAATCCTTTGTCGTACCTTTTGCATAGAATGAAAATGGCGGCGATAAATGGATGGATGTTCACGTAAAGCGACCAGTGAGTCCTACCTTTAAATATGTGAATCTGTTGTTAGAAAGACCAGTAAAACGCAGACGGGTCTGTTGTTCTCATATCATAGAATATTCAGCTTAAGCAAAAGCAACTGGTTGGGATGTATGCAATATATCTCATGATTTTTTTTACTTTGCTAGCTAGCTACAGCTAGCTACGTTAGCTTTTGGCTAGAATGAATTGTTCTGCTGGCACATATTTAGAAATTGTATTACCTTTTCTCTGCCAACGCTTTACAGTGACACGTCTCTACGACACATGTTAATCACAGAGCAATGCAAATGTAGCGTTAGGCCTTCACTAAACTGGGGCTAGTGTGGGTCCCTGGCCACAGCAGTCCAAACAGTAGCTTCATTTGGTGCTCGTGTTGACGATAGCAGAGGAATACTAATAAAATAATGGATTTATAGTTTGAGTAAACATAAATAGGATGCTTATTGTTGATATTAGATATAGATGCGGAGAAAGTAAGATTATTGTTAGGTCTGTTAGCCAAGCCATGTCTCCGTGAAACAAACATGGAAGACGGCCTAAGACGTCTTTAAATTAGAGAGACACCGAGATCGAAAAGTGGCAAATGGTCAGCCACTTTTGTAAAATCGGCTAGCTAGTGGCAGGCCAGCAACAGGGGGCGTCTAAAAAACGATTAACCACTGGCAGACCACTTTTAAAAAACGGTCAGCCGGTGGCAGGCCACCACCAGGCGGCGTCTGGATATGGACAAAACAGTAGTCGGTAGTCGCTCAGACTTGGGACATTTTCTCCTAATGGATTTGCAACTTTTGTCTACAGGTCACAGAAAAAAGTGTGGAAAAAAGAGCACACCCGTAAAATAACAGATTGTGTGCTGCAAGACGTGTTCATGAACGTTTCATAGAAACCGTAAAAAAGTAAAAAGTAGTTACTTATCGTCTGCAGTTAGTCCAGAATGCTGCTGCTCGGCTTTTAACAGGAACACGCAAGTATGATCACATCTCACCGATTTTAGCTTCACTTCACTGGCCGCCTTTGCGTTTTAGAATCGACTTTAAAATACTTTTATTTACTTTTAAATGTTTAAATGGTCTTGCTCCATCCTATCTGTCTGATCTGATCCATCCTTACGTTCCGTCCCGTGCTCTCAGGTCAGCAGATCAGTCACAGCTTATGGTCCCCACAACAAAACGTAAACTTCGTGGAGACCGTGCTTTTTCTGTCATTGCTCCAGAACTCTGGAATGTGCTGACTTTAGACATTAGACAAGCCCATTCACTGCTCGTTTTTAAATCACTTTTAAAAACGCACCTTTTCTCGGTGGCTTTTAACTCAGAGTGAGAAGTGGTCATTTATTTATTTATTTTATCTTTCAGTTGTCTTAACTCATGTTCTAAGTTCTTTTGTGCTTTTAACCTGAGTTATTTATTAATTGCGAGTTTTATGTTATTTTTTATTTATGTCTTCTACAGTTTTATTGTATTGTACTGTGTTTTGTGTTTTATCTCATCTATTTATTTTACTACTTATGTACAGCACTTTGGCTGACTGCACAGTTGCTTTATAAATAAAGTTGGTATGGTATGGTATGGTATGGTAAATAGTTAATGTGCTCATGTATGCAAACGATGTCTATATCTGGTCTGTTACTGTTACCGAGCCACATAGCCAGAATATAGATCAAGCATCAAGTGCTTTGTGCAACCCAACTGATTGAATAAGAAGAATCAGTATGCAAATGACCACATATTAATGTATATGCAAGTTTTTAAACAATATGCTACAGACCTTTTGAGAGAAACAAAAGCAGTGAAAAAAACATGATTTTATGATGGTTTCTGTTTAATGCCATTCCCCATTTGAAGCAGTTTTAATTACACAGATCAGGTTGTCAGTTCCACATAAAAAAGACAATATTCAAATTGAATAATAATAATGGATTAGATTTTATACAGCACTTTTCAAGGCACTCAAAGCGCTTCACAATTGGGTCCATTATTCATTCACTTAACAGTCACACACTGGTGTCTTGCCCAAGGACACGACGACTGTATGAACAGGAGGGAGCAGGAATCGAACCGTCAACCTTCCAGCTGATGCCCTGCTCTACCTACTGAGCCACTGCGCTTCTTAAAGTTGTCATGCAGTGCAGCCCTGTCTGATTGATTTTTATATAATATAAGAAATCTAGGCACAGTCTAGGCAAATTGTGCGCTTCTTGGTTCAAACACTACTCTATATTTACCAGAAGAGGGCAACAAACACATTATCAGTTACTACTTCACGTATCAATGTTGGCTTTGTTGGCTAAATTTTCTAAAAATAAGATAACACAATGAGTTTTAATAATTATTTATTAAAATTATTCATTTATCCATTAATTTTCTACCCCTTGGTCCTGTTAGGGGTTGCAGATAGGTGGAGCCTATCTCAGCTGCTTTGTGCCTGAAGCAGGCTCCTCACAAAAAGACTGAGTGTCAGCTGGCCTGAGGATTGCACCCACAACCTTGCTATAAAGCAGTTATTAAAATTAAATCAACTCAAAATGACAGACTACACTGAAGGAGTTGCACACAGTGGGCTGCAATAACCGGGGTGAGATGGGTTGCTATAAACACCCTGGAGTTCTCCCCATTTGGCTTTACCAGTACACCCTTGAAAAAAAAAAAAAAGTAGTCACTTCAATCAATAAACAATTGGGTTTCCCAAAGCACTTGAAGCTCGGTCTATATTCTGGCTGTGTGGCTAGATAACAGTAACAGACCAGCTATAGAAATCGTTTTAGTAAACAAGCACATAATTAACTATTTGCAGTTTTGATCTGTTGTTGACCTGTTGACAAAAGTCACAGATCCTTTGTGTGTCCCAAAAGTGTCCCAAGTCAGAGCGACTACTGTTTTGGCCAGTATCGGTCGCTGCCTGGTGGTGGCCTGCCACCGGCTGACCGTTTTGTAAAAGTGGTCTGCCAGTGGTTAATTGTTTAGACCCAAAAAGTGGCTGGCCATTTGCCAATTTTCGATCTTGATGCTGCTGCGGCGCTGCTGCTAAAGTATAATATAATTGACTAATTACTAAGCAACCAGTGTGCACACTCTGGCTCATTGTGATGATTCAAGTACAGGTTGTGTACTACATCTTTTAGAAACACTAAAACAGAGACACATGCTGTATACTAGAGCTGGGCGATATATCTCGATGTGTTAATTCATATCTCGTTAAAAGATATCAAGATTTTTTCCCAGAGAGCAATCACTTTAATTTTCAAAGGCTTTAATGTAGGTTTAAAGTATTTTTAAAATAACAATGTTCAGTTAATTTAATTAGTATTATGTTTATGTACATATTATGTTCTTTTTTGTGACAGTGATTCGCTTCAAGCATCAGATGACTGTGCAATGATGTTTATTTAATATCATGGTATAACATAATGGTTCTAAGTATGAGCTTATGTCTCAGATGCTGCTGCAGGAGTCAACATCTGTCCACATCTCTTTTCGACACAGTGTGGGGTTAGTTTAGACCTGTTTCTGTACAAGTTTAGCTCAGAGTCCAATCTTCAAATTAGTGCTGAATGAAACTGTCTGCAGCGGCGTCAGTGAGAAAACGCAGGTGTTGAAATATTAATTGAAAGACGTGAAAAATAAAGGCACCAGTGTTTACTGCATTCTTGTCTTCCATCACTGGTGTATTGTCATTATTAACATATTACTACCAAATTATAGGGAATACTATTTTAAAATAAAAATGCTCTACAGCTAAAAATGTTTTGGAAAATCAGAGACATACAGTTGACAGATATCCCACCTTAACAATATGTTTTGTCGTTTCTTCTAGGTTTAGGACTACATGACTACCAACCTTGCCTTAGGACACAAAGTTCTTGTCGTCAGATGTGTATGCCTATTCCTGGCCCATGGACTTGACTCTAGCGTCAGGCTTCAAAACGAAGCCAGCTGGCTCATTGTTCCCTGGTGAAACTTTAAGAGGTCGATAACAAAAGCCCTTCCTCCTACACTCTGCCTTCAATCACCCACCATTACCGAGCAATCCTCATCCATTTCTGCATCTTCCCGAATGGATGCCAAGTCAACATTCTCTCAGCAACTTGTACCAGGACTCCACCTTGGAAAAGCCAGGGTTTTCTCCACTTCCACCTCTCCTACAACACCTCCTACAACTGCCCCTCAGTCCATCTCTTCCGATTTCTTTCCTTCAACTTCTTTGCTCCTTGGCAAAGACGGTAAACAAGAGACAAGGGAGATGTATGATCCTTTTTATCCAACTGAAGGGGACAAGGAGAGAAAGGTGGTGGAGGAGGAAGCAGAGGCAGAGAAGTATGACCCATTTGAGCCTACAGGTTCTCCGGCATCAGATACTGATGAGGGTGGTGACAACTTGAAGGGTGGAATAAAAATTACAAATGAGCAAAATATTGAGCCAAATAAAATGGAGAAGCCCTCACACTTTTCTGACCCACTGCCTGATTCACCAAATCTGTCTGTTACCAGCCAGCTGCCTTTGCGAAGGACAGTGGACTGTAGCACCATCAAAAAAGAGCACACTGACTCAGAGCACTCTGAGATAGAGGAGGGAGAAATAGTCGGGTTGGTTGACCGAGAGGCAGGAAACAACCGACCACCAGGAGAAAGCCTGCCTATTAATTCTCCAAACTCATCCTTCTTTACTTCAAAGCCAGAACGTATTCTCCGTGTTTTGGATGGGGATGGCTTTGTGTCGGTGCGAGCTGAAGTGGACTGGCAGGGGGACAGGGAGCCCGAAGACGAACCTGTGGTTGGAGTTGAAGACTTGCGAAGAAAGCTGGTCAGCAGACGAAAAGAAAGGTACCTCTCGTTTCCAGCATCTTCCTCTCTGACCCCTGAGCCAGCACCACCTTCCTCTCATCCGCACAGCCCTCCACCCTCTACACCCCCACCCACCCTTGAAGAAGAAGGAAGCAAGACGCGCAAATCCTCCAAGAGTTCAAATGATCGAGACAGACAGAAGAGCAAAGACATAAAAAATGGAGGGAAGGAGGAGAGAAGAAAAAAAAGAAGGAAGGAAAAACAGCGTGGCCTGCAAAAGAGCAAAGAGAAGCAGGTGGAGCAGAAGTCAGGAAAAGAATCTAAATCTAAGAGGCAGAGCCGGAGTAGGAGTTCCAAAAGAAAAAAGCGGCAACACAGCAGCCCAGACACTTTGCACTCTCACAACTCCTTAGGAAGAGAAAGACGAGCTGGGGGCTCATTCTCCAGCTTATCTGAAGAGCGACACCAAGGCAGGGAAAGAGAGAAAAACATGGACAGACACATGTCTAGACACAGAGGTGGGGAACGAGACAGGGACTGGGATCGGAACAGGGACTGGGACAGAGACCGGGATCGAGACAGGGACCGGGATCGAGACAGGGACCGGGATCGAGACAGGAACCGGGATCAAGACAGGGATCGGGATCGAGACAGGGATCGGGATCGAGATAGGGACCGGGACCGAGATAGGGACCGAGACAGAGATCAGGAAACAGACCCCCATCAGAGAAGCCAAAGAAAGGATGATCATGACTCTAGCTCCAGAAAACATAAAGCAAAAAAGAGAAGACGCCACTCAACAAGCCTAGAGCGAGAAAGTGCAAAGAGATTGAAGAGAAGCTCTGAAAAGACTGAGGGTGAACGTGAAAGACAGCGGAGAGAAGGGGATCGCTGGCGGGATGGTCGCCCTGTTGTTCCGCCATCTATACAAGATTTAAATGGTTCTGACCTTTTTGCCATTAAGAGAACCATCACAGTGACCACTACAACAACTACCACTACAGTACCTGGCTCCCCAAGACTGGCCCCAGTCTCTCCCTGCAGGCTTGCTCTGGACTCAGATAAGTCCCACCGGAAAAAGAAACGAAAAGGGCGCTCAGCTGGTGAGAACGAACGAATAAGTCTTAGCCGATCGCGTTCGCTCTCACCACCACGCTACCACTACGAGTCAGATCGCTACTCGGACAAACTAGAAATCGATGTTCTGTCTTTGGATGGTGAGGCTTTGGACTCAGATTATCCATCATTAGAGGATACACCTCCACCTGCTCCAACACCACCTGTACCCAGTCCTAAAGCAAAAGTCACCTCCAAGGCTGGCCGACACCAACTAAAAAGAAAGTCAATGAAGAAGATGGGCCATTCTGAATCCTCTTCGACCAGAACCAAAAGTAAAAGTCTCACGTCTCTTTCAGTCACGTCAGGTTGTGCACCTGTTTCTTCTGGTCTTTCCTCAGTGAAACGTACCCGTAAGGTAGTCAAAGACAAAGGGCAGGACAAAGGCAGCAGGAAGGATTTGGGTCGTTCTGGAAAAACAAAGAAAGAAAGTGCCTCTAGTCGAAAAGGAAAACTTCAATCCAAAGTGTCTGTGCTTGTGCGTGAGGGTGTGAGCAGTACTACAGGGGCTTCTGGAAAGCTTGGAATGGACTTATTAGGGTCTGGGGGGGCAGGAGCAGGAACAGGGGGTTCTGTAGTGGGTGGCTCAATTGCAGTTGTTTTTTGCAGGGACAACGAGAGCAGATCTCCCTTCCTTAAGCCGTGCTCAGAACCACTGTCACTTGGTGGCCGTGGAAAAGATTTAAACTCTATAGGAAAGCGAAGTAGTCTGGCTGCACCAGCATCCTCTATCAACAGTCCTGCAGCACTAATGTCCCAAAAAGCTAAACCTGGCTCTATCACTTCCACCTCCTCCTCAGCCTCCTCTCCCTCATCATCTCTGGTAACAAAACGGCGCCGTCGCCTGGCTAAAAAGACAAGGGAAAAGTGTGGAGCAGCAGGGTCCAAAGTTGAAGAGGGCAATCAGGGAGCCTCTGATGCTTGGCTTGGAGCTTCTTTAGAGCCTCCGTCAGCATCCGGGGAGGTGAGCAAGGCAGCCAGTCCCCAGGTCGGCCAAGCTGGTTCTGCCCCCTGTTCTTCCTCCTCTTCATCCTCTTCTACCAGTGTACTCCCGCCCTCATCATCACCACCTCCCTCTCCTCCACCCTCTGCAGCTCCTTTGAGAGATATTCGAGAGTCTTCTCCAGACTCCCAGACTGTTGACAGCAGCTGTAAAACTCCAGAGCCTTCGTTCTTGGCTGAGGATTGCCCCAGCCAAACCAGCCCCATGCCACTATCAGCCAGTCCATCTGTTATGTCCAGCTGTCAGGCGTCCGGGTTGAGTATGACTTCTAAGCCCCCACCTTTAAATGAGGCGCCTAAACCTAACAGCCCACCCCCTTGCCCCTCTTCTTCCGCTGGCTGTGGTGTCACTCCCTTTTCTTTGCCTGGGTCATCGGACCCCTCTTCCTCATCAGTGTCCTCATCATCAGCTAATAAACCACCACCTCCACCTCCCCCTACTGCTCCCACTCTTCCCTGGAGTTTACAGACCGGCGTGGACTGCACAGCAGGAGGTGTGCTAGCATGTGAGTATGTTTAGTAGCCAGAGCTTTAATGCCCAGTGGAGATTTTTTTGAAAACCACAGGGTTTTTTTTTAATGTATTTTTATCTAATGTCCTGTTTAGGGAACAAGGCAACAAAAATTGAGAAAATGATCGGCTGATCATTTTCTCAATTTTTGTTGCCTTTTGTTGCCTTTATTCTCTATAGAGAATACGGTATTTTGCTGTCACAACTGTTTTGTATGAAATGTAGTCCATAACTCCTTTATCTCCGTTCACCACTTTCTTGTGAATAGTTTGGACAATACAACGTAATATTTAAATTATAATCCCATAGTATAGTCATAAATCATATAAAATAGTATATAATAAAGTGCAATATAGAGGGGAGATGGAAGAGATTTTTAAACGTACAGGTGTTCATTCTTGTTTTAACCAATGTTGTCATTCTTGTGTGTTTTTGATTCAGTATTAACAAATCAAATATTACATCCTGAAAAACTGTTGTAGATTCAAAAATAAATACATTTTTGCTTTATATTTTTCAGTGACAGCCTTGCTCTTCAAAATGGAGGAAGCAAATATTGCAAGCAGGGCTAAAGCGCAAGAGTTCATTCAAGCAACTAGTCAGGTGAGATTCAGATTAAAATATGGCTATTATGGGAATTTTGAGCAGCCCTGGGAGCTGAGAGGAGTAACACTACAATGAGAGGCTGGAGACTTTCTAAATGTCTTAGACTATAAGCAGGAGAATTTTATTAACCATCAATCTGGGACTCGTTGACAGTTGAACACTATGTAATAGCACTAGGCTATGCCTCCTAAAGCCTTGAATTGGGTCAATATGCATGTAATGCCATATCAAAGAATGATGTTTACTCAATAAATGTCAGGCTTGGAGCTGAGGTGACCAAAAGGTTGTCTGAGATTGATTAGCGCAGTCCGGACTGAAATCTACCTAAGATGAGCTCCAAGTGAAGACTGTGAGAAGTTTTGTTGATAGCACTACAGCTACAGCCTTGGTGAGTCCTCTGCAACTGGATATTATTGACGTGCAAGCGTCATATGAACTGAAGGATGCTTTTAGGAAAGAGGGCATATGTATGCACATGTACATATTTTTTGGACCAGGTGTGGATGTTGCAGAGAAATTCCCAAAGATGACAAAATTTGCTTTTTGTCTGTTGACAATGTTTGAATCAACATATACTTGTGAATCCAGCTTCTCCCACATGAATGCCATGAAAACAAACAATCGTGCATCTTTGACAAATGACCATTTGCATCATTGTTTGCAGATTGCCCTTACTGCATATGAGCCTAACTTTTCCATCCTAGCTCAGTCATGAAGATGTAATTTCTCTCACTAGTAGTAGCTGGTTATGTTAAGTAGCTTGTTAAAATCTGCTGTTATTGTTATTTTGTTGAAGATGCTCATGTTTCATTTTTTCTTTGTTGAACTTAAAGCAAACAGCACCTGTTGTTTTTGTATGCAAACAAAGGATGTTTATTGCTTGCACTTTAATCCAACATGATGTTGTTGGTGGTTATGTTCCTTTTACAATTTGCCCTTTAAACCAACAGTAGCTTTTGTTGTTTTGTTTTAAACCAGAAGATGGTTACTTTTATAATTTGCACTTCAAGCTAAGAGTAGTTGTTGTTGTTGTATTACAGAACCAGATGCTGGTTGTAAAATAAAAGTGATGTATTTGTAATCTGATGTATTTCTGTGTTGTAGCAGTAGCAGAAGCAGTAGTGGTAGTGGGGACTATCCGGCCCACAGGTCTGAAGGACTCATCTTACCCTCTGGAAAATATAGTTGAATAGCCCTGTTGTAGTATCTTGCTGTCTGCAAGTAGGGATGTTCACTTAAGTAGCACTTATTTTAGGGTGTATTTACACCTGCCTTGTTTGGTTTGTTTCCCACATTAGTCCAGACCAGATGTGTAGGTGTGAGTACACTCATGTGAACTCTGGTCTGGACTAAGCGGACCGGGCACACACACACATAACGCAGCTGCTAGAGAAAACACACAAAAATGCTGAGATATTTATCGCAAAGATGTAAGGGCGGGGTTTCAAGCGGTCTTCTGAACAGTGCTGCGAAAAAACTTGCACATCTTCACACTGGCAACCGTCTTGCGGCACGCCTTCACCATATTGCAAAATAAGAAGTAGAATGTGGTGAAAATAACTTAGAATTAGCTGCTCTTGACATTCACAGATGTGTAGCTGTAGCTGTAACAACAAAATAAATATCCTGAAAACAAGTCCAGTTTGCAAGGCCTCTATTATTGTTTCCTCAGCAAATGCCCTTTTGGCTTTCCCTTTTGACTCTCAATTTTGCTCAAGTGGAATTGTACACTAAACTTATTTGGAATGCTTTGAACCCCCATAGACAATATAAACCGCACTATTAAAGTAGTGCAATGTCCTGAACCAAGCATCCTGCTCGAGTGGAACTGTGCCTTTGTCTGACTATTCTTTTACTGGAATTTGATGCAGATCCTGTCTCAGGCCAACCAGAGCCAGACACAGCTCAACGCCCCTTCATCGGCCTCGTCGCAGCCCCCCCCTCCGCCGTCGCTGCCACCCCCTCCAGGTCTCAGCCCAGCTCAGTTCATTCTGCACAGCTCTCTGCCATCCTCTCACCTGCACCAGTCCATCAGTGGAGGGTGTGCTCAGACCCCACCCACAGTGGGGCTCTCGGGGATGACAGGGAGCTCCGGAGACACAGGCTGGGACATTGAGAACAAAGACCCTGACAAGGTAACATTTTAGTGTCCTGTAATATGCTTTGTCAGACTTGAGATGAGTGTTTTTTATCCAACATAGTTCTCTATGCCCAGTGCCCTTTTAGAAGCATTTTTGGCATTCATGACACTCTGTGTCTGTTAAATAGCTTACTGGATTTAAACCAGAACCATTAGGTTCTTAAATATTTACACCATGCTGTTTCCACATTGTATGTAGCCTATATGGTCATGGCAACATGTTGTATTGAGTGAACGGTGATCATTTATTTTGCGGATAATTACACATCAATTATCATCCATTAATGATAAATTGAATGTATTTTAAACTATAAACCAAGTTTAGTGCGCAAAACATAAAGGTCTGAAATAGGCCTATTGGTTGCGGCTCACGACATATTTTTGGCAAAAAGTGGCTGTTTGGCTCCAAAAGTTTGCCAAACCCTGGTCTTGACAAATGCAGTATAATATTAAAACAATATTAATAACAATTGTCCCTGTTTTACAACCAGTTCCAGTGCCTTTTAATAAGATCAAAGTTTATGTCACATCAGTCAGAATGAACCAGTTACCTTATTGTTTTTATCTATCTTACCACCAAAATCACAATCAGAATCATTTATTAATTGGCCATACAACCAAGTCATGGTGATTTTCTTTTGGTACAACTTGACAAAAGCTCAGCGCTGCTCACTGTGTTGTGGATAATGCTGCTGCTGCCCCAGAGCAGCTCCAATAATGTCTGTGGTGACTAATAAGAATCATAGAGAAAGCGTCATGTTACCTCTGAAATGCTGTGGTTTAGCGAAGTGGCAGGATACTAATCTACACATACAGTGTAGCGTCTCTGCAGCACAGCGTACTCTATTGATTTATACAAATTAGCCACGAGGTTTGAGCACCTTTGACATCTTTGTTGACCATCAGTACTGGACCTGGAGACAGTGGACACTCAACACGGTATTGAATATACAACACAGTATTGCATATACAAGTCTGTTCATACTTCCATGTACAGAGATTATAAAGCTTAATAGTAGGTCAATAATCAGTAATGCCATATCAAAGGAATGGTGTTTACCTTGTGGAGCTTAGACTTGGAGCTGAGTTATCTGTGCAGTCTTGACGTACAGGGAAGGTGCTGACCTGACCAGTCTGTGACAGCTTTACATTTAGACCATAAGGGGAAGATGAAAATTCTCCATCAGTATCCTTTACAACAATATGTTTGTTATAGGCAAACTGAAGGAGATTTAGAGCAAGAGGATAAATTAGCATGTACAGACTTTTTAAAAGTCCATTTTGTCTTAACAACTCTGAGTAGTGTGGATGCTACATTCAAACACATTACATGTTTTCAGAATAAAATGATTGACTCAGGACATATCATTAATGCCGAGTCATAAATGTTTGTTTCCTGACCTGGTCAGTATCTGAAGAAGCTGCACACCCAGGAGCGAGCAGTGGAGGAAGTCAAGCTGGCCATTAAACCTTACTATCAGCGCAAAGACATCAACAAGGACGAATACAAAGATATCCTGCGGAAAGCAGTACATAAGGTAAAAACCAGCATTTAGTGCCATTAACAGTTTGTGCATTAACTATGAATTAATATTCATGGAAACCTGTTTATCTGAGTACATTTTGTTAAATTGTGTTTCAGATCTGTCACAGCCGTACTGGAGAGATCAACCCAGTCAAAGTGAGCAATCTGGTAAAACTTTATGTCCAGAGATACAAGTATTTTCGGAAGCATGGACGCAAAATGGACGAGGAAGAGCGAGAGGAACGGGAACCTGGAGGGCTGCATTCATCTGCCTAAGAGGAGCCCTACTCTCCATATGGCCTCTTGATTTTTATCCAATGTTTTGTATTGCTCTCATAGTCAAAAACACCTATGCTTTTACAAGTCTCTGCCCTTATTGCTGTGATTTCCGTTTAAATTTGTTTCACACAGAAACTTTATTATTTACACAAGGTTTAGAAAGTGGAACCAGTAATGATCCTTGTGTTTTCAGATTCTTTAGAAAACTGTGCAATAAATGGCCTTGTGATGTTGACCATTTTATTCTATATTTTTTAATTTGTCTGTTGCAGTGCTTCTTTTTGAAGTTTATTTGTTTCCTCTTTAATTTTTACAACCTTTTTAAAAGTCAAAATTCTTTAATTTTCTCCTAAAATGGCTTGGTTCAAAATTTATGGATTGATACTCAATCACTGTCACATTTTTATGTTTTATAAAAAAAGGTTTGTCCATAGTTTGTCAAGTTAATCAAGTAATACATTAACAGTGTACACCGTCCTTGTCCAACTTTGTGATTGTATAATACACTATATATCATAAATCTGCTAAAATAATATTCAGCATCTGTAAAAGAATGGCAAACTGATAACTGATTCTTCTGATTGCTTAAAGAGCTCTGATGATATTTACATTTTGGAATATGAAGGTCAATGTTAGTAACACATTAGACGCTATGTTAAATTTTGACAATTTCATGTGAACAATCACTTATAGTCTACCTCTTCTAACATTAAAACCTGTTGCAGTCCACATGGGCAGTATTGTCCTCATTCATAGTATTGTGTCTCTTGTCTTTAGCTTTTCCCTATATATGTATATATATGTTCATTTAGTAGTATGCCCTGAATATGGATTTTAACAGAAAAATTATAATTTGGTCCACTACTTGGAGAGAAACTCCTTAATGCTTACCAGAAAGTATAAGTTTATCTGTAAAGGTCTAACTTATGCACAGATGATTTTTTGCGCAAAAATTAACGAAGAAAGTGTCAGATTATCGTGTGGCTTATGTTATGTTGGGGTTGCGGATACCTATCCACTAGATGGCGCACAATGCTTGAAAATTAGTTGATTTACAACCAAAACACCAACCGAAGAAGACGCTTACGTCGATTTACTATTGATGTACGCGTAGCTTTACGGCATCCCGCCATTTTAATTGTCTGACCACAGCCTGCTCTACACGCTAAACGCAAACTCTGTGTTTTAGCAGTAGTTGTTTGTTTTCTGTTATACTTTGAGTCTGAAATATTAACTTTTAAAGACCGCGATACTGTTATAGTTATTGTTCGCAATATTTTCTGGCCCATGGTATAACTTTGTTCAAACATTGGATGAGTGAAGGTAAGAAAATGTCTTCGTGTCTATAGCTTAGCTTGTTTTAGCAAAAGTCTACCTCGCTAAAGTGTCCGCTAGAGCAGTCAGCAGTAGAAACCAAATTTTCGCAGCATTGCTTTAATTCGGTGATACTGGTCTTAAACCTCCTAGCCTATAGTTAAATGCCTGGTTTTGTTACCAAGGAGGTGTAGTCACTCAGTGGTGATTGTATTAATGAATACCACATGGCTAACGAGTGTATTGTGAATGGGGCCTGCTAATAGCTCAGTGAAAGCAAAGCCTTGGTCTACGCTTAATCATGTGAACAACTGGGTAAATTTTACAATTCACCTCTTAAAATTCTGGAACAAAATTGTCTTCAAATAACACATCTTTTCAAATGCCTGTAGTTTTAGTAGTTCAGTACTAAAACTCAAGCTAACTTTTAACATGCTAAAAGAACAATTATTTTTCTTAGGTGCCCCGTTCAAGAAGACAATGGGTGGCGGTATCGAACACTAAATGGTTTCTTATAGTTATTAGTAAGCTAGTATGGGAACCTGACCTTAATACCGTAATCGTCAATGGAGAACAGCTGTTGTTTGAGAGGTCGCCCAAAAACACACTCAGACTACCTCTCGTTACAGTAATAAGTATGACACAGTTCTGGTTTATGTATGAAGCAGGGGAAAGAGTAGCTTTAAATTGTTGCTTGATTAAATACGTTTATGCTAAAGCAGATAATCAGAAAAACTGGCATTGTGGAAAATGTTTTTGGTTTGTTAATGGTGCTAACTATTTAGTGTTTCACATTTCAGGACCATATGCTAACTTTTTCATCAGTCTCAAAATTATTCTTAATTGCCTTTAATTGTACCAATATTACATAATTATTTGTTATATTAACTACATGTTTAATTATAAAAGCACACGTTGAATGTACATATTTGTGTTGTTTATTACATAAGGCAGAAAACTTAGAATAACCCCCAGATTCCACTGCATGCGTTGCGGCTCCGCTCCGCCACGCACTCCGCAGCAAATACGCATCCGTTGTTTTCAATGAGAGCATTTCCACTGCATCTGCTGCGTTGCGGCTCCGATCCGACAGTGTGCAGCGCAGCGAACGAGATATGTAGCAGTTCTATTTTCTTCGACGGCGGAGCTAGTCCGTATCAATAAACACAGATCAGATCGCACCAGAACGGAAAACAAACAAGCACAGCATCCGGATTTTCAAAGTAATACAAAAATATACGCACTTAGGTTTCTTATTTAGAATATTTATCCATTTATTTACACGAGTAAGCATTAAATGCATGAGGAAAATCTCCTTGAAGTGAAAGTGATTGCAAACTAAACTTGTTTTCTGGTCCTCCTTCCACTGTGTGCAGGACCCATACAACTGTTTATCCAGAAGAAGGAGGATCAGAAAACAAGTTTAGTTTGCAATCACTTTCACTTCACGGAGATTTTCCTCATTAAATTGGGTACAAAAAAGCTTTGTTTTTTTGCAGATTTTACTGCATTTAATGCTTACTTGTGTATATAAATGGATAAATATTTGAAATAAGAAACCTAAGTGCGTATATTTTTGTATTACTTTGAAAATCCGGATGCTGTGCTTGTTTGTTTTCCATTCTGGTGCGAGCTGATCTGTGTTTATTGATGCGGACTAGCTCCGCCGTCGAAGAAAATAGAACTGCTATGTATCTCGTTCGCTGCGCTGCACACTGTCGGATCGGAGCCGCAACGCAGCGGATGCAGTGGAAATGCTCTCATTGAAAACAACGGATGCGTATTTGCTGCGGAGTGTGGGGCGGAGCAGAGCGGAGCCACAACGCATGCAGTGGAATCTGGGGGTTACTCATGCAGTGGAACCTGGGGGTTACACATGATTACGCTACTGTATATTCATTGTTTTGCTCCAACAGTTCTGTGTTTAATTGTGTACAGTGTGTTTTTTATAAACCAAAAAAATTTGAACAAGCAATTGTGTGGGTCTTTTTTGTTAGGTAAAAGATGACGCAGTTTTTGCCTCCTAACCTCCTGGCTCTTTTTGCGCCACGAGACCCTATCCCTTTTCTGCCGCAACTGGAAAAGCTACCCCATGAGAAACACCATAACCAGCCTTACTGTGGAATCGCACCCTTCATCAGACATTTTGAGGTAACCTGTTAATATCTAACATACTGTCGTAGCCACTTTTGCTCCATAGAAAGTTCATTATCTTCGTTTCTTCTAAAGGATCCCAGAGATGCTCCTCCACCAACCAGGGCAGAGACCAGAGAGGAGCGGCTTGAGAGGAAGGTGAGATGTGAACTCCAATGCACGTGCACAAATCATACTAAGCGGATTTCTAAGAAGTCTTTGTGAAATATTAAGCATTCTATGTTTTGGTCATGGTATTATAAGAACTGGCTGTAGGACAGCTCCCTCTGCCCTGTCACAATTCTCTCAGTGGCAAAAAAGTAGTAGTGTAGCACTCATCCCATGTAGTTATTACCCTTTTGGTAATGTGGTGGTAGTATTATGGGCGGGGCCCTGGATACATATTACTTCCAAGTACAGAAATCTTAGGTAAACAGGAGAAACAATAGATGACGTATTATGACTTCTGAAATCTACTTGATCTACATTAATAATGGCGGTGCCTCCACTTAGCAGGAAAAATAAGAATGTACTTGAACTTTTAGTCCCAGTAAGAATAACAAGTTGCTTGCTTAAACCTTGTTTAAATCAATGTAACCCTTTAAATTGTTATTCAAAATAATTTAAGACACAAAGACAATAATATTAAATGCAAAATATGGAATTTAGAGAAATAAAGTAAAATTCAAAATAAATACAAACAATATAAAAGTGGATTCAATTCACTTTTTGCAGTTTAACACATTCAAATGTAGTATTCCTCTTCTGTTTTGTTTTGTTCCGTTCAATTTGTAACTATTTTATTTTCACCAATTCAAATTTAATAAACCGTAGCAGACCTGATGAAGCTCGGGTGCGTTGTAAAACTTAGAAGTGGCCCCTTCACTTGAAAGGCAAGCATAAAATATAAGTGAGTGCACTGTTTTTTCTGGAATAGAACTCACGAATCCTTTGCTCAATCAGTGGGTAGGTAGGAAGTCCAAACTTTCAACGTGACCATGTCCATGCTCATGAAAGTGGCAATGTGGCGATGCAGGACTAACACACCAGCTAGGCCGGAGAGCAGACCAGATGATGAGAGACAACTGGACATCCACAGCAGGGTCCAAAGAGAGTGTCCTTAGTCCACTGTGCATTAAAAAGTCTCTCTTGACACTGATACTTGAGACTGACAAGCAAACAAGCTAGATTGTGACTAGACCATGTTATTCTAATGTACTCTTAACAAGCTTGCTGGCCAATACAATAAATGTATGAGCAGTAATGAGTTGGCTTATAACTATTTATGAACATATTTAAACGATAGATGAACGATATTTATGGTGATTTTAAGACGTATTTAACTCATTGGTTATTAACAAGATTTATTACTTTAGTACTTTACATTTTACTTTATGACAGTATTTATATTTAAGCCTAAAAGTAGTCTAGTTTGTTTTTTTAAAGTTTTTTTTCCATTTTTCAGACAAGTTACGATTTTAATCGTTTTTTTTGTCTTGCTACTGACCTAAAAAGGTAATTCAAATGTTTGTTGTTTTGCTTTTTTTTTTTTTTTTTTTACCAACATAAAACAGCAGCAGCAATGAGCATTACCTTCAGAGTGAAAACCCAGTTTAGGTTAGATACTTTTTAGTTTTAGACATTTCTGTCTCCATAAACTTAATAATTTTTATTATAATTATATATAATTATTATAATTTCTATAAATTTTACAGTGGGCGCAGTTGGTGAAACGGCCTAGTCCCATTTGGTTTTTTGCTCAGGGTATTACACATATGGGGTGTTGCCATGGCTGGGTGGTCATGGCCTTTATGTTCAGGGGTTAATGAGGGATGTGTGTACCAAATTTCATCCGTCTTCAACAAACTAAATTTCAAAGTCCCATTTAACTTTCAAGAGGCACAGGAGAGCCTTTTCAAATGGTAGCTATTATATTTGCATATCATTGTGTTCAGGGCGTCATTGTGCACAACTTCTTCATTGGGTCTGACATCATCAGTTGATGTTTGAAAGATCTAAGGGAGGTTGAAAAAGAGCAAAATGAACCAAAACCATAAATTTGCAGGGGGTGCTGGAGTGCCATTTTTAAATATAGCTGTTGTATTGACATATTGTGTTCAGGGCATCATTGTGCACAACTTCTTCATTGGGCAAAATCCATCAATGTTTTAGAGATTGTGGAGGTCAAATTAGCCTTCAATTCTCGTCTCACATTTAATAAGATCACATACTTTGGCATCACATTTATAGTCAGAGGGCCATTAGGAAATTTCATCCCTCTATGACAAACTAAATTTCAAATTCAAAATTTGCAAGGGGAGCTGGAGAGCCATTTCAATTGGTAGCCATAAAAGGAGCTTTGTTGTAGACAGCTTCTTCAATGGGTCTGACTAAATTTGTCAGTGTTTGAAGGCATTAGGGGAGGCTGAAAAGGTCACAATGAAAAAAAAAAATCCAAACTTTAAGGGAGCGCTGGAGGGCCATTTTAAAAAGGTAGCTATTATAATAGCACACAGATTTTTTGGGTCCGATGTTTCAGAGAGATACTTACGATGCAAACCGCACAAAATGGTCCAAAAATACAGAATTTTCAGGGGGCGCTGTTGGGCCATTTTAAAGATAGCTATTATATTGGCATATCATTGTGTTCAGGCCAACATTGTGCACAACATTGGGACTGAGTAAATCCAACGCTGTTTGAGAAGGATAGGGGAGGTGGCGAATGACAAAACAAACACGAAGATCGCGGTCCTCCCGGCCTATCGCTGGCTCGGGCCTAATAAGAAACCCAGCGTGTACAGTATTGTGCCTACTCTATGGTTGACACAGTATAGATAATGACCGAAAAGTAGGGCTGGGCAATGTGACTGAAGGTTAAAAAATGTCAGCAGGAGAATGTTTTATTTTTCATAGGAAAAAGCAGGTAAAATTATCTCCATCAACAAGGCCTGGTATAATTCACATGCCCTTAAATAGTCTTGTTTTAAGCACAATATCGAAGCACTTGGCTAAGATGCTACACTGTTCGTGTCAATTTCCTGCCACTCACTCGCTGCAAAACCCACGCATAACAGGGGTAATATGTTTTTAGTGTCTGCAGAGCCATTTTCTAACTCCTCGGTGGTTGCAGCAGCATTGGCCTTCACACTGCTATGCTTAAAGGAGCACTTTGTAATTTAAAAAAAAATAATAATTCCACCTTTGAACACCAGAGTGCAGTGTTTGCAGTGCAGTTCTTGCTGTGCCACTGTTTTAATGTACATTTTTCAAATGGTAAAAATTTGATATATTGTGTATATAAAGCTTACAGTTTTGGTTCTTTTAATCTATTTTATTCAGAGGCGAGAAAAGATTGAGAGAAGACAAACGGTGTTGGAGACAGAATTGAAACTCTGTAAGTTGTAATTTTACTATTTTACTTTTTTACTTTTACTAAGTGTAGCTTTAAACTTTTGACTTAGTTTTTTTCATTGCCCACTATTTATTTGCATGAATGCAGGGGATCCCCACAACGATCCAAATGCTCAAGGGGATGCTTTCAAGACGTTGTTTGTGGCAAGAGTGGTGAGTACCAAATCTGTCAAAAATTACAAACATAACAAAAGTTCTTGTTTTCATTTATCTTTTTCCCCATAGAACTATGATACTACAGAGTCAAAACTTCGTCGTGAGTTTGAGGTCTATGGCCCTATCAAAAGGGTAAGTTTCTACTGTGTTTTCTTTACAAATATGCACAAGAGTAAAGGCATGTCACATAGGTTAAAGGTGGAATAGAAGATGTTTTTGAAAACATTTTTTGTTATATTTTATAAATTTGTTTTTACCTGCATATAAGACATTGGAAAATAAGAGGTCTTGAAAAATAAAATTTATTACATGTCAATTGTGGAAGTGGTGGTGCCTTAAAAACATTAACCAATCAAAAACGCTCTCATCGCGTGTTCTATTGGTCAATCAGCCTGTCAATCACTCCTGCTACGTGAGGCTGGAAGCGTGCGCTTTCCCGTATTCTGTTTACAGCTGCTTTTGCGTTGCTACCGTTAAACAGCCTAACTGTGCAGCTTCACTGTCAGGCACAGACTGCTCCTTCGTGCAGCTCCATTGTGCATGTTGCTTTGGAGGCGGGACCTCGGACAGAACTGTGAAACAAGGCGGCTGGTCTTGCGCATGTGCATTTTTCAAAAACTGGCTAACAGTCGCTGCTGTCTGAATGTTCGCAAACATCTTCTATTCCACCTTTAAGTGAAGGTGTGACTGATATTGTGTTTCCCACAGCCCTCTATAGTTCAGGTGGCCACCATGGCAACAATCTACCAACTTGACTTAAATAGACTATATGAAATTATACATAATCTACAAAAAATCATGTGATAGATTAACCTCACTGTGGGGCATTTGTGTTTGAGTGTTTAAATTACATAAATCTGTAGGGACACGATTTTGAGGTACATTGATTAATTTTCTACTCATCTGCTCCATGAGTTAATTCATACAGAGGCAGTCGCAGTTAACATGCTACATGCTGCTGTCCTCACCACTGCTCATCACTCATTTCATAAAATAACATTTATTGATGAACATTGTATTTAGTGACTAGACTGTAATTAAGTAAAAATGAATGTAAAGAATGTAAAGCTCTAACCTATGTTTACTGGTATCAGGGCTTATTTAACTGAACTTGGGCAGAGTGCTAATTATTTTTCTTGGCTGAATAATTTTAATCATGCTTCTATTTTAGACACTTTATGCTATCTATAGGTCAATAGTGATCAAACGAGAGACCAGTGAGAGCATCTTCAGGTTGAGGACACTAACCTCTAACAAGAAAATCTATCCATACAATGCATTTTCAATATAATTCAATTATATTTCTATAGTCTAGTATCGCGGTATCAAGAAGCTAATTTCTTTATATCAATATGGCACTGTTTTCTACCTACAACAGAAGTGCAATGTGCAAGGCAGTTTATAAAATATTTTTGTCAATTGTTTCTAGCCTATTCCCTGTGTTTACTAGAGTGATAAATGCCATGCACTGTACAGGGGATTGCCAGGTGAACTTTAAGGGGAATGTGCAAATGAAGCCCTCTTTAATGTCTTTGCAAACACATTTTATGAGCCATTCATTTGTAGAAGAGCAGTGTTGAGGTTCATGTCAAGGTCAGGTCCTAATTTAATCAAAATAGTTTGTCATTTAAAAAACAGATTTTTGACCAGTTGTCAGACTGTCAGCTAGAGGTAAATGTGTGAATTTTATTTCTTGCCTCCCCTACTAATACCTTACATCAAACTGAATTTCAGAGCTTACTGTTAGCTTAGCTGGGACTTCAGTGTCAGAATTGCAAATATCTCTTCCTCGTAAAACATTACGTGATTGAATTTACAGTATTTATCAGTGTTTCACGTTGCCTTTCTTTTCATCTTGGATGTTTCTTTTTTGACCTGCTGTGTTAAGACACATTTACCGCTGAAGATACACAGCAGCTTAAACTTCCTGGAATGTCATATGACAAGCCGGTGTCCCTGACCAAAATTTTATGAATCCGATTTGATATTTTTTAAATGCATGAATGTTTCTGTGCTTTATTATAGATCTACATTGTATACAACAAGAGGACAGGGAAGCCCCGCGGCTATGCCTTCATCGAATATGAACATGAACGAGACATGCACTGTGAGTACACAAGAGTTCTACCATCTATGAACCAAAATGCTGTAGGTCACCCTCCTATTTTCTAAATCAAGCGGGTGGCAACTCTTTATACCTCTCATGAAAACTGCTGACATTAAAATAGGCTTACAACATTTATCCAGTAGCAATGTGCATGTTCCTGTGTTAGCTCGATGGTTGTTTGCTGTGTGTCTGTGTGTTGTGCGTGTCTGTAGTTGAATTATAGTCTGATTTTGGAGGGGAACAACTGTTTGAATGGGGCATCATGAAAATCAGGGGTTGCAGGAGGTAGAATGTATTTGAACTTTGAACTTGAACTTGTTGGGCTGTCACAGGGCACATTTTCTATAACTGTCAGACGTGGTAGCTCTGTGGAAGAGCAGCTCTGCTGTTGGACTGTCATGGTAAGCACAAGGTTATCCTGTTCAGTCATTGAACAGACTCATTACAAGTGTGTCAACGTCTTTATTCAGATGCCTCATTTTTGTAAAGGTACTTTTGGTTTGGCTGGAATAAGCCACGTCTTCAACCCTGGTCATGGTGAGAAGTTTGTAACACTGCAGTGATACTTAAAATGTCATTAGTGAATACTGCCACCAAAAGCCCAGGCACTATTTCACTGCTGTCACTGCTGTGAGCTCTTCACGACCAGTGTTGTTGGATCGCAGCTTTGCAACAGTAGAGGGTGACTTTGCGGGAGGGTATAATGCGGGGCTCTATAGTGTATTAACTGTTTGTTGTTCTCATTGCCACTGCAGCCGCCAATCTGTGATGGCTATTGGCCAGAGCTGGCTGGCAGATGATGATGCTTATGATACATCTACTCCCTACTACCACAGCTCAGTATATGGTTGGTATAATGGGTTTGTATGATGGGTAAGATTTCTTTCCACCCTCATATACTACATAGGGATGTTCAGTGGGAAAAGCATTACAGTTTACAATCCAGTGCATTCTGAACAACTTAACAGTTGATTGCACTCTGACTACATTTTGAGATGGTGCCCAGTGATTTAACCCTTTTTATTAAAGTTGACTTGGTCTGTCTCAACTACATGCTATAAACCGGTTTAGCATGTACAGCATAAATTCCTTATAGAACAGTTAATTTAGTCTGCAGTGTGCTATGAAGATACAGTTAACATTTCTATTGGCTATATGAACTTATTTAAACAGTATTTATCCTTAAACATCTCCAATACATCTCAAATCAACCTTTTGTTGCTTTGTGAACAGGCTTAGGTTTTAGTATCTTCACCTTATTGGTTTGTTATAATAGGCATGCTATTTAGTGTCATAAGTGTAAACAACCTAATGTAATGGTGTGCTGTAATGTCCATTAGTAAGTATTGCTCAACTGTGAGTGGCTCCCACATGTCTGGTGAGCATTGATTAATTTTATGTGTACTCTTGTCAACACCCCTTAGTAAGCAAAACATGCTTAAGCCTCAAACTATAGTCTAGATTTTTATCTCTAGACAAATTGAACATACCAAGACTGGGGTCAGTGAGAATCAACAAAAATTGTATTCACTATGCCAATGCAAGTCATGAAAGTGTAAGCTATCTTAAATAAAAAGGGCAATGAGGGCACTAATGAGTATCAAATTGGATACATATTCTTACATTTTACACCACAAGATGATTGAACGCACACTGCAGGCCTCTTAAGGATATCCAGGTAAAATGTATATAAGAACAGTGTGACAGTGCACAGTACTAAAGTTTCCCTGGGTTTGTCCAGGAGTGGTTTAGGATTAAGTGAGTAATTTTAACTTTTCTATTGAGTTGTGCATAGCTATTGTGCATAGCTATTGTTGAACAGCTGGGGGTTTGGTAAGGCCCTAAAATGGTTTTGAAGTTGTCATCTTCAGGTTCGAAAGGGGCTCTAGGAAGGCCTTGGGTATGTGTTGTGACAGGATCTGTCCTGAGACTGAGTCATGGTTAATGAGGGTATTGGGTAAGGCCCTCGTACTGTTTGCTGTTTTAATCTTTGATAAGGATCGTTGTATCCACTATAGAGAGCACCTCTTAAGCCTTAATCTGCTGCCTGGATCCCCAAATCACGATTGTAAAACCTAGTGAGGTGTGTGCTGTATTGATGTGTGTGGGATCATGCTATTTCTATATTGTTAGTTTCTTCCAGTTTGTTGCTGTTGCATCTGGAAGTATTTAATTGTTTTTAACAAGTTAAAGCCACTGCAATATGTTCATTAGTACTAGCAATTTAGTGCTTTTTAATTTTAAAATGATTTTTTGTAATAAAAAAAAAAATCTAGACCAAAGCAACGCAAGACATTACTGTAAATTAGAGTGAGTAAAATAATTCAGTGGATAAAAGAAGCGCTGAATTTGTGGAGGTGTCATCAGTTAGTGTTGGTATATCCAACATTTCAAGCCACGTTCACAGGAGAGCATATGCATCTTCCCCTCAGACAGCCATGTGGCTTGGGGCCGGTTCTGGTTTGAGCTCTGATTTGGTTCTGGCGTCTCAGGCCCTCCGTGCTTTCTGTTGAACCGTATTTCAGACTGACCGCCTGTCAGCTTACAATCACAAGTTGGTCATTAATAGTTGAATGTAGTTTCTAACAAAGCATATTAGAACCTTTGTTTGCTTTCGTCAGAAACCCATTTTCGTCAATTTTTTTTATTTCCTCTAATATATGTATTAATTTCTGTGGAAATTTGTGATTCAGATTAATTTGTTATATAGAAATCCATTTGCCAGTTCAAAAATAAGTTCCAGAATCAGCATGCAGCCTGCTGCTGTGAAAGACCTAGCTAGCATACAGCTAAAACAGCCTCTGTTAAAGTGACTGATGTAGAAGAAATTTCCTCCTTTTTTTAATAAATAACTGACTTCTACTAATTCGTGTCCCTCGTTGAGCAGAGCAGTTTTTTATTCAGGTGCATAGCTGTGCATATCATAATCTGCATCTGAGTTGGCTAATATAAAAGTACATGAAATTTGGTACATGTTAGTGCCTCAGTGATATGAAAAATGGTATAAAACATTTTGCACACTCATCTGGTGGAAGGAGGTCTACTCCAATTATTCATCGGCTTTTGCCCAGAGAGCGGCCCTCTCGGCCTCGCCTGCTCCTGGTCAGTATAATGATGCACTGATTCCTTGGCCACATAGGTGCACTGACGTCTTGCTCTGGCCTCACCTCTGCCTGTTCTTTTCCTGTCACTCTCCCACAGCTGCCTACAAGCATGCAGATGGGAAGAAAATTGATGGCCGCAGGGTGCTGGTGGATGTGGAACGAGGACGCACTGTCAAAGGATGGAGGCCTCGCAGACTAGGTGGGTTTCTTAAATTAACTTTAAATTGGTGTGGCGATTCAGTGGCACAGTGCAAGGAGGGTACTCCAGGTACTCCGGTTTCCCCGATTCAACATCAAGAAAATAATGGGTGCCCCCTTTTGGCAGCTGCCGACCCACCCAAAAAAAGGATTATTATTTATATTTTTATGATGCACATCTGCGTCTAAATTAAAAGTACACAACCCATTTAGTTCATGGGCACAATTAAATTTTGAAAGAAAAAATCTTGTTAATTAAGAAAGCACACTTCCTGGGGCTGCTGCCCTGTGTTGTTTAATGAAGGCCACAACCATTGAATAGCTACAGCAGTCAAGTGTGAATGGCGGGGAAATGCACGTGGGTCACCGCTACCACATTTTGGATGACAGGATAAACAAAGTGCGCTTCCATGATGATATTCCTTCACTGGTCAGGACAGCCCCATTGCACAGGAGTAGCCCAGGACTTTGGCCTGCTCCTAAAGCCTGCTTTGGGTTACTTTGGAACAGGTGACTGTGATCCCCACCTACTTTCCTCCAAAGAGTCACGTGCAGTGCATCTATTTGCATTGTGAACAACCTGGAAGCAGGCTTTAGGACTTGAAGTTCAGTCTGAGGTTTATGTTCAAAAGACAAATCATCTCAAAGACCTGAGTCTCGGAGCAGAGAGTGCTGTGGTTTCTCACTTACTATTTCCTTGTTTCAGATGTGTTTTCTCAAAATGAAAAACGCAGTTGGACAGTATATATACACCTAGGTAGAATTTTTTGTTACATCATGAAAAAATGAATGTCAATCTTGATAAGCTTTGGCCATTTTTTTATTCGATATAGATTAGATACTAAGCAGCAAGAAAAAGGTTTAGCGCAGGTTTAAAGTGACCACTCACTTGAAAAAGCATGAGGGGCTATTGTCCACAGCCTCTCTGTTCTCTGTGAGGGCAAGCTTATTTTGTACAAATATGACTTTTTGGCGCCACCAATTAGTCTACAAATAAACCATAAGAAGCAGCAAGTGCACTCACAGAGAAACAAACAGCTCGATGCAGTTCCAGGTGAGATGAAAGAAGTAAATCTAACAATATATATTCCGCTGTTTTACCGTTTCTTTCCAGAAAGTAGCTTGTTACAAGCAAGCTAAAGTAAAGCTAACTTCATGTATTCATGTAACTTCAGATTTTGCCATTTGAAAATCCCTTTTTTTAACATAGCAATTTAATCGCTAATGCAAATAATCGTTCAGCCCCTTTCCTTTTTTTGCCATATTGCCCAGCTCTTTGTATACCCGCATTTATCCCATTATTAATTACTTGCAAATATTTTTTTCCCATATTTCTCAACACATACTAGGCACGTGACAAAATTTTGAGAGCCAATGAGCTAAAGTAAATGGCCCACATTAGGAATACATGTTTTGTTTTAAACGGACTTCCTTTTTTTCTTCTAGTTGGGAAAATGGTTTAAACACCAAATAGTATATTGTAAAAGCATTAATTTTTGAAACAAACAGGCTCTATGATGCTGATCTACTGTTTATTATAAGGGATTTTAATAGATGAGAACCTCAGGAAAAGAAAATCTTGGCCAATCACATGCTCACAAAATCACATGCTCGAAAAAGGAGTGCTCCTACTGGTCTACACCGGCTAAATACAACTCGGCAAAATAGCTCCAAAAAAAAAAAAGGCTACAATAGAGTGTTGGTGTTTCCTCCTTTTACTGTCAATTCAGGCACCTAATATTTAACGAAGCGGAAATCATTGCCTTTCTAACGTTGAAGTCAGAGGTAAGCTAAGGCTAAACTCTAAAGTTAAGTTTGGTGAAATGTATCAGAATTTTGTGGGAGAAAAATTAGTTTGGTTTTATTTATTTTTTTATTAAAGAAAAGCGGAGAGGTCCTTATGTTGCTTTTGGGGGTAAGTGGAATCTGAGACAGGGAGGGACAGCATAAAAACAAAATCAGGTAGTGGAGCTTTAAAGTAGGAATGGACATTTTGCACAAATATTACATTGGAATTTTTTAGCTCATTAAAAATTAATATTAGAATATTCATTTATTTAGGTAAAGTTAAATGAGACAGCCGTTAATTTCTGAACCTCATTTCTGAACCTCATTTCTGAACAAGCGTATTAGGGTATATTTACAGAAACAAAGTTATATGCTACAATCTGTTTTTTGTAACTGAAAATTAAACAATGTATTCAATTAAACTTCCTTAAATCCTTCTCCCTCGACAAAACTTAAATGAAACATATCTCCTTGAGATCATTTTTGCTATAAGCTGAGTGGTCATCTCGGCTCGCTCAGGGCTACATCTCCACCTACCTGCAGTGATGGGCAGCTGTCTGTCTTCATTTGGTGGGTAAATAATTTTGTGTTTGGACTTATTATGATTCCTCATGGTTGTGGTGCTATTGTGATAACTTAGTTTCTCCTGGCAAATTCAGCACACAATGAGCTGATTATTTTGTTCAAAGTAATTCCAAACTTTGCTATGCTTAGAGGCGGAGGATGCCATTTAGTCAGAAAATAAAACACTTACCAATTTCCACAGGAAAATTGGGCCACATAAAATGCACAGATCAGATGGTACCAAAACAAAAACAGCATCTGGATTTTCAAAGTAATACAAAAATATACGGACCAAGTTTCTTAATTCAAATATTTATGCGTTTATATACATGATTGAAGGTCCTATATTATACGATTTTGTACATTACACAATGTATTGTGGATACATTTCGGTTACTATTTTATGTTTTGCAACATGAAATGCACAATTATCTTATACAAGCTGTTGAGTTCTCACCATGACTTGAAAACAAACAGTGAGATTAGTCGCCTGTCTCTTTAAGGCACTTTTTTTGTGCCTAAATGTAATAAGTGAAAACCCAGTGAAGTGATGTTGATGTGAAGGGAAAGTGATTGCAAACTAAACATGTTTTCTGGTCCTGCTTCTGAATAAACTGTTGTTTTGGTCCCGCACTTTTATTGTGCCATCTTGTATTTCCTGAGCATGCTCTTCTGAGTCTGTCGGTGGCGCTCCACAGCGGAGAGGACACAAATGCAGTGGAAATGGGGGCGTCCCTGTCACAGGAATTATAAAAAATTGAGTTGGAGGTTTCTGTCCAGCTGAAGGTACTGTGTCAGTGAGATTGACATGATTCATGTCTAAGAACCATTTTATGATTACTAAACTATATTTTTTGGGCTAAAAGTTACGCGGGGTAGCTTTAAAGTAAGTGCTACACCTTGTTTATTAAAATGAAGTTTTAAATTACTTGAACCAGATTTAAAATAAGGCAGAGTTGCAATGCACCATTGAAAATGTATATAAGATTATAATTAAATTGCATTTATTAGGTCCCTCAGAGTCACAGGAGCAGTTGAGCAACTGCTCAGTCCTATTTGATTCCTGACACAGTCTTACTGTTTAAAGGTTGGATTTAATGTTTAAGGGTTGGATTTGTTGTCTATAGATATTCAGAAAAATATAGAAATAATTACTATACTGCTGAATTAATCTGAATTAATCCAAAAAAACTAATTTATGATTTAAACCCCCAGATTTGTTGTACAGTTAAATCTAGACCACAATTTAATTTGTGTTGAATTTTGATTCCAGAAAGGATACATTTTATCTCAGCTTAAGAGGAAAACTAAACTAAATTAAAACTGCAAGCAGGTATTAAGGATGCCAACCAAGTTTTGACTCTCTTGGATGTATTCAAATACAAAGGCAACATTTTGGGGGACCATACTTTGAAACCAAAATGGCCACCATCTTGTTGGAGATAGGACATGGTCTCCAAGACTTTTTTTTTCTCATAACCCCATGCTGGATTTTGTATGGAAACAACTTGGTTTTTCTTAGCCAAATTAAATTTTTTGCAGTGTGAGGCGGACGAGTCAAGCCTTTCACGCTTAGGCAAAAATTAATGTGTATATGTTTAAATTGCTCAGACAAGCAAATACCAAAATTTATTTTCTTTTTGACAGGTGGTGGACTGGGTGGCACCAGGAGAGGTGGGGCAGATGTCAACATCAAGCACTCGGGCCGAGATGACGCCTCACGTTATGATGACCGCTCCCTGGGCGGGTGAGTGTTTCACCCAAAGCATCTGTGTGCAGATATTGTACATGTAAATGTCACTGAAAACTTCAGTAAAGTGATCTTTTTTTGCTTTTGCTCTAATAACTAACTTCTGTGTCTAACTTATAATTCTTTCTACTTAATGCTATCTGCATTTGTACTTTTTTTGTGCTTAATCTGTGACCTTCTACACTGGTATTAAATAAAGTGTCTTAACACTTATTTGTTTTCACAGTGATCGGGACCGAGGTGAACGCCGGGAGCGTAGTCGAGACCGGGACAGAGAGCGCCGCAGGTCGCGCTCCCGCGAAAGACGCAGACGCACTAGGTCCCGTGAGCGTGAAAGAGAGAGAGCGCCTGGCGAGGAAGCAGGGAACACCCGGCGCCGGGAGCGGGACAGAGAGCGAGAGGTTAGGGGTGAGAGGAGCAGAGAGAGGAGCCGCGACCGGGACCGCAAGAGAAGGAGCAGAAGTCGTGACCGCAAGAGAGAGCGGGAGCGAGCCAAAGGGGTCGAGGGTGAGGAGCCGGGTCTTGGAGACGGGGCTGCAGAGGGTGGAGAGCGGGCACCCGAGGAGCTGCATGAAGGAGAGGTTGCAGGTGAGGCCGGCGAGGAGCAGCGCAGAGACAGGGAACGTGACAGGGACCGCAGACGCAGCCACAGGGACCGAGACAGACGCCGCGACAGGGACCGGGAGCATAAACGGGACCGGGGTGACAAAGACAGGAGTGACCGCAGAGAGGAGCGACATGGAGCACTGCGAGATGACATGGAGCCTCAAGACGAGATGGGCCCCGAGGAGGACAACGGTGCACTTCCTAACATGGAGGAGTACAGCCAGGATGGTATGGAGGAGCAGCAGGCGGAGGCAGCTGACGACTACGGCAATGGAGAGAATGGATACAAGATGGAGGCCACCGGAGAAGAGTACTGAGATCACCTCCACAAAATTAAGGCGCATCTTAGGCCAGGTTCACATGTTGACCCATATTTTATCTACAGATATATTGTCCATCCACAGGACAAGGGCCTAATGAGTTCTTCATTTGTGTGGGCAGATGATGAGATCGAACTGTTATGTTTTTCCTTAACTTGCAAAGTCAGCCTGTATGCACCAAATTGTAAATTTGACGTAAAATTCAATCCACTATCCTTATTTTTGTTGTTACCATTGTTGCGTGCTGCTCATTTCACAAAACAGTGAGTGTTTATAAATTGGAGGTGTTCTCCCCTTGGAAGATTTTTCTTAGAATTTGCTGAGTAAGAACTCCATTTGCAATTGGATGACAAAGAAGAAAATGTTAATTTACAAAGATATTTAAAAGTTAAATTGGTCTTGCACAAGACTCTTGTGTTCTTTAGGGCTTCTCCCTGCCCCGACATCTCTGTGTACAGTTTCCTCAGTGTAAATACTAAAGTCAAATTGCAGCCTGCCTGCTTTGCCCTGCTAAATGTTGTGTAATGGGCTGTTTCTTTGTGCTCACAAGCTTCTGGCCATACCGCAGTGAACTCTAACAGCTCTGGTTCTGAAATACTTTTGATACTTAATTGCAACTTAATTAGGGAGTTAGAATCTACTGTATGACCCACTTCCAGTTTCTGGGGATTGTATGTGTAATAACAATGTTATTGTGACAATTAGGGGCTGCTCTGTTCATTCTGAATTAAACTTTTTAATTATGACAATGTTGGACGTGTTCATTTTCAAACAACTATGCATTTGTAATTTTCACTGTGCTTAAATGGTTGTATGAATGGTAAAGAGGGGTGAGATGTGCCAGAAGCAATGTGCAAATTCTGCCTTAGATTTGCAATTGAAATAGCTTTTAATACCAATTCATATGAAAATATCTCAATTCTTAGTTACTTTCCATTAGCCTAATACTCACTCATGATTGTAATCAACATTCTTAAATGGTTACAGTTTTTTAGTTAAATCAATAAGCTTGCATCTTATGTAGGCAATCCATTTAAGCTTCAGGCCTACATTTTCGTTTCTTCAGTTGTACTTCTCCTTGAGTCACCATCACTGCACTAGTTACTGTAAACTTTGATAAAACCTACTCTGCTTAGATTTTCTCTTTGGTGATTATTATTACTTAGCCTGATCCCTCATTCTCAACACTGTACCTTTAACAATCTCATGGTATCGTTAAACGCAAGAAATGGGGGTTATAGAGTAGCCCTGTGTGTAACTGCGCACACTGGGCACAAGTGGACCACATTTAAATCGTACAGTGAAGGAGAGACACTGAGTGTTTGTGTTCTCTCCACAAGCATTTCGGCCTGGTAGAACACCGAGGATGGACGCGCTTTGAAGGAAAGCTCTGGCTCATCAACGCAGCCTGATTCAGAGTATTTACGCGCAGGACAAGGGGCTCACCATGATGTCGTCCTACTACCACACCGGCAAGGAAGCAGACATGGCAGCCATGACCGAGCCGCTGTGTCTGGAGAGAGGTAAGTCTTGTTTACAGCTACAGCCACTCAGACCTATGCCACCTCAGATCCACAGCGGGAAATACTAGGCCGTAACGGGATCTCCTCAGACCAAAGAAAGGAGCCATTCAATCTAATGGGCTTCTGTTACTGTAGAAAGTGAAACCAAAACAAATGTCCATTTTGAATTCGAACAGTTTCGATGTAATGTCACTAGTAATGGCAAAATCGTGACATGTTTTCTTCGATAGTCATATTCTAATGCTGTTGTTGGAAAATGTGGTGAGACCATTGACACTATAAATTATTAACCCTCCATTTTGTACAATGAACGGTAGATATAAATCAACGAGGTCGAGGAGAATAGAATGAACTGCATCATCCAAAGACTTCCACAGTTTAATAGGCTATATTCTGAGATCAAGAGCGTTTGATTTAACATTGCGGCCGCTCCCCTCTCGCGCATGGCGTAGTCTGACCTTATCAGCAGCAGCATCGGGATCTCCAAGATGCTCACTAGTAGTTTATAAGCTATTCAATTTTTTTTTCTTTTTTTTAATGTTGAATTCTTTCTTTGTTATGTCTTATTCATGGTTTTCATGGAGATGGTTATAGTGGTTGGATGGTGTACTGTGTGTAATTAACAGACCCATTGGTCTATATAGGGCATTTAATTGAATGAATTTACAGAATAAACCCCCTCTTTCTTTCCTGGCTTTCTGGTTACTCAGCACATTCAATGTTTTTCATGCTTTCTCAACTTGCTCGTAATAAATGCCACTCCACATGAAGCCACATCGCCATGACACTTAAATACATGACAACACCATTTATTGATATATTACTGCCTATCCATACATAGTTCATTGGCTTCTGATGTTGAACCACCTGAACTGTTGCCATCCCGTGTTCTACCTGAAATAACCTACAGAAATAGCAGAACCAGCACTAATAACCATTTTGTTGTGACCCTAAACAGCTAAACTTTACTCTAAAGGTTTACCCTACTGTGACAGATGATGAAGGTCCTGTCTCTTTAAGATGTATGCAGAGTGATTGAGCTGTTGGACCGGCTCCAACGAAGTGGAGAACTGCCTCCCCCCAAACTTCAAGCCCTGCAGAGAGTTCTCCAGAGCAAATTCTGCGCTGCAATCAGAGAGGTGCACAAGTGCTGTCTGTATTGTTTAAACCATGTCAAGTGTATGATTATGATACAAAGATACAAAGTTCTACAAGTGCATGCCTAGCCCACCTACGGGCTCTGCTAATGGTTACCTCTCTGGCGTAAGCCGGCACCTCTGACAAAGAATGCCCTGGCACAGCCTCAGGGGCCATATCCTCCTGACTACCCGTAGTTCAAATTTGTCCTCTTTAGTGGACATTTGTTTACTCAAATATCTCCAATCCCCTGCATACTATCTTACTAACTCTAAAGAGGACGTTTAGCACTTTTGAATGATACCAAATTTATAGGGGTGGAGTTTTGGGAACTTCCTCTTCCTTTCCAAGGAAAATGGTGTCCATCACCACAAGCACATTTTATGGAAAGAAGAGAAGTAAATGTTAAATCTTTTTCATTCAACAAATTCTGGGTCAAAATTGAATTGTAATGTTTTTTTTATGAATCTCTAATGAACACTTTAAATATTTTTTTATGGTAGAGTAACAATGTTTTACTGTAAAATTAGAGTGTAAATAAAAACCTATAAAGGAAAAAAAATGTATTCAGTGTATTCAATGTTTTCTAAACAACTGGGAAAATTAGAAAAATAAGTAATTGGGATATATTTTTTTTCCTGGTAGTCAGGAGGATATAAGCCTTAACACTCTCCCTTCTTCGAACCAGGTCAGCAGAGTGAGGCAGTCCGGGGGGGCCTGAGAGTAGGTGGGCTACGCACACTCTTGTAGAACTGTAGATACAGTAGGTTACTATAGTTTCTACTTCATGTGTGCTCTGCCCACCTACGGGCTTCACTCATGGTGACCCACCTAGGCAAGGGTGGTAGGGACAAATGTACTCCCAGCTGGACAGGCTCACCAATGATTGGTGTGGGAAAAACAGGAGCAATGCAGGCCCACCTCTCCCAAGAGTAGCCATGCACGCCCCCAGGCAACGGCGCCCAAGACCGCCTCTTCCAAAAGCATCTGGCGCCGTCGCCAACAATTACGACCAGTGTGCTAACGTTTCTACTCCCAGCGGCGGGTCGCCTGACGACGATGAGCGAGAACCAGAGTGGGGACTGTGCGTTCTTTGCACTTGCGAATAGGTTGGCCACAGACTGATTGAATCGGTGCCATATCTGACGCGCAACCCTCTGCGCTAAGCCCCACTTGTCGCGCAGATGACCCCCTCAGGACATCATGCTCCAAAGTTGAGCACCCAGGCAAATGACGCACCCTGCGGGGGGCCAGATGTACATCTGCCCACAGCAGGATCTCCGCCTCCCTCCAATGAAGGGTAGGGTACCTGGTCCCCCCGTCTGTTCAGGTAAGCCACAACTCTTGTGTTGTCCGACCTGACCATCTCATGTTTTGCTTCCAGCCAGGGGGCAACGTGCAGAAGCACTCTCAAAACAAAGCACTTGCTAATGGTAATTCCCAGGCCCCGTCTACCGCAGACTGGCCGAGAGTACCATCTGGTGAGCAAAGTGTCCATGAACACTTCCGTGTAGTGTGGGACGTAGCCAAGGCGCACTCCCAGTTGGAGGCAACTCGGGGTGAGCCACAACACCAAGTTCAACCTTGCCACTGGGGATGGGGAATTGAGAGCTTAAGGAGGAGAACCACTGAACTCCGCAGACCCCAGGAGTCCTAGTATGCACATGCTCTAGAGATTAAAAAGAAGCCTGCTCTTTTTGGAGGAAGTAACGGGCCCATTGGCCTTTGTTGACAAAATCATTAGTAGAGGAAGAAGTATAGAAGCGGGCTGAACCAGAGCCCCTCCCCCCCTGAAATTGCACTCAGAGGTGCAATTTGTTACACCAGAGAGGTAACCATTAGCGATGCCTGTAGGTGGGCAGAGCACACAGGAAGTAGAACCTCAGGGAGTACTACAGAAGGGATCCACTGCCAGAATGGACAGGCCAAGCAAATTGTTAAAATCATTAGTAGAGGAAGAAGGATAGGAGCAGGCAGAACCAGAGCCTCTCCCCGAGGGAAAGCCATCCTTCTTCCCGGAGCCCCACGTCCCGCACCCCGAGACAGGGGAACAGGGTCAGCAGTGGCCACTGTAGAGCGGATTTTAACCCTCTTTCGGGAACCCAAAGATGTCTGACGCTGGTCAGCACGACGGTGCCAGGTGCCACGTTGCTCACAACGAGGCTGAAGATGAGGAGTAAACTGCTGCGAAGCCTTGGAGGCTGACTCCAGTCAGTCTGACACTGAATGTCAGGGCCAAACAGAGACGAGGTGGATAACGGCAGGCCAAGAATGTGTCTCGGCTCCTGCTCTTTCAGGGAAGACAGGTCGAGCCATAGCGGGCAGCTGAGCGGCATTCATAGTGCGTCGCCCTTCTACAGCAAAAGCTTTGACATTCTCAGGAGTGCTGCGGTCTGGTCTGGACCTCATCTATCTCTTCAGGCGTGAGCACAGACCACTTGAGTGTCTGTCCAAGGAGCCCACCAGGAATGCCATGTTGCTAGCCAACGCTACCACCTGGGCCGAGTTAGCATAGAACCAGTCTAGGAGTGTCGCCGTCATCCTGTCCCTCTCCGATGGCAGGGCCGGCTTCCTGCTAGTCCAGGAAGTGGATGATGGGAGCAGACAGAGCCTCAATGTCCTCAATGGGCGGAACACCGGTAGTCCCGTTCCAGCCCCTTGCCAAGAGTGGGCTTTGCCACTCCGCTGGGCATAATGGACGATGGGAGTCATTGGGGGACAGACAGTCGCCACACACAGTCGTGACCGGACCTGTGACGCCAGTCCCAATGTAAAGTCTGCCAGTGCCGTCTCAGGAGGCTGGGGCAGAAAAGTAATCCCCATTTGTTCTGCGGCAGAGAATAGCAGGTAATGGTGAGCCAGCTGCAAATAAGAAGTGGCGGGTCTTCGCTTTCCTCAGTCCAGTCCATCTGGGTCTGAGCAGCGGGAGGAGACTCGGCGACGGCCCCTGTAGGTGGTTTGGGAAGCGCCAGCAAGACCGGACCCATGAAAGCAGCGCGGCACTCGGTCTCCTCTCTGGGGAGAGTGAGGCACGTGGGGCAGGAAGAGTGCTGCCCTCTGAGGCAGGTGAAGCAGCGGTCATGGCTATCCTCAGGCAGCAGAGGGGCACGGCAGGAACGGCAGGATCGGAAATGCCCAACACTGGTGGGTGGCGAAGTTTAGGCAGGATCCATCTTCAGTCTTCTTGCTGAGTAGAAGTTTATGCTCTTTAAAATGCTCTTTAATGTATCTCAGAGGAGCTGAGAGAGAAGGGAAAGAAGGGAGAGTGACGGTGAATGCTTCAATCTTTCTCAGAGGTGCTGGCATACGCCAAAGAGGTAACCATTAGTGAAGCCCGTAGGTGGGCGGAGTACACACAAAGTAGAACCTCAATGAGAACCACAGAAGGAGGGATCCACTGCCAGAATGGACAGGCCAAGCAATAGATGTGTCCAAGACAGTTATATAAAGTACACTGACAAATAGTACATGATAAACTCAGCAGCAACAGTTCATCCATCGGAGTGAGAGGAACTGGAGGTCAGCAAAGGAACAAAGATAGGGCCACTTGAGGTCCAGCTGAGGAGAGCAGGACAGAGGGACAACTGGTGAATAGCAATGAACTGAGCAGACATCTGATTAGTTCTCCTTTCACACGTGGTGAAACATCTTCAGGTTCAGGAACCTTCTTCCAAACTACTTGAGAACAGTGACTAGGTTGAAGCTGTAATTGTGTACCAACTGTGCCTTCTGTTTCAATGAAATGCACAAATGTACATTGTGAATTTTTTACAGTTAGAGTAAAGAACCTTTGATAATGATGAAAATGTTATTGGCAGTGACCCCTTTTATTGTTGCTTGTATTGTTGCTACAGAGCAACAGTCCACCTCCACCAGTGTTATAGTTTTTCATTGATGTTTCTGTTTTGCTGGGGTCTACACATTGGAGGTCCGTAAACAGAGTATCAGTAAATATTATACAGCAGGTAGGATTAATGCCAAATCTTTCTTTCATATTTCTCTAACTCCCCTAATCATTTCTGTCAGATATATATCAGCATTGTCTTATTGTCCATTTGTATTGTCAGAAATACAAATGGAGTTGAGAGTTGCCGTGAATTGTATGTGTTGTGTGCCTCACTGTCGCCCCCTCTGCCTTATAGGTGTACGAGCAGCTGTATGACACTCTGGACATTGTTGGAGGACCAGAGGTGCGCGCTCAGGCTGTAGCTAAGGTCTCAGTCAAGTCTTTATCTTTTCTATGCACGAGCAGTTTTCCTTAGATATTTGCCTTTGAGCAAGTGCATGACAACTCTGAAAAAAAACTTGTGTGAGAAATCCTTAATCCAACCACAGTAGCCATTTTTATCTGATCACTCCCTGCTATTTATTTGTTCTGTGGTAACACTCAGAGGGAGGGGCTGTGAAACTGTGATAAAAGCGTAAGCTACAAACAGTTAGCTTTCCTTTAGCTCGCTGCTAACAAGAAGCTACAGTCTGAACAAGTTAATAACAACTGTGGACAAAGCAGGTGTATATATATCACACTCTTGTTCCCTCTCCCTGATTCACCTAACTCTCTCTCTGCTAGAGAGCGCGCAGCGCGCTCTTCCCCGTGAGTGAGAGCGCGCTCCCTGCTGTCTCTGAGCGACAGAGACGTGCGGCTGCAGGACGTGGGGCGCGTTGTTCTCACTAACAATTGAATAGTTTATAACAAAATCTAAAAAAATAAATAAATCTTCACTCATTTGACAAATAGAGCAAGAAATAAAAAGAGCGCCGAGCAAGTGGGAAAAGGTTCATTGTCAATGAGTCTCAAACTGCAAGTCCAAGTCAAGTCCCGAGTCTTAGGACCACGAGTCCGAGTCGACTCGCAAGTCTTTATCTGTAGCGACTTCAGTGCGACTCGACTTCGAGTCGCTGTAACGAGTCCCCATCTCTGGTAATTACACAATTTACCTTAAGTTGTAAAGAACACTTGAAGACACAAGAAGTTTAAATTTTACATCATTTAATGAAAGGAATTTATCAAATATACTCAGCATGTTTTGTTTTTTGTGTAGTTTTTTTTTTTTTTTTTTTTTTTTTACTATTAACATGTTTATTAAGTTTTTCCCTTTAAAAAAAATACATAAAAAGTTCAAAGTTGATATACACCAAATAATAAATACGCAAACACATAAAATGGAAAAAGAAAAAGTAAATAGAAAACAGTAAACAACTGAAGTATAGATAAATAGAACATATACAGTAGGCTTTTCATGACAGTCACTTCGCTTGAAGATAGCAATACATAGGTCTCCAAACGTCCCAAAAAATCATCAGGTCTGTTATTTAGTAAATAACCTTCACTACAGCTGTTGGACATCTCTTCTAGATGTCCAACAGATGTAGTGAAGGTGACATAGTAATCTTTTTCTAGTAATTTCTGAATCACAGTGTATCTCTTTCCAATTTTTTTGGATATGGTCACATCTCTAGAAAATATAAACAAACATACCTTTATTTCTCTTACATTGATAACAGAGGTTTGAATTGCTGGGAAATATTTTCTGGAGGTGGTATAATATAATCTATGTAAAGATTTAAAGTTTTGTTAATTGATATGGAAATACACTTTGGAAAGATTTTACAGCAGATTTTAATCCAGTCATTTGGACTGTAAGTTACTCCCAGATCATGTTCCACAGCAGTTTCAAAAAATCATAAGAAGTCAAAAAAAAAATTCTGTTTGAGATATTTGTATAAATCCTTGGATGAAATATCAAACTCAAAGGTTTTATAGAGTCTAATGACAACAAATCTGAAAAGTTAGCAAGAAAAGATACAACTGGAGACACAGGTTGAGAGACCAATATTTCTCATCTGATCTGAGTTGTCAGGATGTAATATTATGAGAGAGAATATAGAAATAACAGAATATTTAAGTATTTTTTTCTCATCTCTTCACACCTGCCATGTGTTGTAAATAATTGTATTACTGTTGATACTTTCCTCCCTTAAATTGTTAATAAAGGAAATACCTCCTAATTGTTTGGATTTGGAGATGCTATCAAATTTTATTGAGGTTTATTCTTCCAAATATAACATATAGTATAAAGATACTAGTGTTAAATTTTTTATGTTGAATAGCAGTTTAGAAAATAAATAATAGATCGTAGGAAGATAGCACATAATGCTACACTATGGTCAAGATTTTGGCCCAAATTCATAAAAATGAATATAAGAAAATTATCTAAATGCAATAATGTTGAATGAAAAATAAGATACTTTATAATTGCTCATAGTGGTTCTTGCCAAAGGTTAGGTTCTTGTTATATACCAATTTGTGTTATTGCTGTAGCTCAATACTGACCTATGTTTTATTACTGTTAGTTCTATGTTAGTTCTGTGCTGATGTGTGTTATTGCTGTGTTATTACTGTGGCTGTGTTATTGCTGTAGTTTTATGCTGACTTGTATCTTGTGCTTCAGGCCACAGTGGCAGCATTCGCTGCTAGTGAGGGCCATGCCCATCCCAGAGTTGTGGAGCTGCCCAAGACAGATGAGGGACTGGGCTTTAACATCATGGGAGGCAAGGAGCAGAACTCACCAATCTACATCTCCAGAGTGATACCAGGAGGAGTGGCCGATCGCCAGGGGGGACTCAAGAGAGGGGACCAACTGCTGTCTGTCAATGGAGTGGTAAGGCCCCAAATTACATGCACAGGAGAACTGTCACAGGGTCGAGACCCAAATACGGGATGACTGTCAGGCTGTTTTAAAATGGCTCCCTATTTTGAAGTCACTGTCAATCAGAATGGAAACTTGTGCAGGTAGCTTAGCCTGGTTCAGAACGCCTTAAAACCACGCTGCGGAACTTGCAGCCCCAAAATATAAATACTTATTATCATTTAATGGTTCTTAGACATGAGATAAATAGAATCATGTTCATCTCTCTAACACAGTACCCTCAGCTGGACAGAAACCTCCAACATAAATGATTTATAGTTCGTGTCGCTGACCTTACATGAGTGACACGCTTTATGACTCAAATAGAGGGAGCAGAAATAAGCCAATACACTGGACCCTAACTGAGTTGTATTTGTACAAAATACACAAAAATTACCTGCCTTTGCAGAAGACATGTTTTTCTTCCAGGTCTGCCCCCTCCACTGGCTAAAAGTTACTCAGGGTGGCTTTAAGGTCAGGCTTAGCAGGCTTAAACATTTGATGAACTGAAACACTTTTCTTACAAAAGTCTAAACACATTCATTTTAGATATGTCCCTCTAGTGTTTTATCAGATTAATTAGCTTTCCTAACCACTAAAACTACAAAATGTTTAGCCAATTAAAAAAATATGGGAAAGATTTACAAACTACGACTGGCAGGTTGTTTTGGTATTTAATATTATTATTATAGTCCAAAATATCCAATGTAACATGTTTGTGGATTATTTTCCAACATTGTAATTTTTGAAATGCAGCGTATTTCCGTTCGTCTCTCTGCTCCTCATCAGCTTTGTTTACTTCATTTGTTAAAGGGATGTTTGTGGAGGTGGGCGTTTCCTTGAGGCTTGATTAAATCAGTCCTTGACTTCAGTGGTTTGCTGACGTGCAGCATAATCACTGCTTAACAAATGTGACTGTTAGCCTGGCTGTGTGAGCTTAGAGTCACTAGACTTTATGGAACAGGTTAAGCGTAATGCATGCAAGAATTCAGGATGTAAGTAATGCTTTTCTGAGCGAGCTATGTGAAACATTAGTCAGGTTAAGTTACATTCTGCTCTGGTATTTGTTGCTCTTTCGCATTGACTTCTGACCTTAGATCACAGACTGAAACAACTGCATGGCCACCTGCATACAGGCATAAACCGTGCCTTTTTAGTCAAAAAATTTTGGGGTCTCACTTCAAGTGCTGACCACTCCAAGTGCTGAGTTATCTTAACTAAAGGAAATCCAAAGACTCCAGTTAACATCCAGGTTTAGTCGGAATAAGGCAATAATGTGCACTTCTGTAGTGTCATGTAATTGAAATGACGGTCTTGAAACTAGAACCTATTGAAACTCAGTTAATCTGGCTTTTGAGTACACTACAAATGGCTTGTACTTGATTGACTTTTTGAACAGAATCGATTCGTTGACATATACATGTGCTTTCACTTCCTTTATTTTTGCTCTTTGCAAAACTCTATAGCAACGATCAGCTGACATGACAATGTGTATTTTATTGGGCAAATGTTTTCAAAATATAACGTTTTCTGAGAACATAGCAAATGGGTACTTTTATTTAAACTGAAAATTCTCCACTTTAAGCCTCACTTCCTTTCTACCACCTTTTTTCCAAAACATTTTGTGGTGCATTGTGGGTAGGGAAAGGCCACAAAGGATACAAAGATGCATCCATGGTATTTTGCCAAACAGAGAACTCAGTCCTTGGAAGGAGCCAAGTGGAACACAATTTCGGCAGCTGGTTTCCTCCAGAGGACTCCTCCCAAAGAAGGATCCTGGCAATTAGGAAACGGCCAGACTGGTGGTAGGCTCTGTCACATGCCTCTGTTTCTATAAAGTACCTCATAAGTGGGCTGTGATTCTACCTCAAACTCGGCTGAATGCAAGCAAATAGGTAATTCATTGAAGTCTAGAACAATGTTCAGTAAACGCCAGCTTTTTGGTTAACTTGAAATGAATATTTGGAAAAAAATGTAAAAAGACCATAGAAGCCAGGTAAATAGATAAAACTCCAATGCTGAGCTCATAACTGTGTCCTTTCCTGTAGAGTGTGGAGGGGGAGCACCATGAGAAGGCTGTGGAGCTCCTAAAGGCTGCTCAGGGCTCAGTCAAACTGGTGGTCCGCTACACACCCAAGGTTCTGGAAGAAATGGAAGCCCGCTTTGAGAAGATGAGGAGTGCTCGCAGACGCCAGCAGCACACCAGCTACTCGTAAGACTGGGAATTCACGAAGCTAGGTTATGAATAGTTGTTAGTGTTTAGTTAGAGGGGATCTCTTTGTATGCTCCCTGCTGAGTGAGAGGAGCTGCTGAAAGATGTATCGAATATGTATTGTATAGAGTATTATCTAACTAAGTCCCAGGAAACACAATATTTTAACTACTTAAAGTTTTAAACACTTTTGGAGTTCAAGAGCTATATGATAAAATTGACACTGCTCAGAAGCACACTCTTGTCACACAACTGTTGTCCTTCCTGCAGATCTCTGGAGTCCAGGGGCTAGCCAATCTGAGTCCACCAATTCATCCAGCTCCAGCCAATGGAAAGAGCAAAGATGAGTCCCAACAAACCAAAGTAGCCTCCAGCTGTAACCTGAACATTTCCTCTACGCTCAGCATGGCTCATTAGACCCATCCTCTCCACTTTGTAGAGAAGTCTGTCAGAGCCTTTTGCATGCCTCGATATGAACCTTTAATAAGTACAGCAATGTCGTATGTGCATTAGACAAATGTAGCACAATGGTTAGGATCTAGTCAATGACTGTGTGTCAGAGCATCACTTAGATTATGTTTTATTTACTCTATTCATAAAACAGTTGGCCCAGTAGCCCACATATTAGAGCAAATAAAATAAATAAGTCATTGCCCCCCCTTTATTGCCTGACTGTCAGATACTAAATAATGACTAAATGGCAGAAAAATAAAGTGGACGAGGACTGGATTGTGTCTGTGTCTTTGTCTGCACTGACACTATTCTCATGCATCTTGGAACCTTGAAATTTCTCAGATTTTATGAAGGAACAGTTGACTGAAAGTATGAAAAGTAACAGAAGACACATGACAGCATTTTTTGTTATTTCAAACTCACATTGGACCAGTTTATCTTATTTTACACAAAGTGAAATTCACAACACAAATTAGTATGAACATGTAACTCTTCAGTTGTCTGTGGCAGAGCCACCACACTTGCTCTCCATTTTCGATGTCACATCTCACATCCGGGACGTCTCTGCTCGTAGTCGAACCAGAGATCTACTGACCTCAGAAACAGAATGACAGCCTAGACAAACACAGTCACAGTGCTTCAAACCAAATGTGAACAATATTCAGATATATACTGTAGAGAACCTGTTTGTAATAGTACTAATTGACTCACATAGTGCCATAAAACCTAATTAAGAATTACTGCAATACTAACACTTTCCTCCTGAGCTTACTTTTACAGAGTTGACCTACAACTGCGAGGTGAGCTGGGGCTAGTGTTTTGTAGCTGGGTAAGGGCCATGAGTATAATCCAGAGAACCACTAAAACTAAAGGGTATGTTGTTACCTGCCAGGGCCATAGCCAGACGGAGCTCCTCCTTTAGAAGCATCAGAAGCTCTGTGACTCCCTGTTCACCCTGTTGACACACACACACACACACACACACACACACTGTTAGAGGGATTATGACAAACAGTACATTTGTGTTAATGGCTTCAGTGGGGTATCACCTGACAGGCCAGTCCCCACAGCACTGGTCGACCAATGAAAACAGCCTTCGCCCCCAGAGCCAGGGCCTTAAGGACATCTGTTCCCCGTCGGACCCCTCCATCCAGAAAGACGTCACAGCGGCCCTGCACTGCACTCACCACTTCTGACAACACGTCCAGCTGCAAACACACACACACAACATGAAGTGAACCGCTCATTTGTGTCTCCCTCTGTCAAACAGAGACAGAACGATCAAACTAATTTAAATATTAGACAAAGATAACTCAAGTAAACACAAAATGCAGTTTTTAAGTGATGATTTAATTTATATAAAAGGAGGGTTTGACTTTGACTAGGCCACTCCAAAACCTTCTTTTCATCAAGATATTTTTTGGCAAAAGTGAGATTAGTCTTTTTTTTTTTTTGGTCTGTAGTGGTTTTCCCTTTGGAACTCTGCCATGGATGCCATTTTTTACCCAGTCTCTTTCTTATGAGTCATGAACACTGACCTTAACTGAGACAAGTGAGGCCTGCAGTTCTTTAGATGTTGTTGTGGGTTATTTTGTGATCTCTCGGATAGGTGGTCACTGTGTTCTTGGTGAAATTTTGGTAGGCTGGCTCTACTCCTGGGAAGGTTCACCACTGTTCCAGTTTTTTTATGTTTGTGGATAATGGCTCTCACTGTGGTTAGCTGGATTCCCAACGCTTTAGAAATGGCTCTGTAACTCTTTTCAGACTAATAGATGTCATTTGCTTTATTTCTCACCTTTTCCTGAATTTCTTTGGATCGCGGCATCATAACTTTTTTGAGATTTATTGGCCTACTTCACTTTGTCAGACAGGTTCTACTTAAGTGATTTTTTATTCAACAGGTCTGGCAGTAACCAGCCCAGGGTGTGGCTAGTGAAATTAAACTCTGCTTTGCAAAAAACTGATTAATCACAGTTAATTTATGATTAACAATTACTTATTCACATGGGGCCATGTAGGTTTGGATAGCTTTTTCCCTTTCCCTTGAGTTATCTTTGTCTAATATCACAATTTGTTTGGTGATCTGAAACAGTTAAGTGTAACAAATGTGCAAAAAAAATAAGAAATCAGGAAGGGGGCAAACACTTTTTCATAGCACTGTACCTCAAACAAGTCCTAACCTACTGAGCTAACAAACATCCATATGGCTATATATCCTGCTCTGAACCTGCTGCTGGTTTTCAGCTGCTCCACCAGTGTGTGAACACAACACACACAGACTATTGATTCCAGCTGTTTAAAAAGGGTGGGGAAACCAGAAAATGGATGTTACTGATACAGCGCCTTCAGAGTGATGGTAGGACTATTGCTAAATCAGTTTAAATCAACCATGTGAATATGAAACAGAGCTGAAAGTTTTGTGCCACCAATAATTTTTGACCTTCTGTGTTACCCGTAAAGACTGATGTCAGGTGTGATGTATATGTGCCTACATGCTCTATGCTTGATGTTAACACTGCTACTGACCGTTGCAGGAACTCCATCCAGTTGTCGAGCTCCGTGATTGGACACCAGTATACCATCCACTCCGTAGTTCACAGCCTGAACCGCGTCATCAGCTGAGTCAAAACACATACAAAACAGTCACATCCTCCCACCTTTACAGTATTCGTTCCCCACTAAACTAAAATATTACAATTTACAGTACTGACATAAAAAACATGTCAAGTGTTTACAAAATATGTTTTATTTGAGTTTTACTTATTGTAGTTCAGAGATGTTGACATGAGTACTACACACTACCAACACTTTACTATATATGGTATTTGGCCAGAACCAAATTCAAAACAAACAAAAAAACATACACGCAATAAAACAAAACAGAAGAAACATTTTAGGGTGCAGCCGGAATCAGAATTTATAACATCATAGCATATACAGTATAATGGAAACATTTCACAAACAGAAAGTTTCTATGTAACAGACCAAGACTTCATATCCTATTATATTAGGTAGTTTAGATGAAAACGTTTCAAAAGAAAAGTGATAAGTAGAAAAAATGCCTACCTTAACTTTCAGAGCCAAATTTACTGAGACTGTGAATAAAACTGTCTATGCTCCCTTCTGGCTTTACTGTTGGTTGGCCACCCAAGAAAGATCAACTCGCTACCCTGATCCTATGGCAACGTGACAAGTGGTTCTAGCACAAGTTTTTATGCGGCAACCTTGAAAGCAGAAATCACACTAGATGGAAGCATATTTGGTGGCTATGCTGGATAGGCTAAGAATGGTGCTGAGCTGTCGCCCGCTGACCAGAATGAGCACAGGTCAGAGCATTTTCTCTGTCTGCCAAGTGCCATCAGTGGGCACCTGTTTTTGAGTTGATCCAGTCCCCTTTATTCTTATATTCATTTGGCCGGCCCTTTGTTGGTAAATTCCAAAAGGAACAGTTTGGTGGGCTTAGCCGCCCTACAAAGACTTGTGTTGAGCACACTAGTCACCTTGTCTTGCAGAATGCAAGATCCTTCACCTAGACGAAGGCCTGAGTACGTCTTGGGAATGCCCGAGCTTCCTCATCTGGTGCCACTCCCATATTTGGAGTTCTTCTGTTTTCCACCCCAAGGTTACCTCTGGCCGAGACCCAGGTCTGGGCATTATCGTTCATCGGACAGCCTGCGTGATTAGGCCAATGGGAAATATCCACGAGTAATAAAATCTAATGTGCAAATAATATATTTTTTGTGTTTATGACAATATATTAAGTGATGTAAAATCATAACTGGGATGTTGCTGTTGAGGTGTCCATCCTCTTGAGGCCTGTGGTGATTGTTTTACTATGGAATTTTTCTCTGTAAATCAGACCAGGGAAAAGTCAATAAAATCTACAACTTATTTTTGCATCTCAATCCTCTGTGTCTGTTGTCCTTGTAAGTCTGCCTGCCTTTACTATTGTGGGTCTAGGATAGTGCTATTTTAAGAGTTAAGTGTCCTCCTGGAGTTAGCTCTATTCTGTGTGATGGATCAGGAGAGGAATGGTTCTGTGACATCAGTATTTTCATTCCCCAAGTAAACACTGCGGAGTGCGGTATTATGAACTCTCTCCTGTAAAAGCCTATGATGTCTTGGTGTGTTTCTCCCCCTTTACAAAACCCAGTACGTCATGGTAAGCCTTGGCCTAGAATAAGTCAGCCCTGTGCATCTAGATTGTCCACTTTGAGTACTGGTGGTGCACTTGATATTGGATCCGGATCCCAGCAGTATGGATAATGTATTGTTTCTAATTTGGATGCAGCGTCTGTTCTGTTCTCCCTGAGTTTTTTCTTTTTCCCACGGCTGGGTTGAATTTGAGGGCCTGAGGACAGGGAGTGTGGTCTTTGAGTTGTTGTTGTGATTTCACGCTATAAATAAAACTGAACTGACTTTATGGATCCCCTGTTATTTAAAAATGTCTGACTTCATTTCTCACATATTTATAGAAGTTCACAGCACAAGTTTAAATTTAGGCACAAATGAAGCCAAACTTGTATGCAAATCTGTGTGCTATTACCACAATATAGTCAGCTCAGGACTGTCTGTGGAGGTCTCAGTCTACCAGGACATATTCAAGAAAAGGTTTCTACAAGGCATCTGGACATAGGTTTGGAGGTGAAGACGTGTCAATTCTGAGTTCAACTGAAAAAAAGAGCTGTGAAATAAATCCCTCAGAGGGAGGGTTTTAGCCTGAAACTACTGTGATTGGACAAGGCTAGACTGTGGACCATTACCATAACTGCTCCCTCCAGGTGTTAATGTCCTACTAGAGTGAAACTGCCTCAGGAAGGTGTCCCAAAGGCATCCGAAACAGATGCCCAAGCCACCTCACCTGGCTCCTTTTGATGAGGTGGAGCAGTGGCTCTTCTCTTAGCTCCTCCTGGATGACCAAACTCCTCACCCTATCGCTAAGGGAGTGCCCAGCCTCCCAGCGGAGGAAACTTATTTCAGCCGCCTGTATCCGGGATCTTTCGGACATGACCCACAGCTCATGACCATAGGTGAGAGTGGGAACGTAGATTGACCGGTAAATCGAGGGCTTCACCTTACAGCTCAGCTTCTTCACCACAACAGACCGGTAAATTGACCGCATTACTACAGTAGCAGCACCTCCACCTGAGGCAGGAACTCTCCACCAACCTGAAGGGGACAACCCATCCATAAGAACCATGACCTTAGACTTGGAGGTGCTGATTCTCATCCCAGCCGCTTCACACTCAGCTGCAAACCGACCCAGTGCACTGAAGGTCCTGGCTTGAAGGAGCCAACAGAAAGAGCAGAGATGAGATCCTGTGGTCCCCAAACTGGACCCCCTCTGCACCTTGAAATCCTGTCCATAAAAATTATGAACAGAACTGGGGACAAAGGGCAGCCCTGACGGAGTCCAACATGCACTGGGAACAAGTCTGACTTACTGCTGACAATGCAAACGAAGCTCCTGCTCAGGTCGTTCAGGGATTGGACAGCCCTTAGCAGAGGGGCCAGGACCCCATATTCCCAGAGCAGCCCCCACAGGATGCCATGAGGGTGTAGGGTGCAACCTTTTGACCTTAGGAACATAAGGAATTTCCCGGACCCGCTAAAATAATATCTTTCTTGTGAACACGGCTTTAACTTGACGGATTTACAATTTTGAAGGACCTTTCCAGATGAAAGACATGATCTGTGCTTAGCGTGGATGGTGCTGCTATAAATAATGAGCCTCATCCCTGCATTCCTTTCCAAAAGACCAAACTTGAATAAACATTGAAGGATCAACTTTAACAGACTTAAAAGTTGCTCATTAATGAATAAAGACGTTTACCTTGTTGAACGAAAGATTTGATAAAGGTGATAAGCCTAACCTTTATCTCTCCTGGTTATGTTGTCAATGTGAATACATGCACAATCATCCTAAAGAAATGTTGTTTTAACTGTGAATACTTATGTATATTCTAAAGGACTATAATTATTGACCATAGAAACATTGTTTTAAGTTTGAATGCATTGTGTTATTGGAACCATATGTTGTTGATACATTTGTGTATAAATGAGTGTTTAATTGTTCCACAATATTTGAAGGTGGTAATATGAAGCCTTAGCATGAGATCATCTTTAACTCCCCCTCCTAGTTGGACAAAGAAACTCTTCCGCCATTGCATAGACACACCTCTCTAATTTCCAAAAAGATAAAAAGTTGGCAAGAGGGTGTTGGCACCTCAGTTCTTTTCAGTTCGGTTCAGTTCAGCACAGTTCTTCTTCAGTTTTTGAGTTTTTCAGTGTTCAGTACACTCGTTCAGTAGTTTCCGTTTTTCTCTTTGTCTTCAATTTCTCAGAGCTACAGCCAAACACTCGTTTTTGTTTAATTTGTTACTTTTACTATAGAGATTATTTTTCTTCAGCCATGCCTTCTTAAGTTCTGCCCATCCAAAAGATGTGTTTTTAATCGATTTTTGGTTCAATCGCTGATACAGAAATTGTTTTGCTTAAAACACAGAACTCCAATTGGCATTTTTCACCTGAGACCTAACTTTCTTTATGCCGGACTCTGGTTTAACTGTGACTCAGCTGGCCATAAAGGCATAGATATCAGCAGCCCGTCTCACAGACCGGGGATGCTCCTGACCTCTGACCCACGGCAAGCAGCAGCTCAGCTCTAGGCAGAGAGAACCCAGAGCAGATCCACCAAGAGCCAAGCACAGACGACCATAACAGTCAGCTAGCATTGGGGACCCAACTCCGAACCATCATCGGCAGTACCGAGAAGTTTGGACCCGTTGGTACCACCACCATTCCTGTTGACTCCAGGCCTCTGACCTCTTGCCTCCAGCCTTGGCTCCTCCAGTAAGATCTATACAGTTACTTGATACAGAGTTGGCATAAAGATTAAACTCAACTTGAACTTAACTCAAATTTAATTTAATTCTTTTAGACTATTTTCTAAATTCATTAACTGCGTCAATTTTATCGATTTATTCCTGTAAAATCATATCACACCTTCAATAAGATATGTTTATTGTTTCAATCCATGAATATACTCCTGTTGTTTATTGTCGATTCAATCTGCATATTCAAATGCTGTCTGTTTGTTAATTCTGGTCAATAAACGTCATCATTTCTCACTAATTTATGCTTAAGTTTGTGGTTGTTTCACTTCATATACGGATCACTGTCTAGCTTAAGAACTCACGTTCAAATTCATATTAGGCTTTATTATTCTTTTCCTCTTTGAGATGGTGCCCCGAAACTATTTAACTTTATCACTTAGCCTAATTGTCTCTTTTTACAAATGTTTCCTACAAGGGACATGGTCAAATGCCTTCTCCAGATCCACAAAACAATGTGGACTGGTTGGGCAAACTCCCATGAATCCCCCTGTAGTTGTAACACACCCTCCGGTCCCCCTTCTAAAAAGAGAAACTGCCACCCTGGTCTGCCAGTTCAGAGGTACTGTCCCCAAACCTCCAAACGATGTTGCAGAGGCGTGTCAACCAAGACAGCCCTACAACATCCAAAGACCTAAGATGCTCAGGGCAAATCTCATCCACCCCCGCCACCAAGAAGTTTCTTAACTACCTCTGTGACTTCATCTTGGGAGATGGACAAGTACACCTATGAGCTCCCAGCCTCTGCTTCCTCAGTGAACGATGTGTTGGTGGGATTGAGGAGATCCTCAAAGTATTTCTTCCACCATCCAACAATGTCCCCAGTCGAGGTCAACAACTGCCCACCTCCACTCTAAACAGTGTTAGTGGAGCAGTGTTTCCCCTTCCTGAGGTGCCGAACGGTTTGCCAGAATCTCTTTGAGACCAACCGATAGTCTTTCACCATGGCCTCACCGAACTGCTCACAGACCTGAGTTTTTGCCTTCCCAACCACCTGAGCTGCAGTCCACTTGGCCTGCCTCAGGAGTCCCGCAAGCCAACCAGGCCCGATAAGACTCCTTCTTCAGCTTGATGGCATCCCTTACTTCTCCCTTACGCACCAAGTAGCCACTCAACAATGGAGGTGAAGAACTTGGTCCACTCGGACCTAGTGTCTCCAGCCTCCCTCAGGATGCGGTCAAAGTTCTGCCGGAGGTGGGAGTAGAAGACCTCTTTGACAGGGGACTCAGCCAGATGTTCCCAACAGTACTTCAGCTTCCTCCCCTGCCATCGGATCCAACTCACCACCAGGTGGTGATCAGTTGAAAGCTCAGCCCTTTCTCTTCAGCGAGTGTCCAAGACATACCGCCGAAGGTCAGATGAAACTACAAAGTCAATCATCGACCTCCAGCCTAGGGTGTCCTGGTGCCACATGCACTGATGGACACTTTTATGCTTGAACCTGGTCTTAACACCACATATTTCCAGTTTAGACGTAACTTAAGCCAAAAACACGGTTGTGCCATGGGATCACCAGTTTCCACAATCTTGGCTAACCTGTACACGGAGGAAGTGAAGAGCAGAACCCTGAACTCCTTCCCAGAGACAGTGCCCAGTGACTGGTACCGCTATGTGGATGACACTTTGGTCAAGATTAAAACCCCGGAAGTGGAATCGTTCACAGACCACATCAATGTGGTGGATAAGAACATCATGCTCACTCGAGCGGATACAAAGGAGAATCACATGGCCTTCTTAGACTGTGCAGTGATCATTTGTGAAGACAGGACACAGGAAGTTTACAGGAATTCAACACACACAGACAAATATTTACTGTTTGACTCTCACCATCCTCTGCTGCACAAGCTGGTTGTAATCAGGACTCTTCAACACATGGCGCAGGAAGTGCCGACTACCTCAGAGGGTAAACAGAAAGAATAACAACACATCTGCAAAGCCCTGAGAGCCTGTGGATACCCCAGATGGGCATTAAGTAAAACCAAGAGGACACAGAAATCTAACAGACAGGAACTGGAGACAAAAGGAAAGAGTGTAGTTATCCCCCCTGTAGCTGGTTTATCCAAAAAGCTAAAAAGGATTTTAAATTAAAAATACTTCATTAATGTGCAATTATCAAGTATCTGTACTTGATAATTGTACTGTAGATTTAAAAAGGGGTACTTTTACTACATTTTAGAACAAATATCTGTACTTTCTGCTTCACAACATTTTTACATCAGCTTTACAAGTAAAATTGTATTATAAATTGTTGTCAATGGGCAACATCTTCAATTAAATGTTAAAGTGGTACATACATGTGTATCTAGATTAGATTAGGTTAGATTACTGTAATTCTCTGCTGGCAGGATGCCCAAACAACTCCATAAAAAGTTTTCAGCTCGTCCAAAACGCAGCAGCTAGAATACAAACAGGAACAAACAGACGAGAACTCATTATTCCAGTGTTAGCTTCCCTTCACTGGCTTCCAATAGAATTCAGAATTAAGTTCAAAATCCTTCTCCTCACTTATAAGGCCCTCAGTGGGAAGGCCCCCTCCTATCTCAGAGACCTCATAGAGCCGTACAGTCCTAACAGAGCACTCTGTTCTCAAAATGCATGGTCTAGCTAGTTGTTCCTAGAGTTTCCAAAAGTACAATGGGAGGTAGAGCCTTTAATTACCAAGCTCCTGTTTTATGGAATCAGCTCCCAGCTCTCGTTAAAGAGGCAGACACAGTCTCTAGATTTAAGGTTAGACTTAAGACTTTCCTTTTTGAAAGGGCTTATGGTCAGGACATATACCGTAGATGAGACAAGGGCTTATGGTCATGACATATACAGTAGATGAGACAAGGGCTTATGGTCATGACATATACAGTAGATGAGGTAAGACCTTATGGTCAGGACATATACCATAGATGAGACAAGGGCCTATGGTCAGGACTTATACAGTAGATGAGACAAGGGCTTATGGTCATGACATATACAGTAGATGAGACAAGGGCCTATGGTCAGGACATCTACAGTAGATGAGGTAAGAGCTTATCGTCATGACATATACAGTAGATGAGGTAAGACCTTATGGTCAGAATATATACAGTAGATAAGATAAACTGCTCAAGGCCTAGATGCTGGGGGAGGTATGACACACTGAGCTTCTATCCTCTGGCTCCATCCTCACTCTTGTGACATTATAGTTTACATATCTTCTTAGTTCATTGCTGTTCACAAGTTGTCCCTCTGTCCCACTCTCCTCTGGGGGAGTGGACACTGTTGCAGATGTCAAGGCTGCTGTTAGACGTCCCAGTGATGACTGGACCTTAGCTGTGGCCCATCTGTGATCCTGTCCCAACCCATGGACCCCACCTGACCCCAGTTCCTCTCACTCAGATGAACTGTTCCTGACATTATCATGGACTATATTCATATACATTCTCGTTCACTTGTACATTTGATGGACTAATTGTCAGTGACTGTCCTGGACACATCTATTGCATGGCCTGTCTGTCCTGGCAGTGGATCCTTCCTTCTGTGGTTCTCCCTGAGGTTTCTCTTTTTCCCGGCTGGGTTTTTTTAGTTTTTCCTTACCCTGATAAAAATAAAAATACAATTGAATTGAATCTAAACCTATAGCACAGAGTTTTACAGAGCACAATTGAACGTGGCATCATACAAGTAGCTTTTCCTCTCTCTGTGATATATCAAATAGACACATACAAGTAAACTTCATGTTAAATAGGACAATAATGATTTAATAAGATCTTCACCCACCTAAGTCATAAAGGTTGCTCTGAAATTGCCAAAAGTATGTCTTAGCAAGAGGCCAGCTAACCTTGACTAGCTAGCCCAGAAGGACAACACCATCTGGCAATTTTAGGTGGATGATTTAATAAATGTGGCTGGATAATTTAATATATTTTGATGCATCATCATATGATATTTTTTAATTTTTACCTGTTTTTCTCTTTCCATCAGACATCAGCGCTTGAGGAGTTTGTTCACAGTGACAGACATAAAGTTAGGGCCTGTTTTGAAGGTACACAGATTGCAGGCTTATGTTTGGATTTTATGGTTGGATTATGATTTGTGGCTCCTTAAAAAGGTATCTTAATGCAGCATTTTTTCTGGCTGTCCAAATAATCCTAAGTATTGAAAAATGAACTGAAGTGGCTACATGTGAATGAGTATCCCCAATTGACTAAAAGTCATGTGTGTGGATGTTCAGAACAACCCCAAAAGTAGTCAAACTTGGAAATATTAAAGACAGTGTAGAGTTTATTTTCAGGTAATAATGCCCAGCAGTCAGCTGGATCATCAACTTGAGAATTAAGCTAAACCACAACATAGTGGAAAATTGGCTGCAGCCCTGCTTCAGATTTGTCCTAGAACATCAAAGAGAAATGTAGCATGGGTTGTAGTAGGGCTGTGCAATAGGGTAATATTAGATCGTGTTATGATTTGTTATGTTGACAATATGTCAATTTGGAGTAATTGTTGCATTGTGCTACGGTGCATTTCTGTTTTTTTTAAATTCTATTCCACTCAGAATTAAGTAAAGTCTGTTTTTCCCACCTGCTCTTCCTGTGTCCACATCATGCTCTCATTGAGTGACAGACAGATAAACTTATCACATTCATCTTTGGGCAGCTCACAGCTGACTCATGATCCAACTGACACCACATCTGACACATTTATTGGAATTTTTCTTTTGTGCCTGTATTATGAGTAGACATTTGATGGCATTTGTTTTTGTCACACTTAAAAGTAGGCTTATTAATTATAACAAATACTGTAGACTACATTGTCCTAGATTTGTTCTGAGAATGAACAAGCCCAAGTCAAGTCAAGGGTTTAAAGTTGATGCCCCGAAAGATGGCCGAAGCAAGTATGTGTGTGTGTGTGTGTGTGTGTGTACCACTGAGGATTCCCTTCACAACCACAGGCAGGTTGGTGTGTTTCTTGAGCCAGCGGAGGTCGTCCCAGCTCAGAGACGGGTCGATGGCTTTAGCCACGTACACTGCCAAACCACTGTCATTGCCATAGCTGCTCTCAGAGAAGGACAGGGAGGCTGAGGAGAAGTTGGACATGCTGAACACAGAGAACACATTCAGTTAGAGCGGTGTGGCTAAAACAGATCCTACTGCAGTCTTCACTCGTACCTGAGGTGTGAGGGCAGTTTGAAGTGGTTGCGTACATCGTCCCATCTCCTCCCCAGGTAAGGGGTGTCCACAGTCAGAAAGATAGCCTGGTACCCGGCCTGCTCAGCGCGCCGTACCAGAGACAGGGTCAGCTCCCGGTCTTTATAAATGTACAGCTGCATCCACAGAACTCCCCTGGTACCAGAGGCCGAAGCTGCTGCTTCTGCCACTTCTTCAATGGTGGAGGTGGCCCAGGAGCTCAGCATCATCCCTGTGCCCGCCACTCTGCACGCTGTGGACACACACAGCATCTGTGACTGAGGTGGGCCACACCCGGAGTTATCAGAATCACACACACACTTGATGGGCCACAGAACTTGGTTCTCAAGGAAAATTTAAAAATCTTTTTCATTTTCTTTGACTCGGTAGCCTCTTGCTCAGCACCTTATTGATTCGACTACGCATCTAGATGTCTTTGCTCATGGTTGTTGCCACCTTTGTTCAGGATAGAAAATTTATTATTAACCTGTTCCTTTCCTGATAAACACATTAAAAAGTCACTTTCAAACTATTTCTCAGTTAAACCTGCTGTTTACCTAACATTTCTTACTCTCCTCTCACCCCACTCTGACATAACACAATGTTCAAAATTACTAAACAAACAATAAACGTCCCCTGCCTGAAATCAGAGGGACATGGCCTTGGGTGCCTCTTCATCGATGGTTCTCTCATGACCTTCTCTAACAAACATACAACTTCGCACTGTTAATATGAATACAGTTAAAAGAAAGTATTAAAAGCAGTATTGCCATCAACACCTTTCACAACTACTTTAGTACCAATATGTTCCTAAACGTGGCTGTATTAATGGAACAACTATTCTTTCATCGCTTTGAAGATTCAGGTGAATCCAGTGCTTAAGGAGTGAATTTCAAATAATGTATAAGCAATTAGTTTTAAATAAACGCAATAATTTCAGTGGACAACATCAACAGCCTCTAAAGACCTAGGCTCAAGGAGCATGACTATCTGTCAGGACCAGCTGGAGTCAGTGGACTGATGACAGACAGGATGGGCCCAAGAGCTTCACAAATTATTCTGGCATACAGCTACTGGAACAAGTTTTTACTCCCTTCCCTGCAATCGATTATGCCCTTAATTCCACATTGTACATATCATTCACCTTTTAATAAGTTCAAAAAATGTGACTTAGATTATGTAAAGACAAGCTCAAAAAAACAAACAAAAAAAAACAATGCAGCTCCAATCCTCTTCAAAGACCGACCTCTGACTTACTTTAGTTGGTGATTTGCCATATTGAACTCGGCTTAAGTGTCCTGGATTAAACTGAGTTAAGACTGGTCAGCCTTTATCACTGTGGAACAAAGCAGTGGGTAGAAAACCATGCTACCGAGTACCTCTAGCTGTGGCTGTCTCCCCTTCAGAATGAGCCATCCTCTGCATGGCTGTGGCTGCAATGCACACTGGCATGCTGAGCTTCTGGCCCAAAACACTGACAGACAGATCCACTGTGGACACGTTCCTCAAAACTCGAGGGACCAGACACCACCTGTGGCATAGTAAAGTTTAAGATTTGTAACACCACTATAGTTGTACCAAGAGTGTACCTGTTAAAGGCATCCACATTTTCAGCCAGGGTGCGCTGCTCATCGGCGCCTGAGCGGTAGTAGTCATACACAGCTTTTGGAAGGACTTTTCTGGCTTGCTCTTCAAAGTCGCTCACACACACATAATGTTGTGACATGGCTGCAACTGAAGGCCGGATGCAGACTGTGGAGGCTCACAGTGACACAGACTCAGGGACAGGACAAAGTGCACTCTCCTAGAATGATTAACCTGCTGCAAACCCTATACTATTGCAGAATCATCTGCTGACCTGAGCTCGCCTACAGTTGTGTTCATAATAATAAAGAGTAAAGCTCAAAATTTGTCTAATAGCTTTTATTTTCATACACAGAAATGGATTGGGAACACTGCACATTATATTCCAAATCGAAACATGAAGAAAATTTTATCAAATGTGTGTTTAAATCAAGAAAAGGGGAATGTTAGGCTGTTCAAAAATAGCAATGTCTGCATTTTTCTTTACAAACTCAAACATTTACTGTATAAACTGAAAAATGCTTGAAGATTTAATTTTCCTCTGAATCACTAAACTAATATTTAGTTGTCTAACCACGGCTTCACATCTGTGTTGCATAGAGTCAACCAACTTCTGGCATCTGTAAACAGGTCTTTCAGCCCAGGACAATTGGGCTACATTCCACAATTCCTCTGCATTTCTTGGTTTTGCCTCAGAAACAGGATTTTTGATGCCACTCCACAAGTTTTCTATTTGATTAAGCTCAGGGGATTGAGCTGGACACTCCAATCTTGTTGGTCTGGAACCAAGATGCTGCTCGCTTACTGCTGTGTTTGGGGTCGTTGTCTTGTTGAAACACCTATTTCAAGGGCATTTCCTCTTCGGCATAAGGCAACAGAACATCAAGTATTTTGATCTATTCAAACTGATCTATGATTCCTGATAAGCAATAAATAGGCATAACACCAGAGTATGAGAAACATCCCCAGATCATGATGATGCGCCACCATGCTTCACTGTCTTCACACTGAATGTGAATACAGTGAGGTCGTCTGACAAACTGTCTGTGGCCCCTTGACCCAAAAAGATCAAGCTTACTTTTATTTTAGGTTGGCCTCACACTTAAGTCTTCTAATTGTCACAGTACTCACTCTTTTAGAACTTTGATCTTCCTGGAGCCTGAGGCTGAACATTTTAAAGCATTTGAAATATTTTTGGCTGAGCAGCTTATGATTTTCTGCACTTCTTTATATGTTTTCCCCTCTGTTATCAACTTTTTAATCAAACAACGCTGTTCTTCTGAAACAATCCATTTTATGAAGATTTTCAGAGAGAAATGCAGCCAGCATATGCAGCATTTGTTGCCTTCATCCTTAAATAAGGGCCACCTGAACACGGCCCTTTCAATTAATAACTTAATTTCACAAAATCAGCAGCATGCATGTCAAGTCCGTTAGGTCTGTTGGTTTTCTATTACTCTACTACACCTACTCTCAAATTATTTGCTTTGTAGAAATATATTTTCTCCAAAAACAGTGATTTATCTATTTAATGTTGGACTGCTATTATTTTGTCAGGATGTGCCATCTCTCCTGACATTAGGGTAAATCAGCTGGAGTTAAAATAATGAACAAAAAGCTAATTGTTAGTGCAGCCTGTTGGCTTTAAAGTTAACTACTCATCAAAAGGGCTGCACAATATATTGTAATTTTATTGTGATCTCAATTTAAATACACATCAAAAAGACTCCATGAGCTTTAATAAGGTATTTGACAAACATCCTCCCTACTGTCATGCCCAGCTATACCAGGAAAACCTGTTATAAGAACTTCTTGACTAAATTCTTTAATTAAATATTTTCCTAAAGGAAAAATTCAATTAAATTACATACAGCATGTAATCATAATATTTCTTCCAACTCTCTTTATTCTTTAAAATGGTTAAAGGAGAAGGTTTAAGAAATGCCCAAATATATATCTGAAACTATAATTTCAAAGGATTTACAATGTACTGATTACATTTTTATGTTCTGCTGCTGGAGCTGAGAACTACTTTGTATCTTTAGGACATGGAAGTGATCTAGTCGAGTTCTGAGGTTTGTTTAAAGTAAGTTACCAATTGAAAAAATACAAAACACACACACAAAACTTCTTAGTTTTATGTTTATTTAGCATCAAACAAAATCCAATAAAAGCATAAGAATTTTAATTTTCTACCAGCACCCAAACCAATTTTCCCACTTAAAATGTAAAACTAGAAGGTAACATCAATAAAATGCAAGCAGTTGGGCTGGGAAGTGAATACACGAGGAAAACAACTACTTAGAGGCAAGTCAAAAAACTGCTGCCGTGCTGGTGTAAAGAGACTAGCACTACTTACAAAGCACAACACAGACCAAAGATCACAGTCAAGGAATTAACAGGGTCTAACGGGTCTCTATCACTGGACATCTGTCTGTACTCCAACCAGCACTGTTGTGCTACTACACTTTTTCATCTGAGCAATCTCAAGTCAGACATGTTTCCAAGTCCTTGCTATTCAGTCATCTTCATCTTTGATTTCTTTAAAGCATCATTTCATTTAAGTTTCACAAAGATGTCCAAGTAGAGCCTTTGTTCCCATCATTTCTACTATTACATCATCCTCCGGCCAATCACAGCTCCATAAAAAATAATTTGAGGAAGTGTGGCTAGTATGTATTTTGCCTGTGTGCCCCCTGGTGAAGTCCCAACACAGTGCACTGTGTGCTTCAACGGGACACAGCTCACTTCCTGCTGGTTAATGGCTCAACGGGATGCAGTGTAGTTAATGGGTACAACTTGAGAGCAGGCTGTGCAGGTGAGGGGGGGATGCTAAGCGAGCCCCCCCTCCCCCAATCCGACAGCACTTTGACCACCCACACCCAGAAAGACGGGCGAGACCACAGGCCAGGAGAGCATTGGGTTGGCCCCTCATCGGTTTTTGGCGGATTGTGTGGCTGCCACAGTTACGGGTGCCCAGGAGCTTGGGAGTGCAGGGTAAGCATCTGCATCCCAGTTCCTCCCCCCAGTGTGGTCTGGTACCGCTGTGCAGACACCCCAGACCCACTGGACTCTGGTGGATGTGCAAGCCTTCGCTGGACCAAAGAAATGAATCAGCGTTTAGCTCACACCCAGGCAGTCCAACCCTCATACAGCTGAGCCAGGTTGTCCAGGTTGGTGGCCTCCTTGATCACCAGGTCCACCTAGAATGACACAACACAGCCTTGATTAGCTGTGGCCTTTTTTTTGGATCAGTTCCTTATGGTTTGAAACAGATTGTGGTGATGTAGTTGGTGGAGACAACGGTGTAATATTATTAAAAAAAAGCATCTATAGTTATAAGGTAAGAAATAAAGAATACAAACGAACAAAAACTCGCATTTTTACAGCTGTGGAGGTTTTAGGAAAAAAAGACATTTGAACTAAAACTCAAAGCTAAAAATTTGCCAACAATAAGCGCTATGAGAATATCTGTGAATATGAGCACAGGTCATTCAACAAACTATACGTTTTAGGACCAGGCTGTGCCAAGTGAAATAGTATAAGGAGTTTGTGTGCGTGTGGGACTGTTTACCTGCTCTGTGACACTGATCCTCCTGTTGGGGTCAATATCTCGGCCTTCTAGTTTGGCTTTGACCCTTTTCCAAACACTGACAGCGTATGAGTTCCTCTCCTGCACAGCTGCAAACAACAGGCGCGAACAAGGGTTATAATCTCTCAGTAAAGCAAGCAGACAGAAATTGTGAAGAAGCTGAAGAAACATACCTCTCCCTGTTTTGGGGTCACGCAGTGCCCTTTTAGGACTGGGATTCAGTCCTTTGCTGTTCACAACCAAAGTACTGGGCGGGGTGTCGGTGGGGGTGGCCATGTTGCGTGGGAGAATCTTGCGTGCATTCTGGGACATGGAGTCTGGCTGGGTCTTCACCAGGCTGCACCTGACAGCTGATGAGAGTCACAGACAGAGGGGTAGTAAGCCAGACAGCTAAATGTAAGTTATATTATTAGTTTGTGGAGGTTCTCTGTCATCCTGTTTCACTGAACAAAGAAGTCCCCAGAGACTGTACAGACCTGCCAAACTTGGGAAATTTTTTTTGAGTACATCATCGGTGTCACACCCCATCTTACCAGTCTCAACCTTATCAACAAGTTATACAAACATACAAATCGACTGTGACATAAACAAAACAATTACACATTCCTCTTCAGTATAGTTTGAGACTTGAAAATTTGAATTATAATAAAACATATTTTGTTGCAATAAAACACAGGTTTGTATCAATTATATGTTAATATTTAATTTTATAATAATTTAATTATGTATATTCAGTGGGCAAAAATGTCTACTTGGAGAATATACTGCATTATTACCTCAATTTGAATGTTTGTGAACAAACCTGGCACAGTCTCCCATTCTCCCTTTCAGCTCATCACTCTATAAGTAAGATCTGAGTAAATCCTGTCATCCTGTCATACTTCATTGAACAGTTCCCTCCTGCTGTAGTTCTGCTATTGGCTGAGAGCTTCAAAGGTAAACACCTCCCAGTAATGAAAACAAAGGACCTGGTATCGACACATCATTGCTGATTACAGGAATATGTCAGGAATATTTTTTCCCTAGAAATCATGCATATTATGTCTACTATTGTAACATATAGTTATTGAAATAATAGAAAGTATCATTATTATTGATATAATCCAGTAGCCTACTGTGAAAATATTCAAGGCTCTAGTTATTGGAAATAATGACAGGCTACTGTAAATACAACTGGCTGCTTACAGACTTAAGGGTTGCTGTTAGAGTGAGTGACTGTTTTTTAAACAGTCCATTACACCTTTACTTCCCTCAGCCTTACACTGTTTGGATTTCCAGCAGCAATAAACAAATGTTAAGCTAACGTTTATCATATAAATCAGTTCCTGCCATAAAAAACGCTCAGAGACAGTCCTCCTGTGGTTGAAGGTAGCTAACCCCTAGCTGTGCAGCACCGCAACGCTCCAACTGTTTACTCTTCCCGGGACTGTGATGTCACCAGTGAGTGATTCTACCTCTTAGCTTAGGCCCTCTGCTAAATGACCTTTATGTGAAAAGAATAATTGTGATCTTAATCTAATCTGAAATACTCTACTCTAAAGCATTTCTAATGTGGCAGGACTGTAGCTGCAGTGTATGAGGTGTATGAATGAAAAGTAATTGCTCTGAAGTATTTGATGGCTACTTTATATATTTTTCCAAAGATGCATGATGTGCTTTCAGCCTCCTGGAATCCCAAATGAATGGAGAAAGTCTCAGCTCCCATCGGCTGAAATGTGCGAGTACCTTTTTGATACTGTTGGCAGATGCCAGGGTCTATAGATTAATCCAGATCATATTTTAAAAATATCACATGTTGTTGAAATTGTCAATGGAAGCCATGTGTAAATGTTTCATGTCCTACCTGTTGCAAAGGTGGTGTGCGCTGCACTGACAGGACTGGTGCAGACTGTGTCCCTGTCAGTGACCAAGGGAGAGGCAAAGCCCACCAGGCCATTGTACACGCTGCACAAACACACACAAGTCAATATACTATGTTTACAGCGAGAAAGTATGACAGTATGTCAGCACTCTACCTCTGGGTCTGAGAGTGCAGTTCTTTGAGTGTAGCAGGGACCTCCTCCAGGAGCTCCAGCTGCTCCTGGCTGCGAGGCTGCCCACTGGCCTGAACCACAGTGAACAGGGCCAGCTGCATGTTGTCCTGCCAAGCCTTGTACTCCAGCAGAAAGTGACGCACGCTACCCTCATAGGCCACTTCCTCACCGTCAGATAGGGCCGCTTCTTCATCCTGACAGAGAGCACATCAGTTCCACAGCAAAGTCATACACCAAAATCATCATTATTAAAATACTGAATATACATTTCAGCTTACTTATTCATATTTGTTATAACAAAGCTCTGAGGTGGATCAATACAATCAAAATGTTCACATATTATTTGTGTTCATCACTAAGCCAATTCCGAAAACAATGAAATACCTGTAGGGATAATCCATATTTCTTTCTACACTTAAATACGTTCAAGACAAATTAATACAGAACATTTTCTCTGATGGACAAACCTAACATCTGGAAAAACTCTTATCTCATGTCTACACCAATTTATAACTTCATTGTACTATATTTAGGTGAATGCAGTATAGTTGTTAATAACTTTGCAGTCACATGGTTCTGAAGATAAAAAAAGGAGATGGAGGACAGAAGTAAACAGTGGCTATGGCAGAGGTGGAAGAAGTCAGTGTTGAGCTGTGCTGAGCTTCAACACTGTTTTAAGAGAACTATACAAACAAAAAATCCCAACTCATGTTGGACATGATTATTACTTAATGATGAAGAGTTAATAAAGAGAGATTTTTTAACCGCTACATTTTTTACCTGCTATCCAGGCAGTTGATACAGGTCATTATCTACACTAAACAACAAAATGAAACTGAAAGCTATCTGGGGATGTTCTCAGTCATCCAGGGGATTATACATAAAAGGGCTGAGGTTTCAGTTTACTACGTAAATGAAAGCCTACAAAAGGATAAAGGCAAACAACTTTTTTCTTACCACTCAGGTTGACAACCTTTGTTCCAAGAGCTGGATGAGGACTGTTGTTTAGCTTTTACCAAGGTGAGTTTTTTCATAGCTTATCTGTTTATCTTATGCATTAGCAAGCATTATTGGTTAGCTGAGCTCTCAGCATCTTTTAAAGCTCTAATGTAGTGCATCAATGTAACAATAAGCTAATGATGCCACATGTTTCTGTATTCAAAGACAAAAATGAGTCAAAGAGATTTCATCTTGAAACTATGTGTGGCCATTACACACAGCCATTTTCTGACATCCGCTCCAATATTTTTCATGCTTTTCACACAATGTCTTACTTTCTCTAGAACGCGATAGAAACGCTTCTCAGTTTGATAGATTGGAGCATCCTAAACCACACAAAGTAAAATCACTGTCTGACCTTGAATGGCACACCACAGCATCTCCAGGAAGTGACACAAGCTAGTTCCAAAGTTTTCAACAAATAGGTTCAAGTTGGAGACTACATACCTTAGCCATGGCTCTAAGCAGGTGCTTAACGTCAGCCAGTTGGCGATTGTGGCTGGATAAAATGGTCTTAATGGAGTCGACCAGAAGCTGCAGAGTTTCTCCACAGGACTCGAGCTGTCTCTCACGCTCCTCTTGTTTCCTTTGCTCAGCATTTAGATCTTCTTCCAGTTGCCTTCGGGCACAGCTCAGCCAATCAGGGCTGCCCATGGGAGGGTCCAGCACAGGGTTCTAAAAAAACAGGACGTAAAGTAGTGCTAGTCGCAAGTAATCTGTTTAAGACCAAGCAGGTACACAAGATTGATCAAGGTGTCAAATTCTATCTCTTTTTTGTGCTCTGTTGCAAGGATATTATCAGTTATAATCTATCTGCAGTAACAAACAAAATTGGTAATTTTTCTCTTTGTGAAAATGTACTATATTTATAAGTTTGTGAAATTTAAACATCTACAGTCTTCAAAACAATGTAAAGACTATTTATTTCACAGACCATAGCTTTAAGGCAAGGCTAGCTGTGCACAAACTGTTTGCCCTGAAGGAGGCCTAAGGGCTGAAACACGTTGGCAATTAAAAACAAATAGCCAGGGTTTAGGGCTGGGCGATAATATAACATTAGAAATGGGCACCTTACTCGAACCAAGTGTGTATTGCAATCATTTATCTTCATTGCAATGATCAAGAGAAATACTTACAGGATGCTGAATCTCAATTACTGTGCAATATTCCTAGAGACATGCATCAGACTTAACATGTCAGTTATCTGACAATCAAGTCTCACAGATTTTTTAAACAAAAAAAAATTTCAAAAACCTTTTTTCACTCTTCCATCAGATCTAAACCTCTGCTGTGACAAAACTGCTGTCCTGACTCATGTTTGGAGAAGTGAAATAACTTTTTTACAAAAGCAGATCACTAACTTTAGATTTCATCCATTTCTAAATGAACATGAGTTTATCTTTATTTCTCTCAATGTGTAAATTACCAAAAAAAAAAAAAATCAGTAGGACTTTGTTGGTTCTAATGGGCATGTCTCTTTCTGCGGCCAGGGCAGGAGATCTGATATTGACCAGCTCAAATCCGTGACAAGCTGGTGTGTGGTATAAAGTGATGAAGTGAAAAACCCTCATACATCTTTTTGCCAACTAGCTCCTCCTCTGAATTGCTCTACACACTTGAGCTCTCCATGCTTGTTGTGGTCACCGCTGTGCTGGCCGAGTGCATGCGCTGGTCTCAGAAGCAGAGAGTCGGGGGAAGTAAGGCGTGAGCAAGAGTATAGAAGACGGGCGGAGACAGAGAAAAAGCTATAGAAAAAACAAGTGAACTGCCGTGTCTCTGAGTAAAAAATGGAACTATATCGATATGGCAAAATTTATATCTTGTTTAAAATGATATCGATATATCTTTAATATTGAGCCCAGCCCTACCAGGGTTTAATAGTTTTTAATTCATTTTATCTTTTTTCGTACCACTATTTTACTCTTTAACTGATTGAGAGTGACCCCTAAACTTGAGAGCACCAAAAGGATACTATTCTGTTGTGGGTAAGCATCAGGTTAAACACCCACCAGTCTGTGAAGAAGCTGGAGCTCCAGAGGGGACACTGTGCTGCTGAACTGAGCAGCATAGGAACAGGTCTGCTGGCAGCGCTTCAACAGCTCAAATAGTGTGGCGTCCATGCTCAGGGCCTCGGGGGAACGGGTCCGAAGTCCTTCAAAGTTTAGGACGGTGGAGCATAAAAAGGTCACCTGAAAGAGGAAATGAGAAACTTGTCGATCTGTTAATAATAATAATAATAAATAAGTAAAGAGCCCTGAATCTACCTGACTGGTGCGTTGGTTCTCTCTGGCCACCATGGCCCGCCGCTCCCTGATGGTCATTTCAAAGTCCTGCAGGACTGGAGCGAGTGCAGGGTTGGCTCCACCGGCCCACTTCAGGCGCTGCTCGATGCTAGCCTCCAATGATACCAGTTTTTCCTAAAAAAAAAAAAAACACAACAAAAGTAATACTTCAGAGTGTTTTACAAAGTGTGTTACACTGTATGAATGGCCAATGCCATAGGACTGGAGAAATAGCACAACCAATAACACACCAAAAACACACACACAAAAAATGTTTCTGAGTGTGATTAGCTTATGATTAGTTAGTTGTCCCTTTTTGGAGTGAAATATGGATGACTTTTATTTAACAATGAAAAACACAATAAAACTGCCGTTTGCCACCCATCAAGCAGACCTGAACAGTGACAATAGCACTCTCTTCCTGACTGAGCTTGTACAGTTTCTTCTTCATGTTGTTGAGAATAACAGAGCGTGGAGAAATGCTGACACTCAATGGCTGATTGCTGGGTCCCAGAACATCTTCATGTTGCCACTAGAACAGATGAAATTTCACAAGTGTAAACAAATAAATGCATTATTTTTTGTGTATAATAGTTTAATAGCAGAGAAGTAAAAAGTAATCTGCCTGTGAACACTGCTTTGTACCTGGAACACGGCCATATGCAGCTGGCTCCGCTGTACGCTGGCTTTGGCCATCTCCAGGTTGGTGTCCAGTCTCCTCAGGAGGTCCACTTTCTTCCAGGCTGTATCGAAGGAGGAGGCTAGCACCGTGGCTCTGTTCAGGAGAAGCTGAGAGACTCGGCCTGAAGCCAGGCTGTGCTCTACTGCTGTTTTACAAACTTCCTCCAGAGACACCTAAAGATTAGGGGAGACCAGCCTACCATCAAAATCCACTGTGCTTTAATATTGGCTTGAGTTTAAGACTGATGTTACACTGCAAAAGTGTAATAACTTATTTCATAGATCTCACACAAAACCCATACCTTGCTTTCCGCACCAAAGTCTTTGGCTTCAACATGGCTGACAATGTCAAGGCCTAGTGCAGATATCATGCTGCAGAGGGCCAGCCCTAGCGCCTGACTGGGCAGACCCATCAGCATTTCACGAACGAACTCTGCAGTGAATGCCTTGATAGGACGGATCATCTGTTCCTCACTAACCACAGCCACGTTCGGAGCTGCAGTACTTGAACGGTGGTGCAATTGGTTTCCCAAACCCGCAGGTCCATTCGAAGGAAACATTTCATCTGGGGAAGAATATGTACCTGAACACCATCAAGAAAAATTATTATTTTTTTCTTACACTGAAAAAGTAACCCACACAGATTATAGATATACAAAAGCTCAGAGATATGCCAGGTTGCAAATAGCACTGACATCAGTACCAGTGTTTTAATTTGCCTTTTGTGCTTTACAGAAAAAATCTTATTTTTACATTAAACATTACTTTTGGCTTCTTGGTAAACAAACCCTTAGCTTTACAAAAGCTATTCTAAAAACTACATTACTTCTAATGGTTTATTTCAGATGGTATACAGCACACATGTTCAAATCTGCTCGTACTGCCACTTTTAGTCAGTTTGTCATTTTTAACTTTTTTCCTTTTGTTGATCTTGTTGATGCTGTTATTAGCTATTAGTGTGGAACTTAAGTTACATGAAAAACCAAAGTAAGTGCTGACATACTGTTACACAGTATTTGTTTGTAGTGTGAAATGAAAAAAAATCACACCAGTTTTATAAGCAGACCCTATTTTTGCTGTCACGACAATGGAGGGTGTGCTTGCTTTTACGCTGCTGCATCTTCGGTGCTCAATTTTTATGTTGAACCATAGAAATACAATAATCAGCCTGCAGTAAAGCCAATAGACATGTTATTATTGATTATATTAATAATATTATAGTTATTATATTAATATTAATTATTAATATTAATAACTAATTATAAAGATTATTACAAGACCTTTGAACCCGACTGATGTCTGTTTCTTGCCTTTCTCTCCTTCTTTTGCTCTCTGTTGTTGTTAATCACTTTGGTTATCGCCAAACGCTCTTTCACAGACAAACTGAACCTTGGTTCAGCTTGGTCCGGACCATTGAGTGTAAATATACCAGACAGATCTTCATGGCTTAGACCAAACTCTATTGCTCTGATTCAATATAAGGCTATGTAATATCTTTGTATATGATGTGGTTATCTATACACTAATCAGGTTGAAGCCCCCAGTCTTTACCATATATCCACATCATGATGACACATATTTTGGCTCATGCTTTCTCACTGTTTATCCTGTTTTTCTGTTATTTTTGCCTCATCATGTCAAAAAAGATGGTTTATTTTAGTTTATGATGTGTTTTAAGTGTTGTAAGTGTAGGTTCCGAATAACAGAACATATGTTTCTTACTTTGTTGTGTTCATGTATTTTATTATGATTGCTGAGTAAATTAGCGGAGAATATTAAAACAGAACATGTAAACACGGACAAAGTGAGAAATCCTCCTGAGAATGCTTAATCAAACTATAAGTAGGATCATTTAAAAGTACTGATTGTCATCTCACAAATGACAGCTACTTCATCTATGGAGTACTACAGAGCGTACGTTACCTTAACAGACTCAAAATGTAAGTGAACCCACTCATAGGCACAAACACACACTTCTATTAACCTGCAGTACAGAGAGTCAGTTAAAAAGTTCTATTTCTCCAGTAAATGCTAAAAGCAACCCCATAGGGCGCTGGTCTCAGAACCATGGAGTTATTTTACTCTGTCGTTGCAGAGTTTGTGACACAGAGAGGTGTGTGAGGGGCGTCTGTGCTGCAGAGCTGCTCCGCTCAGTCTTAGTGCTAGCTAGCTAGCTTTAATAACTCCTTTTATTTGTTGACGTGACTTGCATTTAAATGTCTGATGAGGTTCGTGGTTTTGTATGTTTTGGTTGCTTTTCTCAGCGGGATATTTCCTTGTGACAAATATTGCAAACAGCGAGTTTATTTTCCTGCTGAGACACCTCAGAAAACCATCAGACCCGAGATGCTATTTTTGTGGTAAACAAGTAAAAGTCTTGCGTGTTTTGAGCTGTTTGATTGGCCCTGCTGATCGGCTAGAACAGTATTTTCAGCAATTATTGAATGATCATGATCGGTACCTGATCGATAGGAGCACCCCTACTTAAAAATGGCATTCTGTGTTTACTATTTAAAATGTGCACTAAAAAGAAAACAAATGTGCAAAAAATAGAGGGGCAAATTCTATTTCACACCACAGAACCTTTAACAAGACCCTGCCCTACCAAAGCCAATTATCCAACTCATGGTAGTAGCCTTTGTTTTTATAAAGTCTTACCTGATAGAACCTGAGCAAAGGAGCTACACAATCTAAAGAAATTCCTGATGGTTTGTAGCCTCTTGAGGAAGAAGATCTCATCCATGAGCTGTCGCTGAGACAAGCTGTCAAAGAAATGAAGCTGTGCGGCCCGAGCCTCTTTTAACACATCAACCTTCCTCCAGGCAGATGGCACCTCCAAAGAACTCAACTAAAAAGAAACACAATCAGAAAAAATGGCAGGCAACGGAATGGTAACCATTTTGTAAAAGTTACCCAAGGGGTATGGTAACTAACCAATTCAAAAAAAGAAACAAATAATTCAAAGTAAGTCTGCACACTTATGCTACAATGCCACATTCATTTCAACACTTTTCATATGATCTATTACCTTCACAATTAATTAAAAGAACATACAAACATATATATATATTTTTGTGTGTGCTCAAAATGTTATTATGGGGGCATATCAATTGGATTAGGTCAAGGTCACTCCAAAACTTTAGCTTCGTAAGCAGAAGCCATCTTAGTGTTATGGTTGTATGCTTTGGCTCATTTGCTGTGTTGAAAGGTGATATTCTGCTTAATCTTCAGCTTAATGACAGACATCAACATGGTTCTTTGGCCTAAATGAACTGGTATTTGGAACTGTTCACAATTTTATCCACTTTGACTAGAGCACCAGTTCCAGCTTTGCGTTTCTTGGGCTTAACATGCATTTTACAACTTTAGTAAGTTAGTAAGTTTAGTAGTAATATATATTTTTTTTATATTAACAGATAACCCTCAAACAAATGGTAAATTACATTCAAGACTACCTTATTATGACAAGAGTACTTGTGGGAGAGCAATGGAGAAGATGCATTGTGTGTATGCTAATTTCAACTTTTTGTTCCATGGTCACTCTCTGTGTTGCACGGTGTTCTCTCCTACTGAGCCCAAATGAGCAGTGCACTTATGACCCTATTGGAGCAGCAACTGCAGAAGCAAAGTAAGAAGCTAGCTGCCGACTTTAGAGATGGATTCAAGGCAGTAATTGGTGCAATCAAAGTCAAACTGGACCCAGCATATCTAATTCTGTCTCTCAAATGCTATCAATGGGTTGACTTTCTTTTGCATAGACAGTCCAAAAAAAGGTGCTGGAGTGGCAATTTATTTAAAATCTAACCATGTGACCCATATTTTGGTTACCAAATGATTGCCTAGGCAGTTTGAGATCTTAACATTAAATATCAATCTGTCTGAGGGTCAGTTTTTAAGTGTCGTTGGCTGCTATAGGCCCCCATCTGCTATCAGTGACACCCTGGAGTTGCTAGTTCAGATCTTATCTCAAGTGCATTTTAAGGAAATCCTATCGATAGTTGATTTAAACTGGAATTAGCTTCTCACATGACTTTAAAGGTCCTATATTATACTATTTTGAACATTATACAGTGTATTTTGGATACATTTAGGTTACCATATCACGTTTTGCAACATGAAACACACAATAATTATCTTATACAAGCGGTTTGGATGAGCTCTCATCATGAGTCCAAAGTGAATGGTCGCTGTCACTTTAAGGCTCAGCTCTCCAGTGTTGGCTCCGCCCACTTCACGACATCACGCTAGAGCTGTAATAACATCATAGTAATAACTTTTTCAGCAATGGCTTTGAGAGTAACTGAGCCGTATATCTTCAACCAAGAGAGTTTCTATGGTGTAGCCCGTAGCATAGTGCGTGTTAACTGCTTCTGTTTATAGGTGCACATGTGGAAATTGCCGTACAATGCTTACTGAAGTTGAGAATCTATGCTGCCTGGAAACTCCTAAGGTAGCTGTTGTGCAGTTTATTGAAAGAACTAGCAGCGATGCTTCTCTGTGCATCTGAGTTGCAGAGCACTGCACTTGTTGACAGTGCAGGAGAGAGGGGCTGGAGGAGTGTGGAGGAGCACTTCCTGGAGAGGAGTGGTTTATTTCACATACTGATGTCATTGCGTGAAACAGCTCGTTGAAAGGACTGTAGCTCAAACTAAATAAATTAAACTTAAACATGCGCAAATGAAACAGAACACAACTTTGGGTATGTGTTTGAGGTAGAAACAATGTTAGAACATGGTTAAAAGCTCAGAAAAGTCGATTTAGCATAATATGGGACCTTCAAAGCATTTTGGTTATCCTTTAACCTGACTAAGATCATAAATACTCCCACCCGTCCAAACCCTAAATATCTGGGGCCTCATTTATAAAGCGTGTGTATGCTATAGTATTAAGTCACCTTAAATTTGAACATAATAGAATTTATATCGTAGAGGGAAGGCAAAACTATTTTGAACTATATTAAGCAAAAGCAATCATTTAAACAATTGCCGCAATACAAACTTATGAAGGCAATCTTCTGAAAACCAACAGAAGAGGTTTAGAGATTACTATAAAAATGTATGTAGATCAGAAGGTAATTTATCCATCCATTCACATGTCTAGTTTCTTCACTCCTCTTACTGTCCCACTTCTTAGGTACTTTTCTGCAAACAAAACTTATGAGTATGGTTCAGACATGCTCTAATTAGCTGTAATCAGACAACTTTGTTGAGATTTGGATTTCAATTGAACATATTTCCCATATTCTTTAAGAGACCTGATGTCTGACTTGATTCAACTAATGCATTAGTTGTTGGAGCAGAGACGGATGTCAGCCTCACTCAAAATTAGAGTTACATGTATTTAAGTATGTATAATGTCTGTAGAAGAGTTCGAACTTACTCATAATGAGCCTTTAGAGAGCTGAACACAAGTGTAATGCAGCTCTAATTAAACCTCAGTTGTTGAGTTATCAATACCAGAGTACTGCACTATCCCACCCCAACCGGAGTGATTCACAGGAATAATCTGACATGTTTAACAAAGTGCATTGATAGTTTAGGTGCACCTTTTAGGTTTTAGTCTGGACCACATCCGACCAAAACATTAGTATTAGGACTCTTTCCACTAAAACCACCCTTTCACACATAACACATAACTGAATGCCTTTCCTCCCTCACTTAGGGGCCAACACGAAAACTAATCAAAACTTGGTGTTAGAGGATGCCGTCCTCTTGTAAACAAGCAGCCAAACCCAAACACCATCCTTGTGTTTAGGGTGAACAACAACAGTCTTACCAGGGGTCCCCAACCTCCCAATCCGCATACCACTAGTGGTCCATGGCTCATATGCTGCTGGTCCACAGTAAAAAAATGAATAAATAAAAAAATCAATATTTTATTAGATTTTTCTTTTTATGGACGATTGCGTTCTTTCAGGCGTTTTATTTTCAAATATAAGTCTACTTTCCCACACTTCACTCCACTTGACTAACACACGCACGCTTCTTATTAAAACAAACTGCTTCCACATTCTGACTTCACTACTTGGGTCAATCTAGTCATTGTGTCATTCATAGAGAAATGCTGGTGAGCTGAAAGTTTTGACTGGTGTAAACAAACCGCATGAATATTAACCACATAAAAATACATGAGTTTAACTTGCGTTTCTTTGAGCCGCTCCGTGGTAAGATGAACGAGGAGCAGAGAGTCTCAAAAGAGATGGCTCTTTCTTGTGGGAGATCACTGGCCAGAGATTTGGAGATATGAGAGACGCTTCATTTTTTTTTTTTTTCTTTCAAAAACAGTCACCACTTGCAGCACATTCTGTCTATGCGACATATTTAACCTGCTCAATGAACTCAATCTGAAACTTCAAGGAAAAACAACCACAGTCAGTCAAGTCAGCAGGTAAAGTGACTGACTAAAATAAATATGCCATGCTGCGAATAAAATGTCATGTATGGTCAGTGGTGAAAAAATGGTTAGCGATGCCTGGTATACAATGCCTACCCCCCATCCAGAGTTCTGTTCTGCCCTAGTACAAGCGGTGCCTCAGATGAGTATGAACTGGTTTTGATTTTAGTTGTTGTTTTTCATACCAGTTGTGTTTTTTGTTGTGTAAACTAATGTTTACTCAATGGCATTTGTGAGACATGAACTACATCTTAATAGGTAAGCAACATACCATACACTTTGATGTGAGACACATTGCTTTGTGAGCCATACTTTCACTTATGTTGGAAAAATAACAAAAGAGTATAAATCTTAAAACCACAGAAAATTTATTATTTCGATTGCATTCCTAGGTAATGAATGTGCGTAAAGAAGCTGAAAGAAATGTGATTGTTTAATGGCAATTGTGGGACAGGCTTAGGTCAATTTACTTGTCAAGGTTATAGGTCACGTGAATTTCATTTGTTTTGTTGAGGTCTCTATTTTTTACATCATAAAACCTGGCACATTAACAACGGTGTGCAGACTTCAGACTCCATCTATAGAACCTAACCTTACACACACACTAGAGGGTAAAATGTACTGAATTTTATACAATGTTAAGATTTAGCTTTTTCTTACCTTCTCAGTAAGCTGGCCAAAAGCATTTTCCAATTGTGTGAACATGCCATCAAAAGCCACCAGCAACATCTGGCCAGCAGACATTTTTGGTGTGTCCTGAGCAGATCCATCTATGTTGCGAGGCTGAATTAGCTCAGTGTATTGAGCACGTAGCAGCCTGGACACAATTACATTTCAATTAATTTAAGAGCTGCCTGATATTTTTCACCATTGCTGGAGTGACCACCAATTACCTGCTAACGTGGAGGCAGTGGCTGTGCCCATCATGCTCCATTCCAGTTGTAGCTTGTAGGTTATCAATCAAATCCTGTAGGCCAACGCCATCAGAAGTGTGCTCCACCAGCTGCTCCAGCTCTGCTAACATGGACTCGAGGGTGGGCTCTCCTTTTATAACACAGCGCAGAGCCTCTGGAAAGATGATCTGACGAAAGTTGGTGTTCAGTTCCTACAATGAACAAGACATAATATACAAAATACATTCATAAATGCTCTTCTTGAAAACAGTGAGTCCAGAGTGTTCTTTGAAGTACCTACCTGTAAGCATGTATATACAGAGTTGGCCAGATAAACAGCCTGAGTTGTGACTGAGGGTGCCGGTAGCTCAAGGTCGTGTGGAAGCGGTGGGCAACACTGTAGTAGTGTTGTCAGAGCACTGACATTGCCCATCATACTACAAAGCTCCTCCAGGAACCATGCCCCATCCCGAGACGTCAGGTCCACCAACTGCTCCCCAGCACTCGCCGCAGCACCCTCCATCACCATATTTCGCCTTCAAACAAAACATTTACAACATTTAATATTTTGGAGCTGCACTGGCAATGACTGGAAGCTGTAAGTATCTGTAACATCTGTTAAAAAGGTCTACCAAGGTCTGCCAAGGTCTGCATTGCCATCTTAAAAGAATTCTATACTACAGTGGTCCCTCGCTATTGCGCGGTTCACCTTTCGCGGCCTCGCTGTTTCGCATATTTTTTTTTGTGCAATTTTGCATGTTTTTTTTTTTTTTTTTTTTTTAACAGTGTATGAATGTGCATTGTGTTCTGCGTTCTGATTGGGTAAGGGACTGTAGATCAATCAATCTCCTCCGTGCCGTGTCTCCTGTACAGTACAGAATGCGTTCGGGCTTGCCTGATTTACATAAATGTTCGATCGCTAGCAGTGTGACTCTGAAGTGCTGTATGTTTGCAAGTTTTCTCCCCGACAAAACCCACTATGTCGACGAAACATTCTGCACCGACAAAGGCACCTGCGGTCGCAACCAAAAGGCAGAGGAAGATGCCAGGGTTTGAACTTTGAGAGTGTTTAAAACAAGAGAGAAATGTGAGAAAATGTTAATGCCTGTCTGAGAAAAGTGTATAAAGTGTTTGGTGAGGGGTTGAGCCTTAAAACATATATAATAATTGTAAAAAAATAAAGCTGACTACTTTGCGGATTTCGCTTATTGCAGGTTATTTTTAGAACGTAACCCCCGCGATAAACAAGGGACCACTGTATTCCACTATTCCACTACTGGTACCCCTATGTTGGGACCAAGGTTGCTTGAAACATTTCATTACCGTGCACTTTCTTAAAATTCACTCTAATGTAGCAATCATGTGATAACAACTGCTTTTAGATAGAGATAGGCTATGTAGTCCTTAATTCCTTAATTAAAAAAATGGTGTGGAATGTGGAATACTAGTTTAAAAAAAATAAAAACTGCAAATGAACTACCTCTTCTGTCCTTCTGATCACTATATAAAGGCTGGGTTTAGTACATAACCTTTTGCTGCCATAAATCTGAATTTGTTACATCAAACGGCAGAAAACAGACGTTACCTGCACAGTGTGCAAAGGGCAGAGGTGATAATTCCTGATAGGCTAAGATAGCCAGTGTCTCCATTTTCTTGAAGAAAAACTGCAATACAATGTTCAATCTCCTGTAGCTGCTCCTCACAGGCTGCTGCTGTGGTTCCCTCAGTCTTCAGTCGTTCTGCTTGATGCATGACACGCTCATTTGCATCAGCCACTTGATGCTGTAAAGTCAGCTCCACTTTTGACAGAAACTGACAGGAAGGTGCAGGAGGCTGGGGTGCAAATAGTACCTCATATCTGTAGACAGAAGGATGATCAGCACAAGTGGACCATTCATGCAAAGCCAAATGTATCTTTAGCATTTAGTGTGTATATGTATATATATATATATATGGGTGTGTGTGTGTATGTATGTATGTATATGTGTGATATATATCTCAAGTCAATTATTAAATACTTGCACAGCTGAATAAGTATTAGAATTAGCTCTCATGATGTTGATTGACCCAATAGTTTTTAGTGTTTAATACAGAACATTTGAGTGTCCACTGAATAAGTCAGCCTGAATAGTACCAAATAAGGCTGCTCTAATCAGTCAATTTTTGAGGCTGATCACCAATCATAGGGTCTATTTAATGTGTACCATCAATAATCTCACTACTCCTACAACACTGTAGTCTATTTTAAAATATTTTTTTGCGTATATTTAAAAGTGTCAATTCACATTCACACTTTTGTCGCCGTGTTGTTAGAGAACCTTCATTTTGAAAGGGTGCCGGAAGTTTATTTTGATACTTCCTGTGTGTACTTCCTGTGTTTTCCCTGTCTTAGCTCTGTAGAGTGACGCCGATACGCTTGAAAAATAGAACTCCAAACTATCTTGAGCGGAGCGTAGTGGCATGTTGCTCGGTATACGCGTGTAGAAATAGTAATAAATATAAATAAATAATAATAGAAAGCGGTTGATACACTGCACTTAGGCACGGCTGCTGCTTGGGTGTAAATTGGGAATTGGGGGAGACCCACACTGTTTTGTAGTTTATAATTGTTATAATCGTGATAATCATGATAATAACAGTTTGTTCCTTTCCACTTCTATAATATTCCCATCAGTGCTAAACGGCGTTCTCTTTTAACATTTTCTTTTTGTTTTTTACTGTCCTTGCTGTACAAGTCTGTGACACTGAGAGCTGCGTGAGTGTGCATGACCCTGCCAAATAGAACTGCTCAACAGTACATAGTCTGCTCCACAGTACCATCTTGGAGGGCTCCTGCTGAAAACGTTTGAAAAAGGGCAGGCACTTTCAATGAATACCTGGCTGGTAATTGGATTTATTAATTAGAGTAATTAGAGTAATGCCATGCTGTTTATGTTTATAACAGTTAAACAGTTGCTACATTTTCAAACCTAAAACAAACACCAGAACTGCCACGGTTCGGACCCGAATACTTTGCTTGGAGCAGTTCAAGATGGATTTTTGTGAGTTTGTAAACTCCAATATCTCATGAGAATCCAGTGCAAGGTTAGCTCCTGATTAGACAACACCAGAAAGGAACGAAGAGTGCAAGTCTTGCACATTTTGAGTCATTTGATTGGCCTTTCAGTTCATCACTTCTAAATGATTTCCAATCAGCCAATTTTTAGCAATGATCAGCTCATAATGATCGGTTGCTGACCAATGAGAGAACCCTTAGTACTAATACACAAAGGCATTCCAACAAACTAAAAGGAAAGCTGAGTGCTGTTACTTACTGTCTATAGATATGCTGGCAGTGGTCCACTGTCATCTCTCTCAACAGTTCCTCTAACCAGGACTTCCACTGGTGGGCACGATGGCGCAGTAAAGTAACCTGTGGGTACAGCAGGCCTACAGTAGCATAGCTGTGCAGCTGCTCCAGGCAGCTGCGAAGAGCTCCTCGGCGCTGCTGCAGCAGAGAGCTCAGCTCTGCCTCTAGGCTTTCACACTGGCTAATCAGGTGAGCCTGACCAGCATTCTGGAGGAAAGCTGTCGCTGGAACATAACTAGGGGGACCTGAAAAACAACAGAAACACAAAGTTGCTATGCCATCACCAACACTTCATTTATACTGCCTTATCATTGTGAAGGAAAACTAACCCAGATCTATGGGGCTGCTGATGTCTTGCAGCAGGCTGGCCAGCTGGGTGGCTTCCAGATTGGAAAATGCTGCCTGGTACTGGGTGATACACTGGTCTAAGTCAGAAAGCTTTGACTGAATAGCATCCTGCACAGTTCTCTGGCGTGACTGAAGCTGGTTATGTTCAGAGTACCTGCAAACAAATTATAGCATTTCAATGTTATTACCCCTTCCCTCTTCATGTTCTTTGTGTAGAAACATCCGACACACAGCAACAACAAATATTTGTAACGGTGACAGTTATACTAGGGGAAAGATGCAGTTAGTTAATAAGCAATTTACTTTTAATTAGCATCTGTGATTACTACCTCAAGACACACAATGTAACAAAGGCAAAGCTCTTAACTCGTTCTTTCAAGGACCTCAATAGCAGGGCTCTGTCATACCATACTGACCTCATTGAGCCATACTATCCTTAAACAGTGCTCTCAAAATACAGTCGTTTGTAGGATTTCTCTAAGCACAATGGGAGCCTAAGAAGCTGACTTAGTTTTTTTAGGCTATATATAAAAAGATTGAAATGAAAACCAGCAAACTGTGGCATTCAAATGCTTGCATATATTTTGTATCTGTATATCTGACCTTTGCTCCAGTGTTAGGATAGGGTGATCAGAATGGTTTTCTGCTCCATCAAGGAAGGCCATCTCTTCCTGCAGTTTGACTAGTTGTTTTTCTCCCTTGCACAAGAGTTCCTGTAGGATCAAATACTCCTCTACTGCCTCCTCCATTTGTGGAAACACTGCCAGCATCTCATCACGGTTTTTAAACCAGTTAACCTTTAAAAACACAAAAAAGGTAATTTGGGTAAATCAAGCATAATTTCTCATTTGTGCATTTTGTAACATTTTTTTTTCCAAGATATACAACCCATAATGTCTGAGTCTGGTTTGTAGTCAGGGGAGGTTCTGACAGCACTTTCTGGGTCAGAAAATAAGCAATTAACATGCAGGAGGAAATTCACTTTTTGGCGTTCCTATGGTCTGATTTGTTATAGGTGGACCTTCTACACCCATTTCACATGTTCATGTGTTTTATAAGTCAGGTTTTAGAGTTATCTTATATTCTCTAGTGTCACATATTGTAACTGACAAACAGATAAACAATTATTCGTGTATACACCATATGTGCAGCTATTCTGTATTTTTTTGATATACTGTAATTTTATTGCATGTACAATTTGTACTTTTCCATACCTTCCTCTCTGCTTGTGTGTGGCCTGCTCTAACAGGTATATGTACAACATTTATGCATTGCTTAAATTTATACTAACTGAGTAAAGGCTGATACATACTCCACAAGAACAGAGAAATTTGTTCTCTCTTCCAAGAAAAAAATTACGTCATTTAGTTCTTGCAGCCCTGGTTTGGGAGTTCTTGCAGCTTGTTCTTGACACATCGTCTTGGCAAAACTTTTTTCTTGTGGGTGTCCAAGAACTACTGTGTGATATGTCAGAAATTTGAAGTTAATGCGGAAAAGCGAAGAGTTCTGCACTTGCTTTTCTTGTGAAGTATGGAAAGTCCTCACCAGAACAAAATTTGTTCTTGTTCTTGCCACCTCAAGAGTAAGAACAAATTTCTCTGTTCTTGCAGATGTATGTGATGGATTTATGTATCAGCCTTAAATCAGCAGATCTGTTCAGCTAACAGTTCATTATTTGGACAAAATGTGTCCAGTGTCATGTCCCCAGTTTTCGAGTCCGAGTCACTTTCAAGTCCTCAGTGTTTCAGTCTCAGTTTCAAGTCTTAGTCACCAAAGACTAGTCTGAGTCAAATCATCACCACTTGAAGTGCAAGTCAAAAAGGTATGCCTGCAAACTATTTGATCCAAAATGACCACAGGGTGTGGTCCCCTAAACTTTTTTGCTCATAGTTTTATCCTGAATGTGTGTACCAAATTTTATTTTGTCATATTTTGTTTCGGAAAATTATGGGAAAATTGCCATCTCTTTACATGCTTGCCACGTCCATATTTGAAAATGAATGACAAAATGTTAACTAACTTTTGACGGCAAAAGTATCTACATGATGTCAACTAAGTTTGGAGCCTATCAAATAAAAACACAGTAGGAGTTCATTAAAATACCAGGGTAAAATTTACTTGAGAGCCCATGAGGGATATGTGTGCTAAATTGAATTTGGCTACAACAAACTAAAATTTTCACTTCCAGGGTAATGTCCGCATACCACCATGAAGGACGAACCACATCCAACTGGAGTAACACAAGAAGAAGCTGTCAGAAAAGGATGTCCAGGCACTAATCAGGACTATATCCCCAAAAAATAAAACCACAGCTGCCCAACTCTCTGCAGAGATAAATGCGCACCTTAACTCTCCTAACTCACCAAAACTGTTCATCGGGAGCTCCACAGGGTCAATATACGTGGCCAGGCTGCTATAGCCAAATCTTTGGTCACTCACCAAGTGAAAATCTTGGGCTGTGGACAATATGAAACATGTATTGTTCTCTGCTTAGTCCACTTTCACTGTCATTCCCACATCCGGGAGAGCAACAGTGTGGAGAAGCAAAAGAAGCTTATCACCCGGACTGCTGTGTGCTGTGGTGACGTGGGTGAGTGGTTTGATGAACATGAAAGTGAAGTTGAATCTCCCATGGCCTGCACAGTCACCAGATCTGAATATTACTGAACCATTTAGGGGTGTTTTGGAGGAGCGGGTCAGGACATGTTTTCTTCCGCCAGCATCAAGTAGTGATCTGGCCAATGTCTGCAAGAGGAATGGCTCAAAATCCCTCTGGCCACTGTGCAGGACCAGATGAATTGTCGTGCCGTGTTAGCCGCTAAAAGAGGCCTTATTGTGTTTAAAAACCAGGTGTTTCAGTTTCATTGTCCAACCCCTGTATATATCACTGTGCTCATATCATGAATATGCACAAACGCTCGGTCAACCCAGATCCAACAATGTTTGTGAGAGTTACAGGAGAAAAACGAATAATTCTTTTTATTTATTTTATCTTTTAATGCCACATTTGAAGCCTGTCAAATAAAAACCCTTGGACAAGTTTGCTGCAGTACGAGGGCACGGTTTCCTGTTTTGTTTACGGTGTGGCCACAATGTAATTTTTTTTGTGTGCCAAAGTTTTGTTCTATGGCGATCTATGGCGGAAAAAACTGCTGCCTAAAAAATGTTATTTATTTGGTGGAACAATAATAATTGAATGAATGAAAATTGAATAAATGGCACTCGCCTCTCTTGCAACCATGGGGACTTAGGTCCTTAGTAGGACAGCTTTTCACTAACAATAATCCTAGCAGATACACTAGTGCTTCATTCAAAGTCACTCACAGAAATTAGTATAACTACACAGCATGTGCAGTCTGTCCCTTTTGAGAAAACTGTTTCATCTAAATCATTCCCTCATATCTATAGCATAGTCATGTAGGAGCTCAGTTACGCATGTTTTACCATTGCACCGCTAAGTTTTCCCCAAGAGCAGCTTGCCTGCCACATGCAATAGACAGCAATGGTGTGATGTTGTCACTGAGCCAAACTCGCAAGTGCTCGAGTCCAAGTCATTGTGCAAAAGTGAGAGTCTAAGTACAAATCATTAGTTTACAAGTCGAGTCAGTGGGCACCTTTATCTCAGCCACTCGTGAAGAAAACAATGAGCGCGTGATGTCTCTTTCCATCTCTCGTTTGCTCTGCTTGCTCTCAGCCTGCTGGCCACCTCCTCCGTACACAGCACCAGCAAAGCCAACCTCCCCCCCAGCTGTCCAGTCCACCAGAGGATCATAGACAAATGCCTCCAGCAGGGTCAGCAAGGTTTCTCTGCCACGACGCATCATCTGAACCACCTAAAGCACACAACACCATGAGGCACAGAAATTCCTCAACCACTTAAGTGCAACAGGAGATCTTTGAACACTTACCTGTTCGCATGAGAGCCTGAAGATACCCTCAACTCCAGTTACTCCTAGAGCTGTCTCAATGTTGTGTGTCATCCTAAATGGGACCTTCTCTGGCACCCGGAGACTCTTTCCTAACAAACAAAGTTAAGTCAGTTATGAGAAAACAAATTAAATTGTATAGAATTTATTCTTTAGAAAACAAAACGGTACTATTAACTAACTCACTTAGCCATAGACAGAGACACCATAAATGGCTTGTGCATCACAAAAGTGATACTAAGTGGGTTTACACCATAACATTATCAGTGTGTATGGTGGTAGCTACCTTTGTAGCCCTGGGGCAGACTGACGAAGGCACTGGATGCAAGGCTGTGCTTAAAAATCAATACATATATATTGATATTTTAAAACTCAATATAACATTGATATTCTGGCTTTCAAGGCGTTACGGGGCAGTATAGCACCGCATCTTCCGTTTTCATCAGCAATGCAAGTGCAGTGTTGCCAACTTAGCGACTTTGACGCTATATTCATTGACTTTTCAGACCCCTCTATTGACTCTTTCAAAAAAGCGGCTAGCAACAAATCTAGCCACTTTTCCTTGTGGTATTGGAGACTGTAGGGAGATTCGTTTTTACTTTTCTCAATGAGCAGTGGGTGCTGCTGTGCGCCCCCTCCCCAAAGTGCTCACAGGCAGTCCAGTCAGCATGTAACAAATGGCAACTCAAAATAATTCTCAAGTGGCTAAGCCTTCTAACAGTTCCACCCAAAACAATCTGCTATTTATGGTTAAAACCTTTGGTTTTCTGTAATATGTTCAGAAAAAAGCACTGAGCAAAATGCACTTTTTTCATCTATAAATTGAAGATAAAGGTGATATTTGTCTGGTTTTGTTGAGTAAATGGTGTTGAGCATTAATTATAAAGCATTACATTTCGTTATCATATCGAATCAAGCCATACCTCACTGTATCAAGATACATATCATACTGTGAGCTATTGATTTCGGACAGCTCTGTGTGGGAAAAAAAAAAGTAGTCCTCTATGCTTTTTCTGCAACAAAAAAGTGGTTTTAAGACTTTCACTTGAAACTTGACTTCAAATCTTCTTCCTTATATAGAATTAAACTACTCTAAAAACCAGAGATGGAAGCCTAGATAACATACAAAAAACAGGTTTACAATGAAATAATTGGAACCAAATGTAAGAGCAAACATGAACAATTCTAATGCTTTCATTCTGCCTGAGCCTGTCATCATCTAAAATGGATATTGCAATAAAATTTATACATAAAAGTGTTTTTGTAGAATGTGCTGGTTATTTGTAAGACACTAGGGATTAACATTACATTACTCTGTTCAACAGAGGTTATGGTGCTGTAAGCTCGGACAATTGTACGCAGCGGATCGAAAACATTGCATTCCTGTAATTTAGTCCCACGGAAAGATGTTCAAGCTTGCCAAGGCAGCTGCCTTGCCTGAAAAGGGAAGCTGGGGGAAACACTGTATTTTTTTTTTCTTCCTGTAAATGTAAAAATCTAAATGTAAAATAACTCTCATACCTTTTTCGAAGCATACATTGTAGTCTATGTGCACCACTTCTCCAGTTGTCATATCAATCAGCACATTGTCAAGGTGACGGTCCCCAAGTCCAATGATGTATCCCACCATTGACATAACAGCTGTAGATCGAGCGTAGGACTGGAAGTAATACACAAGTAAACACATTAAGTAAAAAGGAAAAAAATGACAGAAGTCCTGTGGACTGTATGTATCACTAAATATAATGAGTGTTTTATAGTTACCTGTGTAACTCTCCACCACTCACTGGGTGTAGTACAAGAACACCAGAGTTCCTTAGCCAGCAGGTTGGAGGGGGTAGCTTCCATTAACTCTTTTAATACTTCCTTCATGACGCTCAGAGGCCAGTCTCGTCGAGTCACTTCCAGGCTAAGTCCAGCAGCCTTCAGAGCTGGCCCAATACGGCTGTAATAGAGCTCACTAGGACGAGGTACAGGGGGCATAGGCTGAGGAGGTTGCTGCACTGAGTCTTGGGCCTAAATAACACAAAAAAGTATAAGAGTATTTAAAAGTATTTAAATTAACTACCGTATTTTCCGGACTATAGAGCGCATCTAAATATAAGCCGCACCCAGTAAAATTTAAAAGAAATATATATTTTGTCACATATAAGCCGCACTGGACTATAAGACGCCGATATCCAGGCTGAGAAATAAGATATTTACATAGAAAGATTTTGTACCACAAGTGTTTATTCATATTCTGAACAGTGCCTGTAACACGGCAGTAAAAGTGCTTATCAAACAAAACAGAAAAGTCATTGATGGTTTTATTCATCTTCCTCCTGTGCACTAAAACCAAGTTGCTTTATTTTTCTTCCTCCTGCGTACTGAAACCACTGAACACCAAACCACTGTCACTTCATTTGTTTTCCATTATGAGGGGGTGAGGGTGTAAAAATATTACCGTATTTTGCTGTTGTGCGTCTTGGGTTGCATGTGCTAAGAATAAAAACTGGCGCTTTCTTGTTTGCACTGAATACCGCTGCCTGTCTCGTTTTTGCACTTCCTGCTAGAGCGCCCCCTGAGGGCTGAAGAAAAATTCATAGAAAAGCCGCATCTCTGTATAAGCCGCATGATTCAAAGCGTGGGAAAAAAGTAGCGGCTTATAGTCCGGAAAATACGGTACAGAAAGCCTACAACACACAAAGATTATTTCATAACAATTAATAAAACATTTGAAAATCTTAATAAACAATTCAAAAGCAAGATGTTTTGCCGGCAATTGTTTGGTCCCTGCCTTCATTGAAGGCCCTGCTTCCACCAACCATCACAACAGTTTAGTTCAAAATGTCTTTTCGTTTCCACTGTCCAAGAGAAATAGTCCCAAAATAGGAGTACCCTATTGTCTCTGCAGTTTGTTGATTAAACTACAAAAAAAACCTCCCTCAGACAAAAATGGTAAATGAAAGGAAAATCCAATATAGCAATTTTTTTCTTACTGCAATAAACTGGATTGGTAAGAATCAACACTATTCATGTACATTTGATGTCTTATTGTGTAAATGGAAAAACATTACTAACACTAGAACAAAGTAATGTAAAGGTAATGTAAAGTGTAAAAAAAAAACATGGCGTAGCTTTCAGTTTGGAGTGTAAAAAGCTGAGAAACAACCAGAAATTAGCTCTTGTTAAAATTTGTTTCTAAAGTGATTTACATATGAATTAGTGGTGTTAATAAGATGAGGTTACATATGTCTATGTGTCATGTAAACAAGGCTTACAAACAAAACAAATGGTTACCTTTTGAGCCTGCAGTACCACCTCTCTCTGCTGCCAGCGCTTGTACAGGCCAAAGAGAGGAGTGGCCCCGTCCACCCACTGGATGAGACCTGAGCGTGTCCCAAGCGGAGTGACAGAGTAGTGGCGTGCATGGAAGTGAGGCTGCTCCTGCTGGTTGATTTTGGTAAACATAGTGTTGACAATAGACAAAAACTGCATGATGCGCTCATCCAAGTGTAAATCCTCCAGCCCTAAAAAAACAGCGTTACAAAAAAAAAAAAAAAAATTACAATGGGCTATTCCAAACAAGGTGAAAAGCCCTCATGTGTGACTTCTGTCACTCAGTGACACACACACACACGAAACATTCAGATAAGAAGTTTGTTCTTCAATGTTATGGCAAACTATGACAGCAATAATTTCAGCTAATATAAGCTAATGTCTCAACAAAATATTGTTTTTCAATCAAAATGGAGTGAAACTTACTGTGCAGTATATAAACATAAATTGAAACATAGAAGGAAAACAGGAGAGTGAGAAAACAAAAACACAAAAAATAAACAGTGCAAAGCCCCTCGTAGAGTAGGTACCCAGCTGAGGAAAAAAAAAACGTAACTTAGTATCAAGGACACCTTGGCAGAGCCACATATAAAACATAGAGGACAGTTTCGCATTGGAAATGTGAGCCCTGTGAACAACTTTACAATTAATTAACTGGTGGCAGGCGCAAAGAGAGGATGAGGTAACCAGTTCAAGAGCAGAAGTCCAGGCCTCCTCCGTCAAAGAGAGGCCTGGCCTGGAAGAGACTGAGCATGCTCCTGTGAACGAGACTCAATGGCATTTGCCGGCTGCTGATTCACAAACAAACTACTTCTACTACTTATTTCATCCTTGAATTTCTATTTTTCGGTTCCGTTTCTTTTCCTCTCACACTGTCGGATAACTCGGCTCTTAGCTCTGTCGATCAGTTTTTGCAGCACTGTGACATATTGTGCTTACAAGATACATTCCTTGCTGAGCAGGTCTAAACTCCAGTAATTACAGTTTCCTTGGTGCTGGAGAGTCAACTACTGACCTTAGTTTGGGAATAAAAAGAGGAAGGATACCAGGAGGTGTAGCTATCCTGTGGAATAAGTGACTGGACTCAGTGATAAATGTCGTTTGCTTAGTGTGGACTGGTGTACTGCAGTACATGTGACACAGCATGACAAAGAATTTTTCATTTTAAATGTGTATGCTCCATATGAATGCAATCATAATGAAGAAAAATATTTAAATAAGCTTGCTTTTATTGGTTCCTTCATACAAAATGACAAATTTACTAGTGTTTATGTAAATGGTGACATGAATGCAAATATCTCTGATAAGAACTTATCTTTTGCTAAGCATATGAATAATTTTTGTACTAACCTAATATTGTCTAGCAAAGAGCTTTTGCCAGCATAGAGCTACACGTATATAAGTGAAGCCTGGCATACTACATCCTGGTTGGACCATTGTATCACCACAGCCGATGCCCATGCTGTTCTGGTACACATTCATATTTGATATAATATGTCCACTGCTGATCATATCCCTGTTGAGGTGACAATTAGATTTGTTTTTATACCTGCAACTGTAAATGACATAAATAATTTTAATCAGGAACACTTAGATTGGTCTACTCTCTCAACAGAAGATCGGGCCTCTTATTATGCTCAAACTGAGCAATTGTTATGCAACCAAAAGGGGCAATTATGTGTACAGACAGCAACTGCCGAAACATCGAGCACAGAACAGATATACTCTCTATGTATTCCAACATAATCAGGCGTTACGCGAAGCAAGCTTGCCTTGCAATAAAAGCAAAAAAAAAGAGAATTAGTAGTAGAGTAAAATTAGGCCTGGGTGGAACACATATGTGTCTCAATGTCACACTGAAGCCCGTGAAGCTACAACTTCTTGGGCTCTAGCAGGAAAACCTAGACAGGGACCTATATTTGAGCATAAAAAGCTGACAAATGCGAAATACAAATATGCTATACGATTTATTAGAAAGAATGAGCAAACCATGTGTATGTTTATGTATGTGTATCCATTTCAATCAACAAGAAAATTTCATTAATTCATAATTCAACCATCACAGATACAGCAGGACATTTTATTATTAAAGGTGCGCCGATCGATCGGTCACCGATCATGATCGGCCGATCACGGCTATAAATACTGTGATCGGTGATCGGCAAAATGGCCGATCAGAAAAACCGATCATGCGCATGCGCAGAACAAGCGAGATTTGTTTAACGTTTATCCATAGAAACTGGAAAACTTTTACTAAATAAAGGAGAAATATGTATTTACACTTATTTAAGCCCTGCAACGTTGAGAGCTACCTGTGGATTGGCAGAGATTCTTTAATGGTTTATACCTATGTTTGTTTTTGGGAAACCTGTCTGTTACTTGAAAAAAAATTACTAAATTATTAAATAAAAGAACAGTTAAACAGTTCAAACCCCTTATCGATCCTGCCAAAAAACGCCTGATGTGTCAATCAAACGCTCAGACTGGTTCGAGTTTCAAAACAAGCGCGCGGCATAAAATAAGAGAATACTCCGATCAAAATGACGAAACTGCACTCTTTGGGGATTTGTGGATGCAATAACATGTGTTAGGTAGATATTTTTACTGTATTTGATTCTCTGAACACTTGCTAAAAGAACAGGACCGTGTTTGTTGGATTGTTTTGTACGTTTGAGCCGCAGGAAGACTTCAGAGGTGAGAAGCGCCAGTAAGTTTCGGTTTCGATTTGTTTTTTTTTTTCGAAAGAAGCTTTAAGTGTTCGTAATGTTGATGTTGTGTCTAGAAAAGGTTTACATCACTAAAAAGATAAGAATCTAAGCTTTCCAATGATGTGCTGCATGTGTACCACCGAGAAATTAATAAGTGACGATGGCCGCTGGAATGGTAACGGGTTAATTCAGTGGTTCATTTTTGTTTATAGCATTCTTAATTTAGCCCTTAAATACACATTTAATGTGATCGGTATCGGCTGTGATCGGTATCGGCCGATCACAATTTCAGTGATCGGTGATCGGCCTCATAAATCCTGATCGGAGCATCTCTATTTATTATCAATAAAATTTCAATTAACAACATACCAATAACCAGCTGTAATGTTTATGGACCTAACAGTGAATACCCATTTTTCTTTCGCTCCTTTTTTACCACAGTGTCATCAAATTTTCCCCCACCCACCATCATTGGAGGCAACTTTAAAACCGTCATCAACCAATCTCTAGACAGTAGCAAATCCACCACAACCCTAACCCTCCATGGCAATCGTTCGAAACAATAAACCAGTTCATGAGTGATTTTGGCCTTGACGATAGCTGGCGACTACAACATCCAACTGTGAGAGGGTCCTCATTTTACTCCTCTGTGCACAAATCTTACTCCCACCTCGACTACTTCCTTCTTAGAAATTAAATTATACCAAATGTTACAGATATGATTATACATCCCAACACCATGAGCGACCATTCCCCTGTAACATTCACATGGAAATAGCCAATAAAGAAACAAACCCCTCTCGATGGCACCTGAATACATCTTTACTAAATAACCCAGATTTGGACAGCCTCATCAGGAGGGAGTGGACATCCTTTCTAGAGATAAATGATTCCCCAAAGTCATCTCTGTCCATCTTTTGGGAAACAGGAAAAACAGTCCTCAGAGGACTAATAATGTCATATTCAGTTTCCAAAAAAAAAAAGAAAGAACTAAAGACTAGTAAAAGAGAAATTGAACAAAAAAATCAAACATCTTGAAACAATTAATGCCACTAGCCTAGCCAACACAGGAGACACAGAATGAATTAGGTGTAAATACCAAATGGACGAAATAATCAATAAGAAAACTCAATTTGTGTTTCAAAGACTAAGGAAAGATAACATTCACTACAACAATAACGCAAATATCTAGCGAATCAACTTAAAATAAAGTTAAGTCAACTATCACTGCAATTAATAACTCAGCAGGGAAGCTAACGAGCTCACCACAAGAAATCAACAATGTTTTGGTAGATTTTTATTCCAAATTCATCTAAAAAAGATCCAACCCAAGAAGACATCAACTTATTTCTCAAAACTACGGACAGCTCACTAAAGACCAACTTCTAATGCTGGATGCACCAATAAAGATTAAGAACCTCTTAGAGCTCTTAAACATATGCCCAATAACAAATCACCTGGACCTGATTGTTTCCCTGCTGAGTTCTACAAAGATTTCTGATCAATTTTAAGTCCACTGCTCCAAAGATTAATCTATGAAATAAAAAAAAACTTCTAATCTCCCAGCAAACATAAACCAAACTATAATCACCCTGAAATAAAGAGTTAAAATTATGACTCTCCCCAAAATAAATAATCTCTCTCTGATTCCAACTTACCCCACAGCCACCTCACTTCTCTCAATTCAATAATTACTAATTTCTACTGGGAAAACAAAACTCCACGCATTAACTTGGCACCCTACAGAAATTTAAGACTCATGGTGGACTTACAGCTCCAAACTTCCATCAGTACTGGCTAGCAAATCAGCTCATATTTATTCTCAAATGGATTCACCCCCAAGAAATAGACAACATTTGGTCAGACATAGAAAAGTCACTTTGCAACCACAACCCTATCTCAGACCTACCCTTCCTCAGTCAAGCCATCAAACACCAACCCTGACACTTACATTCACACTTTCTGGTACTGCTCACCAATCCAACAGTTCTGGGAAAAGGTCACGACATCCCTTTCTGCCTGCCTGGGCTGCCACATCCCTCTGCACCCCTCCATCTCCTACTTGGCAACATATCTCAATCCAACACTCTATTCTCGAACAACAAAATACTGCTCCTAGCTCTAGCCATCGCCAAGAAAACTATCCTCACGAACTGAACATGAATCATGGTTGAACATAAACATTACACAATGGAAAAACCAAAAAAGTATTATTATTCAGTCATTGCCACAATTGTTATCATAAATTACATATTTTCCATCACTATTATTGCTTTGAGATGTGGTCATGGTTATGATTAATGAACCTTGCATATTTACATTTTTTTGTGTCAATTTTTTTTTACTGACCTTTGAAAAGATATGGGTAGTTGCGCCCGTCTGAACCACGGAAGAAAAGTTTTTTTGGCTTGGTCTTGGTTGGCAGTATAGTAATGGTGTTGCCCACACTCTGTATGGTGACGGTGTCTGACGCCGACACCTCCCCTGGCAGGGCCATTTCTGTTGTGCTCATGGAGGCCAAACGAGGACTGATTTCATCCAAATGAAGCAAATAGCTTGCCCTTTTCTGAGCACGCTGCTGCAGACTCATCATAATCTTTGGAAAACACAAAAAGAAAAAAAAAAAAAAAAGAGGTACTTTTGTTTATAAATGGGAATAGATCTAATGCCAATGCTAATGATGAAGTACATAAAAGCTTTGACACCACACCTGTTTGAATGGCATCCAGCTGCTGGCAGGGTTGGCAGGGCTTTGGGGGTTTATGAGCCGCTCCAGGGCAGAGGTGATGGCATCTCCATATGTCTCCTGGAACCACTTCTCATGGGGAGTCTCCACTGGAGCAGCGGTGATACTGCACACATGCTCCAAGGCAAAAACCACTGGACGCATTAATGCAGAGTGCTTTTCTCGCATGATGGCAATCTTTTCCTCCCTGCAGCAGGACAGTGTTCAACATAAACAAATATCCATGTATATTTATGTTTAGATGGAGTGACTTTGCATGCACAAATATACAGTTCCATGAAAAAAGTAGTTCCCCCCTTCCTGATGTCTCATTCTTTTGCACATTTGTCACACTTAGATGTTTCAGTTCATCAAATAAATTTAAATATTAGACAAAGATAACCCCAAGTAAACACAAAATGCAGTTTTTAAGTGATGATTTTATTCATTAGGAAAAAGCTATACAAACTTACCAAGACCTATGTGGGAAAGTAGTTGCCCCCCTTGTTAAATCATAAATTAACAGATGAGAAGCAACGTAATCTATATGAATCTGTCTGGAAAGGGTTATAGAGCCATTTCTAAACTTTGGAACTCCATCCAACCACTGTGAGAGCCATTATCCACAAATGAAGAAAATGGTAAACCTTCCCAGGTAGGGGTGTAACAATACACTAAAATCACATTTTGGTTCGGTTCAGTTTTTTGGAGGGCTCGGTTCAGTACTTTTTTGGTACATTTTTGATATAAAAAACCCCTAAAAAATAAGTTGCAAAACGTTTTATTATAAAAGATACACATCAGGTGAACGTAAGGAGTTTTATAAAAAATAAATAAAAGTGAACCATTTTGGATAAATAATCTCACCTTACACTATATACCTGTAACAATTAAACACACAATTTAACACCTTGTCAAAGAAATAGAAAACTTTGAACATTCAACAGCAGCCTGAATATGATAAATCTAATATAACACTTTTTTCATATTTTTTTCTTGCCCATTTATCATCTCCAATAAATGGCTTCAACCAACCTTTGGATTCAGGGTTTGATTCCCTCTCCTTTGTGTATTTTTGAGTCTACAGTTTAGACTGAGACATGATGAGCCAGCTACATGTTTTTTATTTCACATGGAGGCACACACAGTGGATGAGTTGACTCAGGCTGTGTGCATCTCTGGTCTAATGATACATCTATGCTCTGGACACAGGTGAACCTCGCCTGCTCTGATGCAGCTAAGAGGGACAGCGGACTGGGACGTCTGTGAGTGCTTTGGGTTGGGGGGAAGGGTGCATGGCAGTGCCAGCTGCACGTTTGAGAAAAGTACAAACGATTCTTCGCCAATAACTCCAGGAAAAGTAGTTACATTTGTCGCAAGTCGCTTTTTTGAAAAGGAGTCGTTAGAGGTGTCTGAATAGCCGCTAAATATAGCGACAAAGACGGTAAGTTGGCAACACCTAAATGCTAAATGTTGCCAAACAGGAGACTGTAGTGAGATGGCATCCATGGCAGGGTTCCAAGACAAAACCCCTACTGATCAAAAAGAACATAAAGGCTTACTTTTGCCAAAAAACATCTTGATGATCCCCAAGACTTAAAAAAAATAAAATATTCTGCGGTCTGACAAGGCTAAAGTTGAACCTTTTGGACGGTATGTGTCCTGTTACATCTGGTGTTGCCATGTAAAATCTATTGGTGTGATGAGTAAACCTTACTGTGGTGCATGTCTATATGAGCACAGATCAGAGGACTAGTAACTAAGGTGTAGCAACAAAAGCAGCAGGGACAATAAAACAAATGGCGAGGAGGGCTGTTAGATGTACACGGTTTACCAATTCACAGGCTGCATACATTTTTGATTCTTCACAATTATTTATTTTTCTAAAACGTACAGATACAAAAGTGGAAGCTGTATGCTCACCTGCGCAGAGTGTTGTTGTTCTGAACTCTCTTCACCTCATCCTCCAGTTGTTGGATTCTTCTCATGACGTGCATGTGCTGTTGCTGTAAAACGCCCAGCCACAGTTCATCCCAAAGGAGAGTCACCCGACGCAGCTCTCCCACCAGCTGCTGCACCTATCAGCACACATTACTGATGAACACATACCATCAACCCTGCACAATCGACTATTGCTCTTTTAATCACTAGCCTACTACCTGTAGCACCATGACTGGGTTGGCCAAGGACAGCTTCTCCACTATTTTACTGTAACAGTCATGCATCATGGCCTGGTCCTGACTGACGCTCTGCTCATCGGGAGGACCCCCCTGTCTGCTGCTGTCTTGCTGCTCTTCGTCTTCGCCCACCAGACTACCTCCCTGCATGTTGCCCAAAAAGGTGGGCAATGCTGATGGCAATTTGCCTCCTGTGAAAACATTTAATTTGAACGTATAATGAGAACATTGCCGTTTATGTTAACAAACTCCTGTGTCAATGAGGAATTTATATTATTAATCCTGCATGGCAAAAAAAACACACAAAAAAAACACTGCGGCATGGCGGCCGCAGAAGTGGGAAAGGTAGTAACATGACATATTCACCTTCTCTGAGAGCAGTAATTATTTATTACTGTTAAAACAGTAACTTCTTGAAGGAACAGTAAGTTACAGGAAAGACAAATAGATGGAATTGCACAGTGGTTCTCAAACTGTTATGGGTACCACTGGTGGTACTCTGGCTCTCTGTGGTGGTACTTAAAAATCTCTGATAACTACAAAATGTAGGACTATTTATTTCTGCCACAACCTTTCTATAATACACTTTACTATACCACTAAATGTTTGCACTCTTAAAAAGCTGTGTGAACATATATGTAGGTAGACAGGTATGTGTTCATATAAAACTTAAAATGGCACTCTTCTGTATCGGCATAAAGGTGGTACTTGGAAAGACATTTTCTTGGATGGTACTAGATGTGGAAAGTTTGAGAAAGCCTGGACTAGTATATTACTCACCAATATGACTTATATTAGAAAGGTAACTCATATTAAAGGTGATTGTACAGAGTTTATATAGCTACATATTACTAGTATAACTGAATAGGCAGAAGCTTACCTGCACTCTGAGCCTCCCCTCCCAGGGCCAGTGAACCCACAATGGCAGGGTACAGAATGAGGTGAGGAGAGTCCTGGGCCACTCGACATAACAGGCTACAGATGCTCTGTCGGATATATGCCTCTGGATGGTTTAGACGGGAAAAGAGCTGCGGAATGATGGCTAGGAGCACACATAAAAACATTAGCAGTCAAAGTCATTTTTATTTTTCACAGTAAAAGTGAAAAAACAAAACAAAAAAAAACCAGTCTGGTAAATGAGTTGATTTTAGCTTTGATCTGAAGAGTGGCATCTCATCATCAACAGCTTGTTTCCACAGGAGCAGTTCAAGTCAGTTGGAGGTCACTGTACATTGCCAAAAGGCATTGGAAACGTTGCGAATAAGCATCTAATCATCTGATTTTCAACAAACCAAAATGTACAACTTTCAACTGATACACATTCTGAAGTAGAACCTCTTATTTAATTTTGATAAAACAGAAAGTTATTTGTTTTACTATTGGAGTAAAACTACAAACAAAATCTGCTCGATTTACGAGGGAAGAGTGTCTATGGTGTTTTCCATCTGGTTCCAGGAAAAAGGAGCAGGACATACAGAGGCTGCAGATATAGAGGAGGGAAGGGAACTGGAGGTACAAGCCGTTTTTTCCAAGGATTGTAATGGGAAATGTTGGGGTTAAAGAAAGGATTGATATTGACTGTATTACAGGCTTCATTAATTTCGCTAATGTCATTCCCACCAAAACCATTTACTGTTTCTCAAATAACAAGCCCATGATTACTAGTGCAATTGAGGCACTCCTCAATCAATGCTGCTAAAAATCCTGTAAAATACTGCTACCTAAAGTAGGGTACCCAGTTGAACCAAATCACAATTTTCCGTTAGCTCTCACCTCTCAGTATTAGATGCATAATATGCAGTATTTCCAGGCTAATGTCTAGCCCAGGTTTACTCTGGCTTTGAATGAACTCTAGCCTCTTTCCACATTTTGTAGCATTTTCCTTTATTCTGCGAGCTGTGTTTGGTGAAAGCTACACTCAAAAAACACCCTTCCCATACAAACAAAGGGAAAAATACAGACTACACTCATCCACCACATTGTTCGAAGGCTGTAGGTCTGGAAAAGGGAACCTTTCTTGTAGGACGACAATATATTTTAATAAATTGTAAAAAAACAAAAAAACAAAAAAAATAAGTTAACTGAAATGACCTCAAACAATTTTTAGTGTAAGATCCCTGGTGTAGAGGATACTATAATCTATCTGCTCCATTGGGTCTACTCTCACCTGGATGAACCAGGTTATGTGTATGGTTTGATTTTTCAGGTGCATTAGGCAACATCAGACCAGCTATTCTAGTTGAAAAACCTAGGAGTATGGGGGTGGGCTCATTCATCTTATTACTTGGATCACAGAGGACCTGACATGTAGACCACAGTATGTCAGGATGGGGAACTATGTCTCAGATAGATATGGGTTACGATATTACTGTATATCGTATGTAAAAATGCTGACAGTATCAAATCTAGTACTGTGATGTTCAAACCCCATATGTACCGTATTTTCCGGACTATAGAGCGCACCTAAATATAAGCCGCACCCACTAAAATTTAAAAGAAATATATATTTTGTCACATATAAGCCGCTCCGGACTATAAGCCGCCGATATCCAGGTTGAGAAATAAGATATTTACATAGAAAGATTTTGTACCATAAGTGTTTATTCATATACCTGACCTGATTGTTTCCGAACAGTGCCTGTAACACGGCAGTAAAAGTGCTGATCAAACAAAACAGAAAAGTCATTGATGGTTTTATTCATCTTCCTCCTGTGCACTAAATCCAAGTTGCTTTATTTTTCTTCCTCCTGCGTACTGAAACCACTGAACACCAAACCACTGTCACTTTTTCTTCCTGCGCACTGTTAAAGCACAACTGCGTAACTATTAAAGTCGCTTCATTCTCCCGTGCACTGAAACCACAAGTCACTATTCATCTTCCTCCTGAGCATTGAGACTACTGAACACCAAACCACTGTCACTTCATTTGTTTTCCATTATGAGGGGGTGGGGGTGTAAAAATATTACCGTATTTTGCTGTTGTACGTCTTGGGTTGCATGTGCTAAGAATAAAAACTGGCGCTTTCTTGTTTGTACTGACTACCGCTGCCTCGTTTGTCTCGTTTTTGCACTTCCTGCTAGAGCGCCCCCCTGAGGGCTGAAGAAAAATTCATAGAAAAGCCGCATCTCTGTATAAGCCGCATGGTTCAAAGCGTGGGAAAAAAGTAGCGGCTTATAGTCCGGAAAATACGGTGCAGTGCATGCCAATATAAAGGTGATTCAGACATCTATATTTTTGTGTAATATAAGCATACCATTTTAAATAAAAAGCAACAGTATGATAATTACACAACTAATTATAGCAAACACCAATGAGGCTGTGTGCAAAATCTGCTGAAAGAAGACAGCAGCCAAAGACCTATCGAAGTTCTCATTTCAAAACACATCACCCACTAATTGCTGCAAGGTTCAACATGTCTTTGAATTCTGCTGTGTCTGCTCAAGCAGGACCACTGTCTGAGTCAGGTACCTCTACTGTTCAAACAACAATGTTGCATGCTTTTGCAAAGACAGCAAAATACAAAAGAGATGGCAAGCTGTCAGGGCGATAGTGTTATATGGGCAGTGTTAAAACACTCATTCCCTCGTTTATAGAGATTTATTAGAGCCTGCTTGGCGCTGTCTAAAGTGCAACCATAAGTCTCTCCAAAGAGTAAAAAGAGGAGACTAAATAGGTGCAGAGGTGCAGGGTTTTCTGTTTGTGTTCGGGACATTCTCTCATTGGCAGCTTCATCACAATACCGGCAGTATTGGTTTACTTTTTGTTTTTGGATGCTATACAGAAGGCTGCCGAGGCTCGTTCACGTTCACTCGTTTGAAGAGTTTAATGTGAGAGCTCAGGGAAGTAAATCTACGGCTTCTCCATAGTGCTGTGAGGGTAACAATTCCTCTTATTGATGCTCCTGCTCTGTGTCCCAGCTGTATATACAGTCTGAGAACGCACAACTGTCCCTTTTATCCTTTATTGGCCAACATAGCAAAGCGATTTGAGCATACGAGAGAATCATGAAAGTGATCTAAAGCTTGGCTTTATTTCGCTAAATGAGACAAAAATTATGCTGTTTGCAACAACTGCAGGGCTGTTATTTCGTGAAAGGTGAAAATACATACAACATGATTGAACATCGACCCGTGGGACTAAATTACTGAAACGCTGTGTTTTTTCGATCCGCTGCGTACAGTGCCTAAGCAGGACCGTAACCGCAGCTGAACAGAGTAATGTAATGGTAAATATCACTGATGTCTTATAAATAACAGGCATAGTCAACACAAGCACTGTTTTATGTATAAATATTACCACAATATCCATTTCAAATGATGATAGGGTCAGGCAGGATGACAGCATTAGAATTGTTTATGTTTTCTATCACTTTTGGTTCATTATTTCATCGCAAACCAGTTTTGTGAATGTTATCTAGGATTCCATCCCGGGTTTCTTAAATAGAGAATAGTTTAATTCTATATTATGAATAAGATTTAGTTACCTGTATGTTTTTGTTAAGATTTTTATTTTATTTTCTAAATCATATTTATTATTCAGTTTTCCTTCCTCATTACATATGATTTGCTATTGTTTAAGTTATTTAACATACTCAAGTGAAAGTGTTAAAACAAATAAAACCAATTGTTTGTTGCCGAAAAAGGATTCCTTTTTTACCACACAGAGCTTTCAGGAATAGATAAGAGAATCGATAAAGAATCAGATCGATAAGCAGAATTGTCAGTGGCATTGCTCATCCCTAATTAATATAAAATAAATTTTCACAACATTTGGACACCTTTGGTTGTTTTGCCTGCAACAGAAGTGTAAACTTTATGCTTAGGGCTACATTGCATGTAGAATAAAGAAGTCACAGAGAGGTTTTAAACATGACTCTCCACCTTCAAGCAACTAGACCATAATACCGTATCATGGTATAATTTTGGGGTGGTATGAAAAAATTGTATATTGCCCAACCCTAGTCTCACAAACTGTCAATAGCAGCACAAGGGCTTCTCAAGGTACTGTTTTTGCTCAATTTCTCTTCACTTTATACACTAAAGATTTTAATTATGACTGAATCCTGCCTCATTCAAAAATACTCTGACGATACAGCAATAGTCACTTGCGGCTTGTGGTAAAAGATGGACAGGAAGAGGAATACAGTAGCCTCAAACATAGCTCTTAAAGATGGAGCCAAGAAAACAATTTCATTTTAAATAGCTTAAAACAAAAGAGATGATAATTGGCTTTAGGCGTGATACATCCCCAATTCAAAGTGTGACCATCAGTGGAGAAGATATTGCAATAGTTTCCACCTATAAATACATCTGGACAAAAAGTTTGGACTGGTCCATAAATACAGATGGATTTTATAGGAAATGACAAAGTTGGCTATATTTTCTAAGAAAGCTGAGGTATTTTAATGTAAACAATAAACTACTACAAATGCGTTATCATGAGTTAATGGCTAATTCAGTCTGTTGAGGGCAGTCTCAGAAAAAGAGATCATAGGCGACTAGAAAAACTACAGGTACAGGCACTATATGTATTAGTTTGGAGACTCTGTTTGAAGTAGAGCAAAAGATAGATACAAGAGAGGGGAGGCTATACTGAACCACATGAACCATCCCCTGGATTGAGTTTTTGAACAACAGAGAGCGGCCAGTGGACGTCTGAGATCAGTGAGCTGCAGGACGGAATGCTACAAGAATTCTATGGAAGATGAAGTCTGAATCAACTTATTTGAAGAGTCATAACTACAATTCCCCTTGAGGATTTTTAGTTATTTTCAATTTTGAGAATGCTTTAAAATAGCTACCAGAGGTCATTCTGAAAATCGTAAATAAAAAACACTCACTCATCACATACCTCTCCAAGGTGCAGTTGGGGTGGAGGCTAGGCCGACCTCCAGTCCTTCTCTGAGTTCCCCAGCATGTTTCACCAACAAACGCAGGAGACGTAGAGTGGCCATGACAATCAAATCATCATTGCTCTGCTTGCTGCTGTTACAGGTGAGTATGAGTTTTGGGTCATTGTCATCAAAAGCCACCTACAAATGCAAGAGGATCAGAACAAACACTGTTCTCATTCACAGGTACTGTGTGTAATAACACTTCAGTCTACAACCACCAAAACGAATCACAACTCTCTTCCAAGTAGTATGTTAGAGTGGGGTTGGAGTCAGGTGCAGATAGTGATATCATAACAGAAGCTGTATTTCTGAATGATAAAGTGAGCTTTTCAAATGTAGATGTATTACTTAAAAAATTCAAGAAGCTAATGAACCCTCACATGTTGTGATAAGGGCTAAAGAGAGGAGTTGCAAAATGAGAAAGCCACAACTCAGTTCTGTTCCTGGCTTCATAGCACTGTGCAAACTTTAATGTCAGAGCAGTAGCCTTATGACTGTGCAGTAGAAAAAGTATGTATTTTGGTCTTTAAAAGGCAGGTCAGGTTTTGTACAGAACTACTTCATTTACATTGCTTTCTCATGGTGCAATGCCTTGTAAAGTTCCTAAATCCTCTTTTCATCATAACCTGCCTTCATGTTTACTTTATGCATTATATATTACAAAGTATATAAATAATGATAGCTTGCTTTTAATTCATACAAAGAACATTCTAAATCTAAAACTGGAATTTTAAAATTTGTTGACCCAAGTTTGTGGCAGAGGCAGAAGGTATACACATTGATACCGGAGAGGGTGTACAAGATGTATCTCACCTGTCCAGCATTAAGCTTCAGGAATGTGAAATAGGCTTGGCAGGAGACACGGTAAAGGCCAAAAATGCGGTCCACCACTCGTCTCCAGACTCCGATGAGACCATCAGCAATGTTCTGGCCTGCTTCCACAAGCCACGGGCAAGAGGCTGTGAGCTGTCGCCAGATCACATCTACCATGTCGTCTTCATCGTCGTCTTGTTGAAGAGCCATTTCTTCATCCTATAGATACCAATACCGCTTTATTGAAAGCCGTTGTACAATTATGTACAATACTATGTTAGGAGGGATAACTTTTTACTTTGTTTAATGCTAGACTACCTGTATCCCAGTAGGTCGACACATTGCTTGTCCCAAAATGCTGAGGATGGTCCCCTTATCTTCTTCACTGGTTGTTGCTGGGAGCAGCTCTTCAATCTCTTTCTTTTCCCCTGCCAAAAGAGGTAGTCCTTCCCCTTGGCTGAAACAGCAAAAGCAAAAACCTTAATCAACATCAGCCTCATCACAACTAGCATTTCAATATTTATTTATGAGAACAAGAAATGTTCTCCCCTGACCTTGCATTATCAACCACCTTCCTGCCCCAGCGGTAACTCCAACTGGCAAGTGCTGCCCAGGACTTGGCCATCTCTGGAGCTAGACTGGTAGAGAGCTGGTAAAGCTGGCCCAGAACAAAGTCTGCTTCTCCTACCCCCACATTTACTGTAAAGATACATGCATTCTTATCCTCAATGCCCTACTCAGAATGTCACATAAACACACCACTGTTTTCACACTGCAAAGATTACTTTAATTGGATTATGAAGAATTACAAAGAATTAATGATAATGGTTAATAGCTACCTGAGGTCTCAGCACTGATCTGGGGAATCCCTTGATCCTCCAGGGGAAACTCAAGCAAAGTGGCAATGTTTTGACTCAGGGGAGTCATGCTGGTCACAGTGTTGGATGAGTTCACTACTCCTGTTTTTTTTACCACCTAAAGATACAACAAAAATGCTATTTGCTTCTCAATCACAGCAAGGTAACAGTTGTACGTGGAGCAGTAAATCAGTTGTGTTTTGTTTAGGAGTTGAAACTTGCCTGTTTAAGCTGAGGGGTCATGTCCTTCCAGTCTGCAAGCAGCCATTTGCACAGTGTTAGAAGAGACATGCAGGAGGCCCTTTCATTTTTCCTCACATTACAGTAGGTCAGGGAAATCCTACTCAGCATCTCCATGGCTGCAATTGAATGACCTGCAAATGGTGACAACGTTAAACTAAAGACCAAAAAAAAGTAAAATGTTTTTATGTGAATCATTTAAACTAGAATCTCACCTGCAGTTCTTAGGACTTTGGCCTTTTCAATCTGCAGCTCTGGTCCCCATTTCTCCAGCAGGGCAGCTTCCAGTGAGAGATTTTTAAAAGCGTAGTTCAACTCATTGTCCTGTAATTCCTCTTGTGTTCTATTACTGCAGTTACTAAGCAGACGTGATGCCAAAGCAATGTTGCCTTTTTTCCGGGCAAATTTCACAGCAGTTAAACAAAGCTCCATTAGGTGCCTATTTATGGAGGAAGAAGAACCTAGACAAGACAAATCATAATATAATCAGTATACATCCAATGGTCTTATTGTTGACTGTTGTACAGGTATTAGTTTACAAAGAATGATATTCTATGCTAAAATCTTGATGATTTAGCAATGATACAGCCGCATATGGACACTGGATTGGTATTTGATTCCCTAAAGGCAACTATTGACATTAGGTAACTTAATTATACTCACCCTTGAGCTTGTGGAGGAGCTGTTTTTGAAACATGGTGTATCTGAGAACTTGAAGAAAAGGCCGAACGTCCTGTTGCTTGCAAGAACTCAAAGCTTCACTGTACAAGGGAATAACACAATCCTACAAAAAGAAAGTTTATTTTTTACTTTGGAGTAAACAAGTCATGGCACATATATGCACTATGTTGTTTTCAGGTCATTTACCAATTTACTCTTTTTTATGAACGTAAAAGGTGTCACTGCAATTTTTTTCCACAAAGATCTAAGATAGACAGATTATATACGTATATACTTTCAGGGAAGGAAGCAAAAAACTGGGTTGAATACTGTAGTATTTTGTAGTCCTTCTTCCCATTGCTCTTTTGCACTGGACATTGGGAAGAAAAGGACTTGTAGATATTTTGAGCTGGAAAACTTCCTAGTATTTCACTAGTTCAACCAATTGTTTATCATCCATGCCGTATAAAGCATGGTCAGACAAAGCGGTCAGTTCCAGTTGATTATTAAGAAATTTCCACACTTACAGTTTTAACTCTATCTATAATGCAACAAGGAAGTTCTGGGTATGTGCAAACTTCTAATGGCAACTCGCTTTGAATAAGGATGAGCGTGTCCATACTTCTTGTGAGGTGAGTGTGTTCTCCAGGGTGCTGGTACAGTAGAGCTGCAGCAGGGGGAATGTGGGTAAGGCATCAGAAAGGGTGAGAGTAGAGAGACGGAGAGGACCCAAGCAAATTCGGCCAGTTTGTTTTAGGCAGCGCACCAGTGTACTGCAATATCACAGAAAATTATTTATTATAACATTACTGATGGAGCATAAAAATGTTCAGAGAAAATACTGCTCATTCCCCTACAATTAATAAAAGCTCTCTTGATATATTTGCACACTCACTCAGGATTAGTAGTAGTCAGCTGATCCTGCTGTTGGTCTGCTTTGGTCATTGCACTTACAGCACTGCGAAGTACCTGGACCTCAATAGCTCTGTGGAGCTCGGTTGGATCTGGACTCATTGAGGGCAGAAGCTTCTTCAAGTCTGATAAAATACATATACCTCACTTAAAGGCTCACATTCTCCCACAGAAATGTACCCGTCGGTAGTCACTTATAATACACACTTATAAAAACATGGTAATTTCACTTGTTTTCTTTGACCTCTGTAGAGAATATTTTAGTTACATCTGACAAAGATATTACCCAGCTTGTCCTTGCCAGTGGACAGAGAGCTGCAGTCTTCCCCAGGCAACAGCTCCAGCTGAGCCCTGCACTCCTCTAGATCTCCGGCCTCAAAGTGGCTGAGGGCTTGGATGTAGTTAAAATCTGTCTTCAAAGCGATGTTGACTGGATTAGCAGAATTCTGTTTGAGCGTGTGGATGCTGGCCTGCCACTCTTTCACAGAGTCCCAGTCACTGAGAGCCACATAACACTGAGTGGCTTTGTTAGCCAGGAAGTTTAGCACTTCAGGAGAGCAGTCACTGGACTTCAACAACAGTGTCTTCTTGCTGTCACCTGAAAAATGAAAAACATTGTATTATTTACTCTCTTGCATTAACCCACTATTAGGCAGCAGAAGTTTATTGACCTGCTTCCTTGGACTGAGATTATAAAGACATCCAGAAAGTTTCGAGCCTGTCTTTCTCATGTGACTCCTCTCAGCTACAAGGGCAGCTCAAATATTCCCAAACAGGCAACAGTAAAACAGTCAAAACTAAAACATGCCCAGAACTGCCAGTGCTGCCACATTATTGTCCGAACCTCAAGCAGTTTGAGAGCAGATGCTTTGCTTTTAGCAGTACAACATGCCTTTTTGTCAGTTTGTGAACTCACAAATCTCTTGAAAATCCAAGGTAATAAAGCACCTACTCCATCTGCAACAGCTACCCACTTTTATTTCTTATTTCCTACATTTATTTCATTTGGTTTATTTGAACAATCACATTTCATTTTTTTTGGCATCGGATTGCTCATCACAAGTAAAAATCTCTCCATCACCAAATCAACAGGCTGCTGTGCTTAGCTTCACCTTCTGGTAAACATACTGCTCTGTGGATCCCGACAGAGGGATTGTTAAAGAGCCATTTTTTTGAAAATGGAAATGCCTCTTAAACACTATACCGCTCCAGTGGAAATGTGACAAATATTCTGATACAAAGCCAAATTAGGTATATTTTGTATTTACCATTGGTGCTGTGTTTAGGACTGCTGGTGTTGCTGGAGAACTTAAGTAGTTGTGGAGCAGAGCTTTTGAAAGAGCAGTCCACCCCAGTAACAGCAGAAAGCTGGTCCTGATACTCCAGAGCTGCCTTCTCAAACCTGGAACAACACCACATATTAAAACAATACTAGGGCTAAAGAAATGCCTTTAGAACTAAATTCTGTGGAAGGTGATTTTGATCAGGGTTGTAACACTCCTACAAAAAATATACATGTTTATCAACTATCGTCCCTATGCCAGTGTTGCAACCAATGGTGGTGAGGAAATTCTGGCCCACAGCCAATAATTTCTAGCCTGCCAGATGATTTTGAAAATGTATTGTTTACATTATTTCACTGTGAGTCCCATGGATACCATCCAAGTTAAACCCACCTCTATCTAGAAATGTTTACTATATGCTATTGTATGTCTATTTAACACACACTTTACCTCAGACACTTCAATTTTAAACTGCATCGTGTCTGAGTCAAACTTTTGTACACAGCTTTAGATAAAGGTTGTCTGAGCGGCAGTTAAATTCATAAATTAATCTTAGTTATACATACGTTTAAAGCAATATTTCTGATGAATACTCAGTTTGATGACGGTATCATTTCAACACAAGAATACACAGTGATCCATGTGTCTTACCACTGTTTCATGTGTTTGACGTGTTTTAAGAGGTACATAGCTCTGAGATGGTGGGCTGTCAAATTTCCTTTATAAAGCAGCATTCATTTCATTTCACTCAATAATTCTTGGTTAAGAGGATGTAATGCCATGTTCAAGTGTGCTGCTTAAAACTCAGTGGAAAAAAAAAAAAAAAATCAGTCGTCTCAAGCCAAAAAAAAAAAATCAAAGCATGTGATAAATTAACAGATGTTAAAGTTGGCTGTTATATCAGTTTCTAGTAACTAATAATGAATAAACATATTCACTGGCATTCAGACATTGACATGTACCCTAAGCAATGCCTACCGTCCCTCAGCCTGCAGTGCAACTGAGGCTAACCAGGCCAGGCTCCTCCCAGTAGTGGACAAGCACCAGGCTGCGAGGCCCTGAATGGCCTCAGGACAACGGAGCTCACACAAGGCCTCCACAAGCAACATTAACACAACTTCCAACTCTGGACCCTAAAAAGCACAAAAGAAAATGAAACAAGCCACTACCCCAACTCAACAAAATAACACTTGATGTTAATGCTATTGATGTTTAAATTGTTTTTGTGTTACAGATATTGTATATTCTGATTAAATACATTATAAATAGTGCTGGTACTACATTGCCAAAAATATTGAGTCACCCCTTTGTAATGAAAAGTTTTGACTACTTAAGTAATTTCTTAATGTTTAAGCTTATAATGATATTCAAGGCAGTTGTGTGCTTTTAATGTCATAGCAACAGTTTGGACAGGACTCATCATGTATGAAATTAAGCAAGGCAGGGTTCAAGACTAACTCATTGAACTGGGGACAGTACAAATTGTGTCCATATTGTTCCCGGGTGATAAGGTGAGCAACCTTTCAATCAGAAATGAGAAACATGTAATCAGAGCATACAAATTATTCCAATGAGATACGAACAGTCGAACAGTTAAAATTACTGACCTGGCTGTTGCTGTTTTTCATCTCCATAAGCAGGTCAAAGCCATGCCGAATGGTGACAGCTGGTTGACCAGACAAGAGTCCCACCCTCATGAGTGCCAGGCGGATCCTGGTTAACCAGTCTTGGCAAGTCTGTCGATTGGTGTAGAAAAACGTCCTGATAGCCTGAGTCACAAAAGAATGTCATTAATTATATAAGCTTTTGTGCAAGTGCGGCACAAGTATGTATGAGATTCTTAGGGAGATAAATAGTATTTTCCGATTTGACACATAATCGTTGTGAAACAGCTTTAAAAAGTACCTTTGGAGGGGCGGTGAGAGCATTAGCACAACCCTCATAAGCGTTGTACATGAGTTTCTCCAGGTTTTCCAAATACTGAAGCAGCAGAGCAAGCCGCAGTTGATTGGAATGATGACAGTCACCATCAGATCCCATGCCAGACCATACTCCCACATCCTGTTCCGGATTCAGACTGTGGGCCGCCAGGCTTCGAATCATACCTGAAATTCACATAAGTCATTTTGTGTTTTCTGGTGTGTGCTTATGGCTTTTCTGACTGCTGAGCTTAGTTTTTTGCCATTTATGACAAATAGAAAATACTTGGCCAACCATTACTGAATTGTTCTACAATGGTTGCTGATAAACAAACAAACAACAAACAGGCCTCTGATAAAATAACATCTTTTAATGAACAATGAGGAGAAATATTTCATCCTTGGTACTGAGCTGATATAGCTTTGAAATACTGATTATAGAGAAATGAGTCACTTTTGACAGTGTACACACACAGCTTAAATTGCTGGTGGTTTTTATACTGAATTAAATACATATACATATGTGGAGCACTAAGTTGCAGTGGAGACAGACAATGAACAATGAAACAACAAGGTGTCTCCAGCACCTAAATTAAAAATGGTAGGGAGAAAATAATCTGTCTGTTGTGTGCACAGTGGTTTCAGTAAAGCCTTGGAATGCAGTGCAATGTATTACTTCTCAATGCTTCCATATTAATAAGAAGGAACTGACAAGAGGGGTGCCCCTGGCAGCTCAGGAAGAGCATACGCCCAGCACGCGGGAGACCCAGATTTGAGTCTCTGTCGGGTCATTTGCCCAATGTCACTCCCCACGCTCTTTCACCCTATTTCCTGTCTAGCTACTACTACTCTATAAGTAAACCCCCCCCCAAAAAAGCCCCAAAAATAATCTTAACTGACAATGGCACTTTTCATGATGACAGTGCGGTACTCTTCAGTGTTGTAACTTTTTGGTACTAGTCTTTATGTATTAAAAATAGGTCTGCATTGTTAATTTTTATTATTGTGGATTAACATCTAAATCTCACTGGTGTCGCTGTTGACACAGGTTGAATATCTCATGTTTACCTTCTATGGTCTGGAAGGTATCCTGTGCTCTGCCAAGTGGTGTTCTGAGCTTTGACAGAACAGTAAACTGTGCAGCCTCCCAAACAGCCCACTGCCAGAGCACCACCTCTGTTTTCAACAGAGCACGGGGCACTACACCAGGCCCACTGCCATCTGCACCGCTCCGACAGTCACGCTTCTCTAACCTCTGGCAGCTCTGGTATAGCCTTTCCAGCCAGGGGTCTTTGCTGTGGGTTTGAAGAAATAAAAAGTTACTTGTGGATGACTTTGTGTCAAGATTAATGTAATGTTTCTCCCATCTTGCATTTGTCTATTGGATAGAAGACTGCAGAGTCAAGCTAAAATAGACTTATGTATGCCATTCTCACAGTCTTAATTTTAAGCATTTTTATACAGTAGCCATTGAATTCGTCATCTGGCTATGAAATAATAGTGCCTCACTCAGAAGGCAATACCCTGCAGCGTCTTGTTTAAAATATATCAGCTTTGCACGTTTGTGCAGAAAGTATGGTCAACATGGGTAAAATAGCTGCGCACTTTGCACTTGGACACCTTTTAGACAGAGCCTTTGAGGTAACAACTGTGCTTTCATACAGCTGTACTTCTACAGTGTGTCATCCAGTCACACAAATCCAACCACTTTTCTTAGCTCGTTCAAAAAAAGTTGCATACGTCCTGAAGGCCTTAATTGCTGATATTAACTATATCATTTCTGAATGTTATTAACTGTAATACTGCATTTTCTTTTTAGTTTAAAAATGAAAAGAAAACACCATGTTAAAAGAGAAATGTAAATCACAGATACCCTCCACGGTGCAGGACTCCATACAAGATGAAGCTGATGAGGTCACTGAAATCCTGAGGGTGGAATGTGCTGCTTGACGCTTGGCTCATGTGATGTCGTATGGCCATTGAGATCTCCTTCATCTTGGGGTGGCTTTGGTAACTGTGAACAAACACACATTTCCATGGCTCAACTCCAATCTACTGCATCTAATATTACAAGGTTGGTGTGCACACACATCTTGAACCAACCATCACAAAATTACCACTGGGATGGTAAGAATCCAAATCCAGATATACTCTGATGAGCCACAATAACTGCGACCCTTCTCCGATGCCTTCTCCCCCTCACTGGTGGATGGTGCTTTTGTGGTCTGGTCCTACCTAGGCAACTAAATTTAAAGACCTATATTTTGATAATGTCTTTGCATCCTTTGCAAAGCTATGCAAGAGGTTCTCCCTTCCCAAACATCACTTTTTCAGATATTTGCAGATCTATAGTTTTTGTATTTGTGAATAATAGGTTTCCTCAGTTTCCTGCTGTCACCTGACTCACACTTAAATGTATTCCTCAAACCAGATATGTGCTAAACGGCTATCTGATTACATTTGATAGGATGTTGAATCCCTTTTTTGAGTACATAGGGTAGCTGGTGTACCTAAATAATTTTGCCTACTTACTTAAGATAGCAGACTGACAGCACTGCGCACATAATTGTATTTGTTTTCATTACCCTTTCTTTTTTCACTTGTTTTCTTGGTTATTTAATCATTGTTTACCTATTTCATTTTATTTTTTAGATAGCCATTGTCAGTTTTACTGTCAATGCCATACTGCCTCATTTTTTTTCTTTTTAATTCTAAGACCCAGAACACAACAACAGGTCCACCTCTGAATGAAAAAAAAAGATGGTTGTGGAGTAGCCTTGTCAAATTCTAAACTTGAATCCATGCTGTAGCATGACCTTTAAAAGACTTCATGATCAAAAACTCTCCATCAAAACAATTCTACAAAGAAGATTGGGCCAAAATTCCTCCACAAGACTCATTACCAGTTATCTCAAACGCTTAATTACAGTTGTTGTTGCTGCTGAAAGGGGCACAACCAGGTATTACAAATACTTGGCTATAGAGCCCCTTGCTCTATCTCATATCTGAAGAATTTCCATGGGGCCCACAGTGACAGACTGAGAGATGTTAGATTGACAAGTATCTTTGTGATGGAGTGTCCTCTTTCTGCTCTCTCACTTGAACTGGAGGGGGTTGGCTTATCTGTTGACACCTGGCCTGAGCCAGAGTAATTCAAAGTCCTGCAGCAAAATCCGAAGCAGAGGCTTACGAGGCATTGCTAAAGAGAACGGGGCCAGTAGCATAGCGTAACTTTGGCATTATGGCTAATTAAGGCTAATATGTACAAAACATAGACTGATAAGCTGTAAGAAACTAAACATCAACAACATTTTAGATTGATGTACATACTATATAGCCAACACTATTCTATAGAGAATAAGAACCGAACTGCATTCACGTGGTATTTGTATTTAACAGCATTAAGCATTAAAGAAGCAAATTTCTAACCTGTCTTGTTTGTATCGTTAAATGCTAAAATACCTGGCTGATTTACTCAGTAATCATCAAGACATTAATAAAAACAATGGTAACCCACAGACTTTAAGAGTTAAAACACATGAATACAACAAACTAAGAACAACACGTTTACTTGGCATCTGTGCTTACTGAAAGTACATGAACACATCATAAGCTATGGCAGACTGAGCTTCTTCTTTTAAACCTTTTATAATAACAAACAAACAGGAGCCAGTGGCAGCGTGACCCAAAATATGTCTTTGCAGATCTAATCACTGCAGTTACCTAGTTCTGACAGACAGAGACCACCCTCTGGTGGGCGTGAGCTTGTACTAAGGGCTGTACCAAAGGTGAGGTTACCTGCTAAAAGGTGTGGTTAACTTATACAAAAGGTGTGGTTACAATCAGCATGATGTCACGCTGACCCGGAAGTGCGATCAGCATTCAACCTGAGGAGGGCAACACTGCGGTCCCTTGTGGGCCATGTTAATTCATTTCAAATGATTATCCTACCAAAATTCTTTTACCTTTTCTAGTCCCAACCAAGTTTCATTCCTGGTTTGTTCTTCCAGCAGCTGGATACAACTATTTCCTCTTTTTTCTGGTACGGCAAGCGACCCCATTTGAACAAAGTCCATGTTCAAAAATCCAAATCCAATGAGCGTCTGGGCCTGACAAACTTTCACTTTTACTACTGGGCATCCAACCTGTGATGTCCTGTGTCAGCCTGGCTGTCCTGACTCTGTAGCAATGGAGCTCTCTCCCCATAGCAACCTACTTTCTTGCTTTTCTTGGTTCAGTTGAAAGACAAATTCGACCTTCTTAATTCAGACTTTTTCTGTAACCTTCAGATTAGGCACTTTATTACTGCACACCTGCCCAGTTGACAGGGTCATGTCTATATATAATAAAAAAGCCTCATCTCAAAACTATATAACATCATGAGTTATATAGTTATATGAGTCTCCTGGTGGATAAAATGAAAAGAAATTGGGAGCAGGAACTGAGCCTCTATACCACTGACATAAAATCATTACATTTTGACAGCCTTTCTGGAGCTGAAACAAACTAAGACTGTCATGTTAGACTTAAAACATGGATGAATAAAGCTAAGGGGTGACATGGAAGTTTAGTGAAACAGCACAAGAAAAAAAATTGTTACACTTTCTAAAATGTAGCATAAGCCCATAAATCACAACTGATCTTACCTCAGAGCAACATCCAGGGGAATTGTCTTCAGCAGTTTTCCATAGGCCTGCCTAACACGCACAGCTGAATGGACCAGCTGGACTCTGCATACATCTACACACCTATCAGACAACAACCAAAGTAGATTTAATCATGTGCAACTAATCAAAACAGTTTGCCCATATTTAATAAGTAACACCTATATGACGAATGCTGCAAAAATGTTGTGGCATAAAATGTATAAGGCATTCAAGCTTCCAATTTCAGAATAACATACATTGTAACCAAATAAAAAAATCATATCATCAGATCAATATAACATTTGCATTAGTGGGTGGAGGCAAACTTTTAATTGCGTATTTTAAAAACCGTGCATATTGTATGTCAATCTAAAAAGAGTTTCAAAATCCCACATAAAATGAAATAAACCATACAGCTGAATTACATTTTTATTTACCTTTGCATCTGCTCTGTAGACAAAGATGACGAGAGCACCTGTAAGGTGTTGCAGGTCTGAAGACAAATGCTCTGGTCTTCATTTAGAGCTGTCAAAAGAAAACTATGCTTTTAGATACAAACACTTTGAATTGAAATTAACATAAAAACGTACATGTAATGCTGAATTAATAACTCGCACCATTAGCTAGTAAACCTCTGCAGAACTTGTTGAATGAGTGAAGGGAGAAAAGGGGGCTATAGGTGTCAGACTTCTTCATCAGCACTGAGATTTCCTGAGCCCAGGTCAGCAGCAGCCTCCTAGCGGACCATTCACATAATTACAACTGCATTAGGACTACTGTCTTTGCTTATTCAAAGACACACAATGTCAATACAATATAATAATCATCATCCTACTGCTCTTTATTGTTCCATTCATTTGAATATGATATTTTACTAGTGACCATGCAAAATAAAGAGACAAAGAACCTGGATTCTGAGCAAAGATTTTCTTTCACCAGTAGACCTCCAAGAAGATTCATCAGTATGCTAAAGTGCTTCTTTGTTGCTGTAGTGACAGTGCTAATAACAGCACCATCAAACAGAGATGGAGAGGAAGACGACAGGCTGGATGATATGAAATGGTCATGCCTATTGCAGAAACCACAACATATACAAGGTCATTATGAGGAAACACAGGGTAAACAGCATTATTAATTTGTAAAACATCATTCTGTGTATCTATAGTCTACAAAACGTCATTTAGCAGTGGTGTCTGTGAAGGCTCTTATTCGTACAGGTCAGAGGATACTCCTCAAAGCTGGCATATAGACATGACAGATGAGAGCTACCTGGTGCAGTGAGAGTACAGAGTGTACAGTACAGCATACTGAATGGCAGGGTAAAAGACCGCCAGCTCAGAGTGGACCAGCATTAGATCTTGACTCAGCAGAGCAAAGACAGTAGGAGACAATGCCCACATCTAAAAAAAAATATATAGAGAGATATTAAATGCAAAGAGGAACCATCACTTTAGTATGAAAATCATAGACAGTTCTTGTCAGTGCTTATAGTTAGCTTTATATTTTTCACTACCAACATGTTAGAATAGGGCTGGGCAATATCCCGATTATATTATTTCTCAATGTTAAGTCATATCTTGATATTTTCCCAGAGAGCAAACACTTTCATTTTCATAGGCTTTCATCTGATTTAAATCAATTTACAAATACATTCAACTTTTAGACAGTCAAAACTTTTAGATTGTGTCTCCAAGTAAAACTCTGGTGATAAATGAGTATCATATCCATAACTAGCTTAGAATTAATTGTCATGCAGAATATTTTCAATTGTCTGACTGAATCTTTGGTCATTATTTATTCAATAATTGTGATTATTGTCCAATGCAATAACAACTCATACGACCAGTGTTTTCATGTGATTCACTTTCTTTTGTGACAATGATTAGCTTCAAGCATCAGATGAAAGTGTAATGAACTTGAAAGTAATAACATAATGGTTCTAAATATGAGCACGTCTCATTTCTCTTGACCGCCCAGCCAAATACAGCTGCTTAAACTTTTATTTAGCAAACTCCTGTCCACATCCCTCTGGCCTCTGCTGGACAGAGTGTGGAGCTAGTTTAGACCTGTTTCTGTGCAAGTTTAGCTCAGAGTTGACTCCTCAAATTAGTGTGTAATGAAGCAGTCCGCAGAGGCATCAGAGAGAGACAAAGGAATGGGACAGAGCTGCTGCATGAGCTTAGTCTTAGGCCTAGACTGATGTCTCTGGACAGACAGAAGCTACCACTAAGTTTCAGGAGACAATAGGCAACTCTCAGTTGACAGTCGGCTGCTTTTATGCACCATAGCTCTATAGTATTTCTTACTTGCCAAAGAGGACTGTGCACTTGTCCAGCCCTCTTCTCACAAATCAAGACACAGACCACACCAGAATAGAGCAGGTGTTGAAATAAACAGAAATATCAGTTTCAAATGTGAGTGTAGTTTACAGATGAAGATGAACTGAGTTGGTGCTGCTCAGAAAAAAGGCAGGGGGGTTGAGTGGGAGACGGGAGACAAATTAGCACAGCAGCTGTAATATTATTATCGATATAACGATATTGGCTCATTCGATACCCTGCAATAAAATATATGGATGTGTCTTGAATCTCAATATATCGCCCAGCCCTAGTAGAACAGATACAGAACGTGTACATTTTAATGTGGGTGCTGTGAAGAAAAAAATTATAAAGAAATCTTGGAGGTAAAGAAATCCTTATGAAACTAATGCAAGATGAAGTTACAAAATCAATAATCAGTGCATCAGCTTGTTTTTATGGCCGAATACTTGCATTAAATACACATGAAAATTTCAATAATTTTCAGGTATCTTCCATATACTGTCCTGGCCAATCCAGACAATTATTTCTATGTGTGTGCCGAGCTTTTGGAACAACTGTAATCAAGCATTGAGTCGGGTTCTTTGCAGCTTACCCCAATAAGTGAGTTCTTTGTGTTCCCAATGGTGGTGAGAGTACTGAGGTTGAAAATGACAGTGAACTGGGCCTTGTCTGGGGGCAGGGCTAGAGAGGCAAACGCAGCGTGCTGAATGCTCAGGCAGTGACTGTCAGGTGTCTGGGTCTTGCCTGGAGGCTCCAAACTGGATAGAAGGTTTGACAGAGCACAAGCCATCTCACCCAACACCATTTTATATGCTGCCTCCAGGGTTGGGATATTTTTCAAACTCAAAAGAGCCTGATACACTCCATGAACAGCTGACATAACCTATAAAGTTCAACAAAAGGTAGTAAACAAAGGGGATTAAATAATACATTTATTTTAAGTTTGTAATTATATATTTAATAACTACAAAGTATAAACTGACTGACCTCCTGTTCTCGGTGAAAGCGTAGTTCTAGCAGCAAAGAGTCTGGGGCCAGTAATTTTTCTACAAATGGTGCTGGCAACTTAGTGTTAATCTGCTCCACAATCTGTAAGAACGGCAAGAGCCCAAAAAAGTGTTGTAAGTCTTGTTGAAATTTTGTGATCAGCCTCAAAAACATTTTTGTACTTGAATATCTGGTTCATGGCTTTCTAATTAATTAAATTAATAGACTACATCAATTTATTATTTTTTTTAATATGACTAGTTGTATATGTCAAAACAGAATAATTTGACAGATAGACCATAGGAGCCTGGCTAAGTACTTGAAATAAAAAGGACACACAGCTGATTTATAGATGTCAGCCTCAGCTCACTGAGAGGAAAATTTGTGTAACTTGTGCGCCTGTCCTATGTGAAAGAGGGCCAAAAGCCATGTTGACTACCTTATCAACTCAATAGAAAAAGGTGTCCTACCAGAGTAAGAAGGCTGAGCACAGCCAGATTGTAGTCTAGGCCACAAGCCCGACAGCAGTCCAGCTGGCCCAGTCCATATGCTAGGACAGCCTCCATCAACGCGCCACATGGCTCCACACTGGTCAACAGAACGCCAACACACTCATTCCCTGCTGTAAGAACGGACTCGCAGAACTGAACCTGTTTGGCTGTGGTTACACAGGCCAGGACCCTGTTTAAAACCTGTTTAAAAACAAGCACATAAAATCAAACAATTGAACTTTTCTGTCCTTTTTTTCAAGGTTCTGTGAAATATTGCTTTACCCTATCTTAAAAAATGTATTGTGAATTATCTTAACAATGTTTCTGGTTTAAGTAGTCGTTCTTACATCTGTAACGTAGGCTTCAGTAATGGGTGGCCCCCTGAGTGGACTGAATCTCTCTCCAATACTGCGAACCACTGAACTAAATACCCTCAGAAGAGCTGCAAGTTTGGGTAATGAGACAGAGGGAGGGGGGATGTCTTCATCCAGGATCTCACCTGACACCACGTGGCTCAGGTCCTGAAGACAACACAGCTTAATTTAGGACTGTGTGATAATTCATTGGAATTATTCCATGTGATAGTGTGGGCTTTGGCTAATTTTACCTCAGCATATGCTTCCATGTCCTCCAAGAACTGTCCCAGCAGGGTCGTAGAGAACGTGAGGTCAGCCACCCAGAACTGCTCCAGACTCTGTAACCAGACTGACAGAAAGAGACAAGGCTGTCACATACTGCTGTGAAAGTCTATCCCATTTTGTTAAATAAAAATTAGACACTCGTGTGAGCCAGCTACCTAATAGTCTACTAACCTGACACTTGCTGAGTGAGTGACTGTTTTTGAGTATGATCTATGTGCCATCCCACCAAGATATCCACTGTGTCCTGTGGGAATGAAATATATTAGAAAACCTTTTAACTACACAGCATAACTGTGCATATATACAGTTGTCCCTCACTATAACGCGGTTCACCTTTCGCAGCATCGCTGTTTCGCAGATTTTTTTTAGTGCAATTTTGCATGCTTTTTTTTTTTTACAGCGAATGAACGCGCATTGTGTTCTGTGTCCTGATTGGCTAAGGGAGAACTCGCGCATTGTATTCTGCGTCCTGATTGGCTAAGGGAGAATTCGCGCATTGTGTTCTGCGTCCTGATTGGCTAAGGGACTGTAGACCATTGTCAATCAATCTCCTCCGTGCCGTGTCTCCAGTACAGTACAGAATGCGTTCGGCTTGACAAAACCCACGATGTCAACGAAACGTTCTGCACCGACAAAGGCACCTGCGGTCGCACCCAAAAGGCAGAGGAAGATGCTAAGGTTTGAACTTTGTGTGTTTAAACAAGCGAGAAATGTGAGAAAATGTTAATGCCTGTCTGAGAAAAGTGTATAAAGTGTGTGGTGAGGGGTTTTACAGCCTTAAAACATATATAATAATTGTAAAAAATAAAGCTGACTACTTCGCAGCTTTCACCTATTGCGGGTTATTTAGAACGTAACCCCCGCGATAAACGAGGGACCACTGTACAGCATAAACTATCTGTAAAATTGTACAGGGAGAAGTGAGAATGTGTAATAAACATTTGAACTCACTGGGTACCACTGCTCTGAATGAAATTTTACAAACATTCACATTCATTTTGTTGTCCATCTCCCATTTTGTAAATTACAATAGTTTCAGATTCTCACCCTGAAGTTGGTGCTAAAAACATGTGGGTAGCATCGAGCAACCTGAAGAATACATTTGACACTTTGACAAAGCAGCTCAGGTGTGTCCACATTCTCCAGGATTGACTGCAGGTTATTCATTACCATCTGAAACACACATCACATTATAATTTCCATTTTTTTGTAATTTGGAACTGTGATTTGCTTACTGACAATGACAAAGAAGCCCCACTTCTAAAGGTAAACACCTCCAGCCTCAGAAAGTATTCACCTGCATGACATGAGAGAATGCCTTCCTCTCTCCGGCCGCCTCCAGTGCACGCTGCGCTGCCACCAGGTACAACAGTTTCACCTCATCACGAGTACTCGATGACAATTTGACAAAAAGCCACTTGAAGATGCGTTCAGCTTCGTAACTGAGAACTGTACAGAGGAGCCCCAGGCAGGTGGCTGCATCCTGACGCAACTCCCAAAGGAGTTTACTGCTGCAAGAGTCAAAGTAACCATGTGAGAAAGCGCTGATGTCCCAACACCACTTTCTACAGAACCACTAGCCATAAGCAAGTGTGCCAATACCTTCTGCAACAAAAGGTTTTCCAAAAAGGCATCTGAACGTAGGTTTGAGGTGAAGACGTTTCATCCCTTATCCAGGGACTTTGTCAATTCTGAAATTTAAAGTCCCTAGTTTATGTACTAATCAATTTTCTCTTTGGAAAGTTTTTGAAAAATCTCAGTTTGCGAATGTAAGTGTCACATCGACAGGTCACAGTCTCGTATTTGCAAAACTTATATAATTAGAGATCTTGTAATACATCCACAGAGCTACAGAATTGATAAAGTCCCTTATTTATGTACTAATCAGTTTTCTTCTCAGAAAGTTTCTGTTAAAACCACTGTTTGCTAATGTCTGAACTTACGAAATTATAGATCTTATTATACATCCACAGATCCACATGTGTAGTGGTGTCCCATTTCTTATGGGTATAATCATAGCCCTACCCGTTACCCCTTCTGCTGGAGGGCCAAGGGTAGGGCGAAGGGAAAGGGCTAAATTAGAGAATTTGGATTGGGCCTGAATATCCCCTTGAGGATTATGTTAATTTGAAGCTATGAAAACTTGTGGTAGTTGTAAATAGTGATTGCATTAGCTCAGATGACCTTCAACCCCTTTCATGCATGCAGTATAATTCAGAATCTCTCCTAACTTCATCCAAAGGGACATACATTAACACTAACCACTCCATTTAGTCACCTCATGGGACATCCCGTATATAGTATGTATGAAGTATAACCTTCAGGTGGTATCATGTGTTAATGCTGTGTGTATGAGTTTGAGAGTTCCAGCCATAGATCACAATAGTGTTGACACAGGTTACAAGAGATATGGTAGCTGGTGTTTTTAAGTGAATATTCTTTGCTCATGTTAGAAATTGTTGTATGTCTGAAATGCCCTCTTTTCCTGAAATAATCTCTTTTTGCAGCAGCTAGAGCTAAACTGAAAGGATTTATACCTAACATACAGCAAATAAATAACAAATTCCCACAACTTTCTTGTTAATGCATTCTTACCTCTCATTCAAAATATCATTCAAGGTACTCAGGATGGTGTCCAACTGTTTGCCCAATGTCTGTGACAAAATGAAAAGAAGTAAAACTAATGTAATAGTCAGTGCTCAGGGATGTTTTTATTCCATTTAAGAAATGACTGATGACTCAAGATTCCACTAGAGTGACTGACCGCTTTGCTCTCGCTGTGGCTGATGAATTCTTTGAGCTGTTTGAGCGTGGCAAGCCTCCGGTCTCGGTCATCCTCCCGAGAGACTCTGCGCAGTAGGTTGGACAGACGAGACTCCTCCGAGTGAGCCATCCCTCTGTCTGCAACACCCAAGACCTCAGTTACACACCAGCATAGTCAGCAATGTCTATTTAAAAATGTGTCTTTGAAATCTAGCCCATCATCAGCAGAGACAATAAATTTGCACTGAATAAGCACTGGTTTGTTTCTATACTAGTTGTTCTCTACTAGTTTCAATACAAGTTAAGAAAAAAATAGTATATTTTGTTTTTATTAAAATATTATTACGGTAGCTTAAGTCTTTATAAAGACAGAAAGTTTGTGCCACAAACCCAAATGCTCCAGGTGGTGTTCATATTTAGCTTTGTCTTTTGTGCAGTAATTTGGCATTCAATATTATTCAATATTAATTCCCAATGATAAGGAGGTCAGCAAGGTAACTTCAGGGTCACCACTGGATTTTCAGTATCCCAAAGCTCACTTTCTGTTGAGGTAGATCTCTGTGGAGAGCAGGTTTGCTGAATGGCAAATGACACATCATTTTTACACACGGATTGGCCACCAGAGTCCAGACCTTAACCCCATTGAGAAGGGATGTACTGGAGAAGACTTTGAGCAGCGGTTGACTCTCCCATCATCAATACAAGAAAAATTCATGCAACTCTGGACAGGAATAAATGTTGTGACATGCAACGTTATTCCCGTCCAAAGTTGCATGATTTTTTTGCCAAGATCTTGTATGGGAGGCTCTTGCCTATTTACTTAGATAAATTTAGGTGGTGACTCTTTTTTTTTGTCCAGGCAGTGTTTTATAACGCTTTTCCCATTATGACTAAATAAATCTAAGCCTTCAAAATACAAGGAAAACAGGTTTTAGATTTAGATATGGTGACCCCAAACCACCAGGGGCAGCAGAGAAAAAATTATTTATTTGTGTGTCATTGTGCAGGTGTAGCCAAAACACACATGGAAATATGTGTTGAAATAAATGTATTGATGAAAACCAAGAAAAACTGTATTTTTGTATCTAATAGCCAAGGCACAAAAAAAAATTATACTTGGAATGCATCCTGGACTTAGGCCTTCAAATTTGTAGTTTTCTGATTGTATGATTTATCTGCAGAGACATGTTATTCCCAGTAGGTTACATTATATGGCGCAAATTGATATTTTTAGGGTTAAATTGATTTCCAGGCCATTGAAGCAAGTTTACTCATTTGAAAATGGTGTCTTCGGGAATCTAAGGTACTTTAATGTACATATCTACCCAAAACATTCTCAGACCATAGACCTCTGAAAATAAAATTAAATATATATAGAATTCTATCTAAAAGTTGGACATTTAAATTCCATTTAGTTAATGACTCAAACTTTAGTGAATTTTTGAGTGCACATTTTTTAACAAAACATTTAAATAAACTTTCAGAAGTTATAAAACAAAATATGGATGCAGATATTACAGAAAAACAAGTGGCCAAAGCTATTATGATGCAAAAAACAAATAAAGCAGCAGGGCCAGGTGGCTATACAACCAAATTCTTTATGAAATATACCAACTCCCTTATTCCTCCTCTGATACATAGGTTCAGGGAGTCTATTAAGATTGGAGTGCTGCCGAGGTCATTAGAAGAAACATCCATTAATGTCTTCTTAAACTTGGAACTTTTTTTTTTAACCTTTACAAGTCATGAACTTTAGAGATGCTTTTTTGCTCGTGTTTGCCATTGCAATCAAGCCTCTAACATCAGCTATACAATCCCACCCAAATATAAAGGGAATTATGTTGATTAAGCAAGAATTCTAAACCTTGTTATATGCAGATGCCTTGCTATTATGTGTCTAAGCCACAAATTTCTATCCCTCATTTACTGTCGCCAATTGAAAATTTTAGTAAATTGACAGCATATAATATTAAACACCTTAAACACCCTATGGATTTTAATATCTAGGAATTATTATATGCAACAATCTGAACCAAATGTATAAGTTAAATTATTTACCAGTAATTGAAAACTTGAGAACATACATAAATGTGAAAAACCTCCAAATTTTGCTTATTGGTAGAGTGAATCTAATTAAGATGTGTGTTCTTCCAAAGTTTCTTTCTCTCTTTCAGACTCTTCTGGCTGGCTTCCCTTTCACAACTATTGACACAAAAATTATATGGTTATTTAAGCATGTTCGAATTACACTGTCAAAACTGAAAGCACCTGCTGAAAAAGGAGGTTTTAATCTGCGAGATTTTAAACTGTATTATAATGTAGGACAACTGCGAAACATTCTGATGTGGTCACATAATGAAATATATCTTCCTTCCTGGATAAATATTGAACAAAGTAAAACTCATCCATTAAATCTAAAAAATCTGAAACTCATTAGCACTAGTAAAGATCTGGGACTGCTAACCAAAAAACCTATTATATCTCCCACCTTTAGAAGCTGTCTGAATTGCCAAAAAAGCATGGGATTTAAAAACCTATTTAAAGGCCTTATACTAACACTCCATTATGGTATAATCCCTTATTAACTCCTGGTTTCTCAGACAGAATATTTCATACATGGAAGAAAGCAGGCATTTATAATGTAGGGATCTTTGTAAGGATGGCTTGTTTGAAGAGTTTGCAAGTATCAGAGAGAAATATAACCTTCCCTTTACTGATCTTTACAAATCTCGACAAATAAAAAGCTGTATAAAAGCTTAAAGTGGTATAAATCTCCTAAAAATATTTGAAAGCCCAATGGGAAAAACATAGAATCAATGCGCTCCCTAAAGAAGATGCACTCATTTATTAATAAATACCGTACCCAGGAGTACTTAGGAAATATGGAAAAATGGAAAAAGGAATTGGGAAGAAGCTACACAATTAAAAGATAGGAAATGATCCTCAAAGACTCACAAACTATCCTCACCAATACTAGACACTGACTCATTTAGCTAAGCATTTTTTAAACTCCTTAAGTTTTACCCTACATCATCCCCAAAATGCTGTCAATGTACTAAAGATAAGGCAGACATATTCCACATGTTTTGGAGTTGTATAAGTTTGGAAAACTACAGGATCTTAATATTAAAAACTAAATTAATCCACTCCGAAAAAAAAGTTATGACTGATCCCAGTGTTGCATTGTTGGGGAACATAGAATCGTTAGCAAGCTGTGGCTCAGATCAATCCCAGAAGAAGCTGGTAGTGCTTGCAATGGCAGCAGCAAAGAAAAGCATTCTAGCCTCATGGAACCCTAATCCTCCAACAGTACAGCAATGGTGGAATAAACTGCACTCATACTGTACATCTGAAAAAATTATGTGTAACACCAAGGAAAACCCAGAGACTTTTTATGAAATTTGGGGCACTGTACTTCATTGGATTCCAAATATGAATTTTGAAAAAAGGGGGGAATATACCAATATGTCAATGTGAGTATGCTTAAATATTGTGTGTATCTGTATGTATATATTTTTTTTCTTTTCCCCTCTTGGCCAGTTAGTCTGTGGGATTTTTTTTTCTTTTTCTCTTCTTCTTATTTTACTTTTGATTTAAGGAAGGGGCATGAATTGTAACGAACGTTGTTGTATATGATGAAATAACAATATATATTATATATATTAACAAAAAAAAAGAAAATGGTGTCTTTGGATTCCTTTGCATGGGCAAGGATGGTGAGTGTGGGTGTTTGTGTATGGGTGTTTGTGTGTGGAAAAAAAAATTCCAGATGTTTGCAGACCCCTTGTCAGCTGATGTTGAGAATGTCCCATGTGGATTGCGAATGGAACCTTTTCATTTATAATGCAACAGTGGACTAAAAACAACAACAAAAAAGGTTTAGGGAGGCACAGGGAAAAGGTGACATGATTGGATAATGAGAGAAATGTTCACATCCTTCCCAGACATTTGTAAAATATTTAGTGTCTTTTTGGAAGCAGATATCTTTGTAAAAAAAATCTTCACTATGAACATTAGCAAGGCTAGACATTAACGGCTGTCCACTTGCCCGGGGCATTTAAACTCTACGGGTGTATTCACACCAGGAAAGTCCTTTAGTTCGTTTGTTTGGTCCGAAACAAAAGCGGACTTTATTTTTTTGTTTGGTGCGGTTCGCTTTCACATTGTACTTTTTGCAAGTGAACTATCACTTGTAAACAACACCACGTGTGTGACGATCGTTGCTCCCATTGGACAGAAATGACTGGGGCGGGACAGAGCACAGACTCGGGAAATGAAGGGAAAACAATCTGCATATTTGTATTGTTCTTACAGCTGCGAAATTATTTTGAGTTTCAAGAGCAGTGCATTCAATGCAGGTTTGACTTTCTTCTTTATAATTTTGGAACAGCGTCGGCGAATGCGTGCTGCGAGCCGGAGGAGACGATATGCTCTACGTGCCCTGGCCCACAGCATGCTGGCAGCAGGGTTGTCATGCAAAAGACGGTGAACCAGGTATGAATTCCAGTACCGCATTCACTATTTTTTCCCATAATGCCTGGTTACGGTGGCTTGTAAAGTCCAAAAAGGCGTACGTTTCCAACCAGGGTTCGCTTGTGTGTATTCACACCTGCACAGCATGGGAAACGAACTCTGGTCTGTTTAAAGCGGACCAAACGTGACAGGTGTGAACACACCCTAAGTCCGGGAAAGTGCGCAGTCCTCTGTAGTTGCCCGATTGACCAAGTATTCATTCTAAACATGTTTCAATTATCAAGCAGTCTACTGACCCTTAGTCAAAGCTTAACTCTGTCCAGAGAGGTCCGTTTAGGCCCCAAGACTATGGTCACATTGGTGTTTTCAGAAAAAGATATTCAATCGTTGCATCACATTAAAAATACTTAAGTCCTGATTAGTAAATGCAAATATAGATCCAGGTTTAGTGATGCCCGTCTTGAGGCTTGAGTTTCAACTGTGACATCTATCAGGGCAAAAGCTGTGTGAGCATAAACTTTGTCAGGTATGTGGCAAAAATAATCAGTATTCTCAAAAATAGAATACATTAGGTTCATCTTCAAAAGGTTCAAAATATGAGCAGATTGCTGGAATGAATATGGATTTCAGGTGCAGTTAAGGGTAACTACTGTACTAAATGTTGTCAGTTCAAATGTTTATGAGTTAAAGCTGTGCTATATTGGAAAAGGACATAAAAAGGGAGATTTCTGAAATTATTTCCCTTTGTTCTAGTTATTACTGGAGCTTTTATGTGCACCTCCTGTGACATGACAGTACTAAATACGGCCCCAAGTTGATTTGCGTGCAAGACCCCTGTTTAGACATTATTGCTTCGGTAGAAATACAAGGAATAAGCTAATATAGACTGAAAGTGTTTCATGCTGTGCATCATCATTGCCTTCTTTATTGAGAGTAACGCGTCACATGCGCTGCTGTGGTGTGATTGCTCAAAGAGAGACAACAGGAGCATGGGGCAGGGCATGCTCACAGACACAAACACAGAGAATAGAGAGCTGCGTGCACACGTGGGTGAAGCAGAGAAGAGCGGGACTAATAAATGAAAGTGAGGTAGTAAAGGTTTTAGTGGGTTATATTCTTCGGTTTGTCCACTGTTGAAGTGCATTGTTCAGAAGTACAAACTAAAGCTCATAACCTTTAGCAAACAGTTTATGGAAGTTTTAACTCCCTCTGAGCGTGTCTGTACTCACTAAAATTATTAACTTTAGGTAGGTAAGTGTATCAGTGTTCTTCAGAATTTTTATATCATCACTTATACTGTCAATGCAAATTTTCTTGATATATCATGACATGAACCAGAAGCCGCTGAAAATATGACTGACTGGAATAACTAAAACTACTGGTCATTTCAAGGCCTCAAAGCACTGTTCCTTTGGAGAGCTCACCCTGTGATTTCCTCATATCCTTTGAAGCTAAAGCACGGGATCCATGCTGAAAGTGAGTCGACTCCGTTGTCACGTCATTGGGCCTCAACTCTTGCCCCAGCGACTTCCAATCAAATGTAGTATCACTGACACCGTAACCAGCTTCATATGCACCTATAAATACAAGACACTATTTCAGTTGTGGTTTATACATGTAGCCCTTGCACAAACCTTAACATTTTTTCAGCATAACAATAAGAAATCAAATCTTTTATCAAAATTATAGAACTATGAAAGAGTTGTACTCCAAAGAGTGAAAAATGTGGTGAGTTTTATTGCATGCACAGATTTTACAGAATGTAATTTTTTGTATGATGTCTTACCATCTTCATGTTTCTCTGAAGCAGCATACACATCGCTGGATACTGCTGGCTGATCAGTGCAAGTGGAAGGCAACACGTCATGCACTGCTGCAAGACCAAAGTCTCCGCACTTCAGTCCCTCCTTGTTGGAAGTTGAACTGTCAACTCTGAAAACAAAGTTATTCTGTGGTTCAATTAGTACAGAACACACAAAGAAGAAGAGGTTGCAGTCCTTTCTCTATCTTGTCAATAATGTGCACACTAACTTCACAACTGCTTTTGAAAAATCCTTTAATTTGACCACAAATCAAAAGTCTCAATAGTGAAACCAAAGCTCGGTGGGGAGGGAAAGGAGCGCGTATAAACCTGGAAGTTATGTATGTAACCAGCTATGCCCGCCTTTCTTATTACTGATACTATCAGCATACTTCCCACAAAATCAATGTACATAGGAATGCCACCAGTGTCCCCTTGTGACGTGAAACACAGTAACTTATTATTGAAGTTATTTTTACTTTGAAGACTTCAATATGTATCATGTTGCACTCGGTGTCGTCTTCGTTAGCTTTGTACAACTCGATGAATATGGTGGTAGTGATGCTATTCATGTCACACACTGAAGGCCAGGCTTGTCTTATTGACAATATGTGCCACTGTAGTTGGTTGATTTTCTAACAGGCCAAATCGTTATTAAAAAGGAACTTTCACTTTGCTTGCTTTGTGTGTCTAGTGTTGCGAATATCGTGCTCTGAATTAGCAGTTTGTTAGCAGCTAATCAGTGTTAGTGCACAAACTGAGCTATCCTACATTAACACAAGGCTGTCACAGGTCGCCACTCAATGTGCTCGTTAGCGTTAGCTGGTGCGGAAAGGTCTGTTTAGTTGATTAACATTAGTCTTAAACGGGAATATAATAACAGTTGCAAACGAGTAACGCTTTCCCCATGTGTTCACCACAGCAGTGCAACATAGGCCTCGAGAATCAGCGGACATTGGTTATGGATCTCACCCGGAACACAGCACCGACCTGGGCTGCCAGTCATTCCAGTGAAGCTGCAGTCTGTTGGCGCCGCTGAGCCGAGACCCGGGGACTTTACGGCTCATTCCCTTTTAGAGAGCTGCATGACCAGCTGTCAGCGCTGACGGCGGCTGTCTGACGGCTTCTACTGCACTACTTTAATGTGTGAAGTCTCGTGAGAAGGTTAGCAACTTGTCATTAAAGCTAGGTTAGCTAGCGCCAGTGGATGGTCTTCTTCGAATGTTAAAAAGGCAGTACATTTTTACCCACTGATTATCAGCGCCATCTGTTGATGAGTTTGTGCAGGACCGGGCACTGCTTTTGTTTTCATGAGAGACATAGACATCCTTTGTTCAAACGGAGTTAAACATGTAGTGAAATGTGCAGCGAAGCCCTTGGAGACTTTTGCAAAAACACGCTGCATTTCACTTCGAGTGAACGAACAACCTTTGAGAACTGAGAAAACGCGTTTTACCAAAGTTACAAAGTGCTAGGAGCTGCACACAAGATACCCCATACAGACAATGTAATATCCTATTCTAATGATTCGGTTTGAATAAAGAAGGCCTTCATGAAAAGTTAGTGTGTCTTTCAATTTAATATCTCCAATAAAAATAAGTGGTCCTTGAACCAGTAAAATAGTCTACACTACGTGACATTTAGGACATAATATCATTAATATTAAATATTAAAACAATCTGCCAATCTATGCCATAATTTTTTTATTGAATAAATATTTATTTTATGTTTTTTCTTGTTTAGTAAAGTTAATATAATAAAATAATAATAATAATAATAAATAATAAGAATAATGGAACAGAAATAACAACAAAATGAGCCAGACTTATCCAAATAAGCCGAGCTTATTGGGTTAACTCGTTTTATGGAATAGCCCTCTGGTTTGATATTGCCTTTTTAAATGAGCTTTTTCCCAGAGAATACAGCCGTATTTCTGGATGATGTTCACATATGGCTTCTTCTGTGCTTCATACAGCTTTACAGCGGTCCACAAATGACAGCATTTGGCAATGGCAACTGTGTCACAGACAATGACTTCTGGAAGTGTTTCTGATCCATGCAGTGATTTCAAAACAGACTCAGGCCTGTTTTAATGCAGTGCTACTTGAGCCCAAAGATCACCATTGTCCATATTCTCTGAATCGTTGATGATGTTCTGTAGATGGTGGGGTATTATTTTCAGTTCTATATCTTTCTGGTCTTAAAACTATTTTTCACAGATTGGTATGCCCATCTTTACTTTTAAGAGACTTTTACTAAAATGCTCTTTTTATATCATGTGACTGACCTGTTGCCAATGAACCTGATTAGCTCCTTGAGCTGTTTTTTTTAGTACCACAAAGTTTTCCAGCCTTTTGTTGCTCTTGTTCCCGCTTTTTTGAGATGTAGGCTACTGCTTCCATCAAATTTAAAAATAGATATTATTTTTTAATGAAATACTAAAAATCTCAGTTTCAGCACCTGATATGTTGTTTATTTTCTGTTGAATAAAACACGATTTTATCAGCTTTGCAAATCTTTGTATTCTGTTTTCATTTACATTTTACATAATATCCCAACTTGCTGGGGAATGGGGTTTGTAAAACAGTGGTTAGTTGAAAAATGTGTAAAGACTACAGTAAGAAAGTGCATGTCCAAAGCTACTTTTTAATCACTGAAGTACCTTAGGATAACACAACAGATAAACATTTATTGAAATTAGATCACGTTGTGTGGCTGAATATTTTTTGCAAAGACTCATGAGGAAAGTGCACTTGATGATGATGATTTTCAGATATTCAGATTTTCAGGTTTCCATATTTGGTTGACTTTATTTTACTTTGGTCTTTAGGCCATAGCGTTATTAAGTGCAAATGGTGAGGTCTATTATTCCAGCACTCAGAGATGGGGATTCCTTATAGGGACTCGGACTTGAGTAGCGATTAAGTCACTATAGACAGAGACTTGCGTCTTGACTCTAACTCATGGTCTAAAGACTTGACTTTGACTCGCAGTTTGCAGTTTGAACCTTTTTCCTTTATCACTGGCCAGATCAGTTTTACTAAAGGAGTGTTCTGGATGTTCATGTTTGAAATAGACAATACAGTTAAGAATAATTAAAAAAAAGTTTATACTCTGTAGTTACTTTTTCAAAATGCATCTTTTTTCATGCTGAGGTTGAGTAATGTTCTTGTGTTCCTCACACATTACAGGGCACATCTTCTCAAACTTCAACATTATTGCAAATCAGATATTCAAATTAATTGCTCTTATTGAGGTGTGTGTGCAGATGGGGAGCAGAACAGTTCAAAGTCTTGGTGTTTATTAAGACCTTCCACTCACAAAAGAAGACATGTCACATAACCCTTCCATCTTTGCATTCTCACTTATAATGCCAGTGTTATTCAAAAGCTCTTTGTTCTCAAAGGCTAATAGGAGAGCAGAGCATCCAGGCTAATAATACCTCTGTGAGGCCGGAGCACAGCTCTCTGTGTGTGATGCAGGGCCCTCTCCAGGCTGCTGTGCGTCAGCACTGACGTCAATGCATTCAAACAACACAGGGCTTTCTGCTCTGTTAGCTGCTAGCTGCTGCATCCTCTAACTAGCTTAGCTTTGTAGCATAACAACAATGAGATGAATGAAAGGAGGGGAGGGGGGTGAGCCAAAATGATGCTGTATATCAAGGCCAAATTGCTGTTAAAAACAGCAAAATCATGACGGTAGCCTACTGTTTCTCGCTAAAAACAGTCTTTTTTTTCTGGGAAATATGATAAGCCATTTTGTAATTTCCCCCCAAAATACAGTAAAATACAGAAAATGGTGAGTGATCACTGAATCTACAATTAAAGCTGTAAAATCACAGTTCATTAGAGAGCACATGGAGAGAAGGCTTGACCATCCATCTCAATCCTGCGCTTTTGAGCAAATCATGTGGTAAATTGAAGCATATTTTATTTTGGGGGGATGTTTGCTTATAAATGTAATCATATTATATTAATTACTATTCTTAAACAAAGGGTGTAAGGGTCTCTTGATATACTCCATAACTACTTTACATAAATGTCTGTGTGTTTTTAGTAGTGTTTTTACTCTATAGGTAATAGGGATTTTTGAATGATATTACCTAATAACTGCACCCTTTGTGATTTACTAATTACGATTTTCGATTCGATTGTGATCAGTCAACATACACCGGGCGCTGGGGCACTCCAGGGCGCTGCATCAAAACTGTATTAAAATTATCACCGGACTATATTTTGGGAATAAATTCGCACATAAACTTAAAATGATAAGTGTCCAAAAGTTGTCCACAAAATAACAGCTAAGCTACGCGACAAAACCAAAACAACTGCCTCACCAGTCTCCCAAGCGGTAAGCAACGAACCTCTATGTTTGGTTTCTGGGTCAGTGGCAGAATAGTATGAAGAGAGAGGCTGGAACTGAATCAGGAAAAAAAAATGTTGTTGGGTTTTTTTTTTTTCAATTATCGTTTTCCGATTTTGGTATATAAAACGAAAAACGGACCCGTTCACCAATATTCTTTCTTGTTTTAGAATCGGAAAACGAAAGACACCCATTTCCGTTTTTTATCTCCCATTACAAAACAAAAATCAAATGGCCAGCAGGTACATGGACAGTAAACATCCAGAAAGTCAATAATCTTAAAAACTTATTTTATCTTTTGCTACAGTTGTTGGTGATCACAACCTTACGACAGACCAGATTTGAGAGGCATCACAGAGTATTTCTACAAACAGAAGTATTTAAGCTAAATGAGAGCTCTCTTGTACATGCTTGCTGGGTTTGAAAGGACTTCTTTATTCAGTGCACATTTTGTTAAATGTATATTCTAGCCCGCTGACAAATTCAACTGTGTATATATTTTTTTAAATAAATGTTTTTGTGTTATTCTTCTAAAAATCTTGCCTTCCTAGCACATTGTGACTCATGGGGATGCTTCCTTTGTGACCTCAACAAAAACCCAGCAGAGTATAACACAATAGTAAAATAACAATAAACTACATTAGAATTCACAACCTATTTACTTTAATTCAGCAAAACAGTATGTACTTTCTCAAGTTAAATGAAACCAGCTCGACTCACTGCGCCCTTAGAATGTCTCAAAAGGTCCGAAACTCCACAACTTCAATAAATGCCTGGGAGACCAAAGTGCAGTTAAAACTTTTTAGTGAGTAGGACAAACAATAAACAATGAACATTTACATCAAGGGCAGAGCAGAGGTCAAAAAACTGTGTGGCTCCATTCCACGTTGAGCTCCCATGATGCAACAGTGGGCTACCTTCCTAATATAAAATCTAGAGCCTTAGAAATCAACAAAAAATATTACAGTAACAAAGAATAATAAATGGGAAATTCATCATTAACATTACTAAATCAAACTGAAGAAAAGTAATTTTAACCTATAGCAAATATCAATATTAACCATAAACCAAACCAAAATTACCACAAATTATGTAACCCAAACATAAACAACAAATCAGTTGCATTCCAAATATAATAATAACAAACAAAAATTAATATCAAAGAACAAATAAGTTTAGGCTCCTACACAGTAAGTTACTGTAAATATAAAAACATTAGCAGAACTGTAAATAAACAGTACATTGGAGTACTGTACTGTTAATTTATGGTGAAATCAGTGTTGTGACATTTAAGGCAAAATGTTGTTCTGTCACTTAATACTGTTATTGTCAGAAGTCAAATGTGTATTTTAAATGGAGGGGAATTATTTTATTAATTAATTACATAGCTTTAGACAACTCCTTAAATATGCTGCGTGTGCTCTGGTCAATGGGCTCTTTGTGATCAAAAACTGACAGAATGCTTGATACACAAATGACCACCAAAATCAAAGTATTTAGTTTGAGTGAATTCTGAATGCAGACCAAGTAGGTCAAGACAATGTTATTCATGTCTTAATATGGAGCTCCGCTTGGATGGGTCACACTTTATATTTTTTTCCATTTGGAGATATTCCTTTCTCTTTTAATGGAGATACCCATTACTGTGTGTGAACCTTTTTCTACAGTCAAGGTTTTTCTTGACTCCAACCAGATGTGATTCTAGCCTAAACATAAAAGTCCTTTTCTATTGTTTCAGTCTCACTTCCTCCAGGTCTTTTTTCTGATTGACTATAACAAATGGTATAACACAGTACATTCATTATATATGTAACAGGATATCATATTGCCATATTGCCATATTGTTCCCTCTGAAATTACCGTGATGTTAACAAACCTTATCAATGTTTTTGGAAATGTTACATAGATACAGTTTTACATGAAACGGTACTGTTTTATTCAAATGTTAATCTTTTTAAGATCATAAACCGTGTGGGAGTTTTGCGGTCTCCTAGACATGATCAGTGGTGTTTTAACATACTCAGGACTCATGAGGAGCCAAACTAGTGACTGAGACTCAGATGTTTTTTAGACCCTTATCACACATTTACTCAAGACCATCTGAAAAGCACAGATAAATGTACAAGATGTGGTGTGGAAATAGACTGACATCTGCATAAATGTAAGCAATACACACAAGCACTCACTGAATAGGTCCCCAACAGTTTCCTTTCTCGGCAACCACAGTGTTACTAAGCGACAGAGACAGTATTTCCATGGCAACAGGAGAGGCTGAGTCATCTTTAAGGCAGAGTTTGCTCTCATATCAGCACATGTTTTTAAACACATAAATGCCTCCTCCTCAAAGCTCTTAGATTCTGATCATTAAAAATATGTTCTGATATGTATGACTCTGACCTTTTCTTACAGTGGACACATTTACATTAGAGCATATGAGTAATCACATGATTTACTAAACATGAGCATTTAGGAAAGAGAGACCCTGCAGAAAAAGAGAGCCCCTCCCCCGTAGACCATCAGTGGAGTCTTCCCTAAATTCACTGCATTATTAACGCTGTAGCATGTGCACTACAGCATCTGATTTTTAGGCTGAGCTCATGACATTTTATGTAATGAGTTTGCTTTGCGTGCAAGGCGTATGTGTGCTTAGAGGTGGGGGCTGAGGGGTAAACACTGGTGGACCTTCTATAAATAGAATCCTCTCCTGTTTCTGCTTCTTTGGATTCAGACAAAGAGACATATCCAGAAAGAAAGAAAGACAGAGAGTGTGGGGGTGGTTTCACAAGAGAGAGATGCACAGCTCTGATGTCACTTCCTACTTCCAGCCCATAACAGGACAAATCCCAGTGCTTTATAATGTCTTGACTGTTTGACAATCATTTGTTCTCAGTAATTATCTTTCACTTAAAAAAAATGTTAATTCTCAATTTATAAATGTTTATGTTTAACTTTCATCAGTCATGTTCACTGTTACTACTGTTGTGTGTTCCATGATTATTTACTGGTTATTAACAAACATACAGCAGAACTGAAGAGCCCTCCTGTCTGTGATCTGGGTAACAACCTGCTCTTGTTGACCATAGTCTTGATTTAAGTCATCTTTCCTGTTTGAAAAAAATTAAAATTGTTTTACTGGTTTTATTGAGAACCAATGAGCCCAAAGAGGTACCAATAGCTTTATCACAGTCCATTTGCTATTTAAGTCCTTAACAGGCTGGCATGGTGGTTTGGTAATTACCAATAAACAGTGGAGGGTTTGAGGTGAAAATAGATGACTGTAAACTAAAACTGCAGCGTAAACCAAGTAGATACACGAGTAATGCTCAAATGTTCATAGAATAAAGTTAATGTGCAGATAAAGTGAAGATCAGAACTGCCAGTGTGTGATACAGTTAAAGCCTATATTCATGGTGGTTCATCTCTGACCACAATCGTTACCTTTTGTTTTTTCTCCTAGGGCCTCATTAAAGGCATTAAAGCCATATACTTTTCTGAAGCCTCAATATTATACAGACATATTCAGTGGTGGCTGGTGGTGACAGTGAGTGGGGAGTACAGTGAAGCCCACCTTTACTCCCCTTGTCTCCCTTGTGTTTTGCCCAAATTCAAGCCTCTGGGCTGAAGAAATGTCTGTAATACAAGAGGGCAGAATTTCACACCTGTCAATCACTATGTGGTGCTCAGGCTGTAAAAAAAATGCCCCTTTTTCTTTTTTTGTGATTTTACCCTCTATCTTCACAATATATAAATATAAAAATGTTAATATTTATCCAAACAATAACCAGTTGATACCAGCCGTCCCTGCACATTAGAATTGCTGTTGGATGGTTTAATGAAATATAATATGTTTGATAGCTCTATCTACAGCAATGCAGTTGAGGGTCCCTGCTGTGGGTGGGCCCTTGGTGGCCCCCGGGCTGGCCCCTAGCTCCAGTGGGCTCCTGTATCCGCGAGTGCGTCTGCAGTAGCACAGTGCTGTCGGTTACATAAGCAGGACGCAGGCAGCACTGTGCACGGCGCAGATCCAGCTGCTATCTCTTTAAATGAAACAGAGCCTACGCTGCGCGTGTGTGTGCGTGCGTGTGAGCGTGTTAAGCAGAAATTACGAGACAGAGGGGCTCTGTGTTGTGGAGAAGGACAAGCTCAAAAACAAAACAGAGGCTGGGACTGCGGCGGGCGGCTCTCCTCGGATCCGCGCTGCAGTGATTGATCGTGCTCTCGGCTCTCGGTTCGGGGCTCGGTGCGTCGTGTCTATGGGCTGGACGGCATCTCTTCGCTCTTAGGCTGCTCTCTGTGCTGGCCTCTTCGCGCCACAGCGTTGGGAGGAACGTGATCATGGATTAATGCTCGAGAGGATTTGATGTGAAGGTAAGATGGGTGTGGAGACTGGAGCGGGGCAGGGACACAGCATCCCTCCGCACCGCAGTGGAGCCGCGGCGGTGATGGCTGCTGCTCATGGCTTTGTGTGCGCGGCGCGGCCTGGTGCCTCCGCCGCATCGGCCTTACACATGACGTAACCGCTTTGATTTTCATTTGTGCCGCGTTGATCCCGCTCCTTGCTAGACAAGGTCCGGCTCCAGGCTGGAAAAAGGCTCCGCTGAAGCACTGTGCACTTCATTAGCCTTCCTTCTGATATGTGGAGCCTGTGGGCCTGGGCTCAAACCCCAGGTTACATCCAAGCTTTCCCCTTCAAAACTATACTCCACCAAATGGCTTTTCACATTTCTAGACTCAGGCAGTATGTAGCCTACATACCAAGGCATATTAATTATAAATGCATGCACATTTATTATTATACAACACATGCTTTAATAACAACAGTGAGTGACTGCCTGTTGCCTTATACTCAAATAATGTAAAGTATTCAGCTATCATTTTTAGCTGATGTGATAGCTGCACCTTGACATCAATGCAAAGTCTACAAGGTTGTTTGTTGCATTGCTTTTTGGCATTTTGCTTTGGGACTGTCCCAATTATTCCAAATGGACAATGCCAGTCAAACAGGTACATATGGTCATCCTAACTCAGGAATCAGATGTGGACCACAGGTCTGGACCACAGATGCAGTTTTGGCCTTTCTGCCATTTGTGCAGGTTTTAGCTGTAACATGTAAACATGCTACATTTTCTAAGTCATATTTCTAGACTTTTTGCTTCAAAAAAAGGCAGTTGCTGGAGACTTGAGTCAGAAGGAGCATTATGTAGGAAAAGCTCAGGTGTGGGGTCAAACCCTGGTCCCTCTGTTTGTTGTACTGGCTCTAGCAGGTGAGAGCCAACACCATAAAATAACATGTCTGCATCTGGCTTGCATTTAGTCTGGTTAAAGATCGAGAAACATGCATAAAAAAATTGGAGCCTAATGTTTGGTAGGACGCAATGATGACGAACTTTATAAACTTAAAAAAATGGTATATTTGTCACACTTAAATGTTTCTAATCAACAAACAAGTGTAAATATTAGACCAAGGTAACACAAGAAAACACAAAATGCAGTTTTTAAGTGATGATTTTATTTATTTTTTAAGGAAAAAAAGCTATCTGAACCTACATGGCCCTGTGTGAAAAATTGCCCGCTTAACCTAATAACAGGCTGTGCCACCCTTAGCAACAACAATTGCAATCAAGCGTTTGAGATAACTGGCAATGAGTCTTTCACATCGCTGTAGAAGAATTTGGGCCCACTCTTCTTTGTAAATTTTTTTAATTCACATTGGAGAGTTTTAGAGCATTCAGCTTGAGGTCACAGACATTTTCCTTCAGAATTTTTTGGTAAAGAGCAGAATTCATGGTTCCGTCAATCACAGCAAGTCATCCTGAAGCAGCAAATCAGCCTCAGACCATCACACCATATGTGGGGGCATGTAGGTTTAGATAGCTTTTTTTAATACTCTCAGTTAAAATCATTATCAATCAGCATTTTGTGTTTGCTTGGGTTACGTTTGTATTATATGTAAAATTGTGGAAAAAAAAAGTGTGACAAATGTGCAAAAAAAATGAGTCATCAGGAAGGGGACCGTTACTTTTTCAAAGCACTGTTACTCCTTTTTTGGCGTTATCAAACATGTTTGGCCAAGTCCACATGTGAATATTGTTATAAATGGATATTTGGATTCTGGTTCTGTTCTCACTCACAAACTTGGTGCTTTCTGATAAAGTAGTTTACTTGGTGTTGAAACAACAAGTGGATATGAACAATCAGCAAGTGCGTTATTGGTAGTTTGGCTTATCTTGTACCTTATACCTAAGCCTCACCTGAGAGGACATGTGAGATATTAGTTGTAAACGGGTCTGTGGTCCTTGCAGCACTGAGCAAATATCTAAAATCCAGTGCATGGCCACAATTATATACCTTTTCAGGAATAGGTCTTTTCACAAACAGATACATCTATTGTGTAAACTGTGTGAAGCATTTTTAAACGTGTCTGTTTACTACTTTTTGCTGTGGACAAGGTGCCCAAAGGTAGATCATATTATAAACAGTATACAATATTACAGTGGCCACAACAAGCAGATCCATTTGATGAGATGCTTAGTCAGAACAGAGAGCGTAACTAAAAAAAGGCTTTAGTTAGTTCAGTTCAGTGATTTTATTGTCCCAGATTGAGGCCTGGTTTTCTGCTGACAGGAATTAATACTGCCAGGCTACATATCATGGAGCACTGATAATTGGCTAATTTTTGTGATAAATATAATGTGTTCCTCATCAATAACTAAATAGATAAATAAAGGTTTTTCATGGTCTTTTAATAATAACAGTATGAATAAAATATTGAAGACATAGTAGGGATTGCTGACTATGGATATCATCCGTCAGCAAACTAGTGTACACTTATATACTTTTAAAGCGGTTGTGTAGTATGTTTACAAGCACACGCTAATAACTTTCCCCAACTACAAAACTGCTCACACGTTATTCCTCTTTTGTTTCTACTTTTTTCCTACCACTCAGATTGAGTCACACTGACACTGTGTATTATTGAGCGGAGTTGAGTTGTAGTCCATGTTAAGTCCATATTAACTCTCACATAACTGTTTATAGACTTTTTTGGCCTTTTAGGTTCTGTTGAAATAGACAAGGGAGAAAGAGAGGAAACAGAGTGAGAGAGTGTGAATGACACAAACCAAGTAGACCCGAGCCGAGTTTAACGTTAACTTAGTGTAAGGTTGTGATGCCCTGAGCCTTTGGTCCTGTCAACAGATAGACTCAGACACCTGCAGGATAACATGTCTCCAACCTCGAGCCCTATCAGATGAATAACAACTGAATAACAACTCTTTTTTTATTACATTGTTTGTTTGCGCACTGACCTTCTAAGAGGTTTTATAAGCTCAGTCCTATGAAAGCATGGGCAGACTTGAATGTTCAATACTACGCTGTGTTGACGCTTCAACTGTCTCTGGGCCTGTATGTGATGGTAATAAACTTCTCCTGCTTAAGTCATCCAGAGTCTCTGCAGTTTATCTATGTGTTCCATTACTTCGCAGCTCTAAGGCAGTATACCAATTCTCTTATACTTAGCTGTGACTTGAGCGTCCGAACGGCAATTATCTCCTCCTCGTTAAACATTACGTGATTTAATTGACAGTATTTATAGTCATTTCACAATGCCTCCCTTTTCTCTTTTGATGTTTTTCATTTTTGAGCTGTTTCGCTATGTTAAAAGACATATTCAGTGATGAAAATACACTTATCGGCAGCTATTAAACTTCCTGGAATGTCATATGACAAACCAGTGTAGACCAATGGGGGTGCTCCTTTTTTTGAGCATGTGATTTGTGCAAGCATTGATTGGCCAAGGTTTTCCGTTCCTGAATTGAGGTTCTCATTTATTGAAAACCCCTTATAACAAACGGTAGATAGCCATAAAGGCTGTTTTTTTCCCCACAAAGGATTGTTTTTACAATATACTATATGGGGTTTAAACCATTTCCCCCAACAGTACGGTCTGTTTAAGACTTCTTTATTTCTGATATTTAGTTCATGGCAACGCAGCTATTTTCAACCATTCACTTCAGATGTCTTATAAATATAAAACTTTAAATAGCTATATTATTGTGGTAATGAATGAAAAATTATGCACATTCTGAAATGTCAGCAAACGTTGGGACCTCCTCAAGTTTCCTCTTAATTTTGATAATTAGGCCCAAGCCCCACACCATTGACGAGGAGCCTATTGGAATTGAAAAAGTGTGCAAAGCGCTATAATGCTATGTGCTGTTCATATATTTTTTTTTCCAACAATATGTTTATTATTTTAAACTTTTAAATAACAAGAAAAAACAAGAATAAAAAGCACAATCAATACACCCTCTCAGACTCCTTTCTATATCGTATTAACAGGAAATGCAAAATACAAGTAGTCAGAGTCTTAAATATATCTTAGTCAAACAAGTCACAGTCTTATATGCATATGGAGAAGTCCTCTCTGTAAATATGTAATTCGTTCTAGTGGTAGAGCTACTAGCATCTGTTTGACCAATTGTCCAATATTTGGTCCCATAGATTTTTTCCAATTAAGTGCAATCAAACGTTTCTCAAACATATATCAATAAATAGCTGCTCACATTTTGTATATCTTGTGTGTTTGGGATACAACCCCCAAATTAAAAATGCAGGATCTAGTACCAAATCTTTTGAGATGATCTCTTTTACCATGTGCTTCATCGCTGCCCAGATTGACCTTATCCTCCTACACTCCCAGATGCAGTGAAACAGCGTGCCCTTTTCTTCTGCACATTTTGTGCATATATAGGGGATATTAGAATTGTTTTGGTTTAACTTGACGGGTGTAACATAAACTTGCATAAGCTACTTGTATTGTAGTAGCCTTAAACGGAAATTGATAGTTTGCTTGTGAGCTTTTTTGCAGACTGACTCCCACTGTTCCAGCGACAAATCACTTTCTTTATCTTTCTTCCACGCATCCAATTTCATGACCACATTTTTTTGATGAGTTTGTCATTAGTAATTTATCTGAAATTAATATTCTGAAATTGCACCTCTATTTGAACCATCTTTATAGACCATTTCTTCCAATCTGGCTTTAGGTGGTTTCATCATATTATTATTTTGTTTTGCTCTGACATAACTTCTAAGTTAGAGATATTTGAAAAAATACTTTCTATAAATATTAAATTTGTGCCTAAGAGCTTCAAATGACATCATATAGTCTGAGCTTGTTGGATACAAGTCTTGAATTTTCTTCAGTCCTTTCAATGCCCATTGCTTGAACATCGCATCTGCTCTCCGAGGACTGAAATTTTGGTTTCCCCATATTGGACTCAACTATGAAAGAATAACCAGTTCTTTTATAAACCTTTTTACACAGACTTTAACCATGTTTTTAACAATTGGGTTACTGGTTTTCTGGAGTAAATTAACTTCTGTATTAGAGAAGAGAAATAGGCGTAAAGGTGGGGTTAAAATGCTGCTTTCCATTTCTGTCCACAGGGGGGTATTATTTACACTAAAATAATATCACATGGACCTAAGCTGTGCTGCCCAGTAGTACCAGATTATGTTTGGGCACACTCCTTTGTTATATGGCAAGTGGAGTAAAGATAAAGCCTAATTCTAGCTGGTTGATTTTTCCATATAAAACTAAGCTATTTGAACTTTTTGAACCAGTCAGCAGGAGGTGGCAGGGGGATATTCTGAAATACAGTGGTCCCTCGCTATAACGCAGTTCACCTTTCGCGGCCTTGCTGTTTCGCAGATTTTTTTAGTGCAATTTCTTTTTTTCTTTTTTTTTTACAGCGTATGGACGCGCTTTGTGTTCTGCGTCCTGATTGGCTAAGGGAGAACTTGTGCATTGTGTTCTGCGTCCTGATTGGCTAAGACCATTGTCGATCAATCTCCTCCGTGCCGTGTCTCCTGTACAGTACAGAATGCATTCAACTTGCCAAATTTACATAAATGTTCGATCACTAGCAGTGTGACTCTGAAGTGCTGTATGTTTGCAAGTATTCTCTCCAACAAAACCCACAATGTCGACGAAATGTTCTGCACCGACAAAGGCACCTATGGTCGCACCCAAAAGGCAGAGGAAGATGCCAGGGTTTGAACTTTGAGAGTGTTTAAAACAAGAGAGAAATGTGAGAAAATGTTCATGCATCTGAGAAAAGTGTATCAAGTGTGTGGTGAGGGGTTTTACAGCCTTAAAACATATATAATAATTGTAAAAAATAAAGCTGACTACCTCGCGGATTTCGCCTATTGTGGGTTATTTTTGGAACGTAACCCCCGCGATAAACGAGGGACCACTGTACATACAATAGTTTTGGAAGTATATTAATTTTATAAATGTTGATTCAGCCAATCAGAGACATGTAAAGAAGCATCCATCTGTTAACATTATCAGTAATTTTCCTGGAAAATTTGAATATTGGTTTTAATAATTTCTCTTTACATTTCTTATAAAAATCAATTGGAAACCCATCTGGTCCAGCCTTTTTATTCAAACTCATGCTATCGATTGCCCGATTTATTTTTCCCTCATTAAGTTGTGGGTCCAACTGTACTTCTAAATTCATTGTTTATTTATCTAGGATCCACTATTGTCTGCCCCTTACTGTTAATGATAGAGGTTATGTTATTTTCTGACTTCCAATTGCTTAAGCTAAAATTTTTCCAGGTTTTTCTCCTTGCTCGTAGAACGATTGGTTTAGTCTCAATATATTAGAGGCAGGTCTGTCTGCAGATTCTTTTTCATATTGTGCTTTTAACAGCAGTAGTTCTTTCTCTGCCTGTGAATTTCTGTCTAAACACCTGTTCCTCCTGCCTCTTTATCTTCTCCAGCTATTGTCTTTTTCCTGTCGCTGTTTAGATTATGATGAGGTATACAAGGTCCCCTTAAACAAGCTGTAGTTTGAGTAGTATTTATAATAAAATAATCATTTTACTCCCGATATATCTTAGGAACTCTTCATCCTTAAGCCATTTTTTATGTAGGCACCATCTCGGAGGAACTGTCACTGTGTGAATATATCAAATTACAGGGAGCATGGTCAGATATTAACATACTGTTATAGGAACAAGCTGTTATATTAGGAAGCAAGTCTGCTGATTAAAAAGTAATCTATGCAAGAATACGTATTATAGGTTTTGGTGGCATGAGTACGTTATATTGCCAGGATAAAACTGTTGCCATTTACCATATTTAGTTGCTTCATGAAGTCCTGGATGGCCTCTTTGCTTTTATGATGGGTTTGATCAGTCACAGTTGATCTGTCTTGAGTAGTGTTCAAAATCTGTTCTAATCTTCACCAATAATGTTTTTTCCTGGGAGAGGCGCAATGGTTAAGAAAAAATTTGTGAAGAAACTATCATCATCTGCGCTAGGCCCATATATATTCACTAGGTTGAGGGTTTCATGTAAAAGAGATCCTTGAATAATGAGATATCTGCCAAATTTACATTTAATAACATTTGAGAACTGTGATTTATAAATTAGTGTAATTACACCTTGAGCTCTGGATATAAACGAAACTGAATGCAAAGACCCCTGCCATCTCCTGCTTATTCTGATATTGTCCTCCTCTAGTGTGTGAGTGTCCTGTTAGAAAACAATTTTGGACCCCAAATCTTTCACTTTGTTCATAACCTGCTGGATTTTTCTAGTTCTATGTAAGCCTCTGCAATTCCAGGAAGTACACTTAATTTCCATTTTTTTTGTGCCATTGATATCTTAGATTGTTAATGTTATACATATAAATATGTCTGAGAGGGATAACATTCTATAACACTGGAACATAAATTCAAAGTAACAATGAACTGCACTCCTTCTAACCGCTGTCATGCACAGATCCCTAAGATCTGCTCTACAGACGATACACCTTGTGACATTAAACCCGACCCTCCCCTGCTGTTATAACATTACAATTTTTCCTTAAAACAGTGTGTACAATCGCTCCTGTTTAACTTATAAACAAAATTGCCTCACCTTTTACCAAGAGAGCACAGCAGTAAAATTACATAGACAAACTAAAGAAAGTTACTCGAGGTTCATTAAGTAATTACCTCTCAAGCAACATTGTTCTTACCATAACAATAACTGAGTAGGTTACTTTTACCATGAGGCAGTCCTTGAATTCACCAGCATGATAGTCCTTTACTCCCTATCCTGCTCAATCATTTTAACAAAATTTTGGGCCTCCGTCGCTGCATTGAACTTGTGCACCTTCTCCCTTCTCAATGTCTATAATTTTGTTCTCAAGTAGTTTATCTCTCCTTTCTAACCTCTCAACAGTAGCCTTCATGCCATTTTGCTGGTCCTCCACAGACAAACGTGCCTTGGGTTATGCTCTCCGCACATTCGGTTACCTCCTGGTTGATTTCGGCTTATCCTTACTTACTTTTTCAGGGCCAGGCATATCTGCGTCAAAGTTAAGTCCAAATTTGTGTTTTGGAGCATTTTAAGATGTTAATATAAGGAATTATCAGGATTGTTGCAGAGAGCATGGTCAGGCGTGACTTTCTAGCTTGTGGCCATAGCTGTTCATATTTTTTTATTATTTCATGGACACTACAACCAGAATTGTTCACGCAAGAAAAGATCTGCTGGATATACGAGACAGGCGTGTCAATGGTGTTTGCCATCTGGTTCTAGAGACATAAGGAGGAGGAGATACAAACCCCCTTAACACATGCAGTCTTTCCCAACAATGTTCCTACATTTTACCAGAATAATTTCATGTTTGAAAAGAGCCAAAACTGATTTCCAGCTAAATCTGTTCTGGTAATTTCCCTGGTCAAGACCTAGTGTTATTGCAGGGAATTTACTGGAAAGGCTGTGTTGTGAACGAATGCAGTAACATTGCCGGAAAGGGCACGTGTTGTCTGATTACATCAGACAACAATCTACAATCTACATGGACCAAAAAGAGACAATGGAAAAAAATGATTATTTGCAGTCTGCACTCTGGATGTGGAGGGGTGAACATCTTCTTCTCTGACCACAGCTGAGAGGGGCTGCTGCCTGAGCACTACACCACCTGTGAGTGCTTTGAGAAGAGTGAGAGTGATACGTTCTTTCACGTCAGTCTCTAAACGTCTCCAATAACACCAGAAAAAGTCGGTGGATTTGTCACTAATCACTTTTTTGAAAAAGAGTCGCTAGAGGGGTCTGAATACTTGCTAAATGTAGCAACAAAGTCGCTAAATTTACAACACTGAGATTGTTAACAGTCCTGTACACTTCAGCCAGCTTTGGTCTACCTTCTTCTTCATGTTGACTTGTTGGCACCAACAGGTTGTTTTGGGAAGTCAAATTCACAGCATTGCCGGGGTCAAATTTGAAAAGAGGTTGACACTGTAATGTTCTGTTAACGAGGTGCATGTGTGAATAATGAAAAATACGGCGATGCCGGTAATTTCCAGGTTATTTACCAGGAACAATGTGTGAAAAGGGCTATAGAAGCTGCAGATCTGGAGGTGGAGGTACAAGCCATTTTTGCCAAGGATTTTAATGGGAAATGTGAACTCCTGACACTTTCCTGAACTCCAGGCTCTTCTGAAAACCAACAAATCCTATTGTGATTGCAGCCCTTTACTTTTCACTGAGTCCTGAACATTTACACTTAAATGGATTGACTTGATTACTTGATTACTATGTCTACCTTTCAAGATCAACCTCAGATCACTACTGCCGTCCATATCTCCCTGTCCCACCTGAATAACAAGAACACCTACATCAGGATGCTTTTCATTAACTATAACTCTGCCTTTAACATTATCCACTCCCACAACTTCACACACCATTCACTCATGGACTAGACTCCACACTTTGCAACTGGCTCCAGGACTTCCTTCCATGAGACTGTCTAAACAATGTACTTGAAAGAAATAAGTCTGTAGCCCTACCATTTAGCACATGGTTGTGTTGGGGGAGTATGAGTGTCACATTTTTGGGGCAGACTCTGATTGTTAGTGTCTTTTTTAGTCATTGTGGGAAATGGATAAGGTTAGTTGCATTCCAAACTTTCCCATCCAATAAAGTGAGAAGGGATCACTTCACTACATGTGTACATGTTGGGATCTGGCAGTACAGCTTGTACATGACTTAGCTTGGTGAGCTGCAGATTCCTGTCGTTTTGCTATTGTAACACCTTTATCCAGTGTCACATCAGGTTAAAGCAATAGTCTTCGCCTGTTTTCTCTTTCTGAAAGCATGTCTTTCCATAACAACATTTACTTTGGGTGTAAAATGTTTCTCTAAGGCACTAACAGCTAAGGGAAAAGTGTCACCAGTGTCTGGCAATAAGTAGAAAAGACCCATGTTCTTTTGCTCCTATGCAGTGAAGTAATTGTGCTCTTCAGGCCAGGCATTTCCAGTTGCATTAATTACCAGTAAGTAGTTGAACATCCACACAATTTGAAAGACCTTTGTGGCTAACCTGGTAGAGTGCACCATATACGTGGGAAACCTGGGTTCGATTCTCACTTAGGTCATTTACCCAATGTTATTCCCTTCTCTCTCACCCTGTTTCCTGTCTGCTTACTGTCCTATCAAATAAAGACAAAATGGGTACACGAGTAGCCATGATTTCTCTCTCTCTCTCTCTCTCTCTCTCTGAATAAAAAAAAAAACTCACATAGGATCACTTGTCGTACAGCAATGAGTGAAGTATGAACAAATTGCACAAATCAGTCCTGACTATTGCACACATACATTTATGTATAATATTGTGTATATTCTACTCTATTGTTAACAAGCATATATTTTACGCTTTTTTTAGAGGCCAGCTGATAAATTCAGGCTGATTTGTAATTTTTTTGCATTTATTATTATCTGCTCAAAATTTTGCCTCACAGGCTGATTTTCAGGCAGGCAGTTTTTTGAATGACTACTGACAACATGACTGGAGGACCCCAGCTGCAGCAGCACGATTTGACTGTAGAGGTCCGTTGGCAACTTAGTGACTTTGTCGCTATATTTAGCAACTATTCAGACCCCTGTAGCGACTCTTTAAAATAAAAATAAAAAATGACTAGTGACAAATCAAGCAACTTTTCCTGGTGTTGTTGGAGACTTGAGGAGACTCATTTGTACTATTCTCAACGAGCACCAGGTGCTGTTGTGCACCCCTCCCTCGTCCCAAAGCGCTCACAGACGGTCCAGTCTGCTCGCAGCAGTCCCTCTTAGCACGATCAGAGCAGGAGATGTTCTCCTCTCCGTGTCCTGAGCATGGATGTATCCTATCATTAAGCCGAACAGTCACACAGCCTCAGTCACTCACGTGACTTCTCCACTGTGTCTGTGCCTCTTTGTGACATAAGCTAAACATCTAGCCAGGTAGCTACACTCAAAAATACAGAAAGAAGTGGGAATCAAATCCTAAATCTAAAGCCTAGATAAAGCTTTTTTATGGGAGATGATAAATGGGCAGACTGCCTGTATTGTAAGGCTGATTTCCATATGATGTAAAAAAAAAAAAAAAAAAAAAAACACACATGGAACTCAAACTCATTCTCAAAAGGCTAAGCCTTATAACAGTTCCACCCAAAAAAGCTTTTATTTATTTATTTTCATATTTTCCTGTTTTTTTTTACAATTTACATACAACAAACTGGAATGGTCCATAAATACAGATGGATTTACTGTAGGTATTATTGTGGAGACTATGGTTGAAGTAGTGGAGCATCAAGAGGATGAACGCGATGCTGAATGGACCATGACCTGCATTGGGCTTTTGAACAACGAGTGGACGTCTGAGATCAGTGAGCTGCAGAACAGAACGACACCAAGAAGTCTATGGCAGATGATGTCTGAATCAGTTCATTTGAAGAGACGAAACAACTGAATTTCCTCTTGGGGATTAATGAAGTTATTGGAATTTTCAATGAGACATTTATTTTGTACTAACTGGTTTGGGGGTTCATGTTTTGCCTATAATATTTGATCAAGCTAAAGGTGTGTGTTGGTATAGAAGTCTCAAGCTGGGGCAAGTGCCCAGGACCTGCCCAGGACTGGCCTTTATTTATTGTCCCTGTCTTAAAGCTTCTCATGTAGTTATCCAGCTTATTATCACAATGATCAGTGTCTCAGGAGTCACAAACATTTGTCTTTTTTCCTAATTTGTGCTTTTGTGTTTTAAGTTGGGTCCCAGCATTTGCCAGAGAATTTGAGGTCTGTTCTGTTCAGTAGAAACATTGATCCTGAAATGTCTATGAGGCCAGAATACACAAACTGACTTTTGAGCAGGACAAGCATTGTCCAACAGTGTCCATGTTCTTGTACCAGTGTCTCCAGTGTTTCCAATATCGTCATGTCAGACAAGGAGAAATATACGTTTACTAGAAGGTTGCAGTCTGATAATTGGACTAAAGAGAATCAGAAGGAAACCACAAAACAGAAATATCTTCTCAGACAAAGCTTGTCTTGTTCTCCTGATAAACAAAAATATAACAAAACGAAAGACAAAATTTTGCACTTTTTAATGAAGGGTCTTCCATTAGCAGACACTGTAGTTTTCAACAGTGTTTCCTTACATATGCCTCCTAAACCTCTGACTTGTGATGATGTAATGAAGTGTTGGGATGTTACAAACAGAGCCATTGGTTAGAATGTATCATTGAAACAAGATGGAAATGCAGCCATTGCTTCTGTTTGAGCATTAGACATTATGAACATGTATTTCTGAAAGCGATGATGGAGTGGTTCACAGCGCAGCTCTGCTTGTGTCAGAGGGGTGGTGCTGTGTGGAGCCTATAGTCAGTGTGTTACATAACTGTGTGCTCAGGGCCTGGGAGCTGTCCTCCTTCTCACAGAACAACCTCGATAGAGCACCGGCGCACAGCAGATATATACAACATGAGCTTTGCACTATGAGACAAGGCTGAATGCTTAAAACCAAAAGCACAGTGTAATCCACTAATTAACAATACCACCTAAAGCATCTGGTTGTATTTGATCTATGAAATGTATACCAAATGAAATGCATTTGTTAAAGATACAGAGTTAGCATTAAGACATGCATCAACATGTGGGACAACCAGGCATGAAATATCTGTAATAAATGTCTGCCCATTGTTAGTTTGAAGAAGCAGACAGAAGCAGAGAGTGGACATTTTAATATGTGCTTTCTCTTTTTGCAGGTTCCCAATGTTGAACATGTCCACGCCGAGCGAGCTGAAGTCTACCTGTGTGACTCGCAATGGTCTGGTGAAGTTACCCCCCAGCCAGCCCAACGGCCTAGGGAGCGCCAGCATCACCAAGGGCACGCCTGCTGCCAAGAACCGCCTTTGCCAGTCCTCGACAGTACCCTCCATCTTGCCCCCTCCCTCATCCTCCATCCACTACCACCACCACCACCAGGATGGCCCTGGGATGCCCCACTCTGCCACATCACTCCTGGGCACTGATATAGATTCAGGGAAGCCTCTGGTGGGGCTCAAGCCGTCCCTCCGTCAGCTACCGCCCATGACTCTACCTAAGCCCCTGCTGTTGGAGCGCCAGCTTGTCCTGGATGAGAAGCTGCTCAACCGTTTGCTGTGGTACTTCACCACCGCCGAGAAGTGTGTGTTGGCACAGGTCTGCAAAACGTGGCGCAAAGTGCTGTACCAGCCCAAGTTCTGGGAGGGCGTGACTCCCATTCTGCACGCCAAGGAGCTGTACACCCTGCTGCCCAATGGGGAGAAGGAGTTTGTTAGTCTGCAAGCCTTTGCTTTGCGTGGCTTCCAGTCCTTTTGCCTGGTGGGGGTATCGGACCTGGACATTTGTGAGTTCATTGACAACTACCCTCTGTCCAAAAAGGGCGTTCGCTCCCTTAGCCTGAAGAGGTCCACCATCACAGATGCGGGTTTGGAGGTGAGCCCTAAATTCCCTTTTTAACTCCTCTTAGTGATGTTTAGAGTGGTACAGAAAGGGTGGGTGTGGGAGACCCCTGAAAAGGTTTGTTTTTTGACTGTGGTGCATGATTAGAGCATCTGTTACAACAGCTAATGCCCCCTTGGTGAATTTTTGTCATCTTTATTATGTAAAAACTAGGGATGAATTAAACACTGATGACCAACAAAACACCTTTTTCATCTTGCAACATTTTAGGGAATCACTGACATCTCAGTGTCAGATAATGTTTGAGTGGAATCTAAATGATCAATTCCCTGGATCAAATACATTTTTACCTGTACCTTGCTGGAGATGAAGCAGATTGTAAATATCAGCATTTTAAGGTACAAGGTTAGTTTATTCATTCAATGTGAGTAAATGAAATGTGTTACTCAGACCCAGTGGCATATAACAGAGCCCATGGGGAGGGGTGAGTGAGAAGGATGAACTGTGGATTATATTGCGTTGCTGTGAACAGAAGTGGCTGTGCGTCGGCAGATTGTCGGATAGCTCTGTATACCTGTCTTGTTAGGCTGCTATTCTGGGTAGAGTGGATGGTTGCCATGGAGTTACTGGCTGCAGGAACTTCATATTTTTCTGTTCTCATTTTCATATTCCCATGGTTTTAAAATTCAAAACATCAACTGAGAATTCTTGAGATAAAATATAATGGAGTGCTTAGCGCTCTTGCCTCACATCAAGAGGGTCGTAGGTTTGATCCCCGGGCCGGCTGACTCTTGGTCTTCTTTCTGTGGGGAGTCTGCATGTCCTCCCCGTGTTACCATGGGTTCTCTCTGGTTCTCTACTCCAGTTTCCTCCCACCGCCCAAAGACCTGCATGTATAGGTTAATTGGTAAATTTAAAGTGCCCCTAGTGGATGAATGTGAGCGTGAATGGTTGCCTGTGGATGTCTGTGTCAAAGTATCTGCCTTTTCATATAAAAAGCAACCGTAGGATAATTACACAACTACCTAGCGCTCTCTACTTGACATGATGTTGCCACAACTTCTAGGTATTTTATTACTGTAGTCAGTATGTTGGAGTTGGCCCCCAAAAATACACGGCCTCTGCCATTTGGCAACATTTTGGTTCTGAGCCAAATTAAAAAAGAATAACCAGCAAACACCAATGAGGCGGCCAAAGATGGTAACACCTTTCTAAGTTCTCATTTAAAAAGTCACCCACTAATTGCTGCAAGGTTCAACATGTTTTCCAATTCTGCTGCATCTGAGCCGACTACCTCTACTGTTCAAACAACAATGTTGCATGCTTTTGCAAAGAGATGCTATGACAAATCACATAGTCAAAGAGACGCAGTGTTGTCAGGGTGGTAGTGTTACATGGACAGTGTCATAGCACTTGTTTGCTTGTTTACAGATATTAAAAAGAATCTGTATGGCGCTGCATAAAGTGCAGCCATAGGTCTCTACCAAGAGAAAAGAGAGGAGACTAAATAGGTGCAAGGATGGCAGTTTATTAACAGCTGACCCATGTTCACTTGAGCTCTGGCACCACGAAAAGCAGGTTTGTGGGCTTCGATACAGACCCACCAATGCCCCCAGTGACACACAGAGTCTTAGGGTGCGTTCACACTTGCCTTGTTTGCTGCGGTTTAAACAGACTCTGATGCGGTTGGTCCGTTAGCGCAGTTCACTTGGATAAATGTGAATGCTACATATGAACATCAGTGAGCACCAAACATGTGCCCTTAGACCCCTTTAAAATGGAGGTCGCGAAATGCTTTCAAATGGACTCTGGTGCAGTTCAATTGAAATGTTAATGCCAAGCGGACCACAGACAAGCCCAAACAGGAAGAGCATCATAAATTGACGACGAAAATTGACGTTTAGTTTTCGTAAGAGCATAAAAAAAACTATTTACTAGGTGGACTGAGGCTTTAGGCTTTAATGTGCACGCGCTCATCACGTGAAGTAAAGCCAAGGAGGGTAAGGACTGCTCACACACAGCGTTTCTGTGAAAAGACAGGAGCCTAAATAAACGCTGTAGTGCTGTAAAAACTCTCTTAGTTTGGTCATGAGCTAGAAAGCAGATTGCAGGGTATCGCAGAGACATTTACGTGCTTAAAAGTGTGTGTTCCTGCTCTCATCACATGAAGCCTGCTTCTCTCTGATGTCCACTCTCAAAAATAAATCTATTTTTTTAATTATTATTATTATTATCTTTATTGGCTTTTTTGGCCTTTATTGATAGAGTTGCAGTAGCTGGACCGGAAATGGGGTGAAAAAGAGTGTGGAATGACAATGGGCAAATAACCCAACTGAGGTCACTCCCATGCAGGGTGTATGCTCCACCTGAGCTGTCAGGGGTGCCCCACATCTATGAACAAATCTAAGTATAACTCATCTCTGTCTTTGTTTTAACTGCAACAGAAGTGTACACTTAATGCTTAGGACTACATTACATGTAGAATTAAGAAGTCACGAGGTGGTTTTAAGCGTGTTTCTCCTCCTTCAAGCAACTAGACGGTACTACCGTATACCATGGTATAATTTTGGAACAACCCTAGTTTAAAACAAATATGTTTACTGTAACCCTGGCTGACTCCTTGTTTGGTATAAAGCCTTTTAAGTCTGCAGGCTTGTGATATCAATGCAGCTGTTTGTGTTTTTTTGTAGATTTTTCTTTGCACAGAATGACTAGATGTCAAAACGATTCATCTTCCAAATATAAGAGGTATAAGAGGAATATTGATGTGACAGAGTGATATTATTTAATGCAGAGGGGTATAGGTCCTGTGGCTGCAGGTGTAAGTGTAAGCTCATACCACAGCTACCAAGTGCTTTTTCTTTTCACTTCAAATTTTGCTTTTTATTTTATGTAAACACATGTCCTTTTAAAGTTTAACCTTTGAGGTGTTTCCAGTTTATGAATGTAAGTCATACACATGAGCTAGGACAGACCTGTCAGAGAAAAGTAACAGTACACCTAAAGCACAGGGACATACAGGGCTGATGGTTTATGATCACAGTTGGCATGAACAAAGCAGACACAGCAGTCAGACTACAAAATGTTTATGAGCCACACATTTTGAATAACCAAGCCTTTAAATTTGGTTTGATGTTTTCAGTTTTGAAATGAACGTGGACCAGATGTACAACAAAAGTCTGAGTCTTTCATGGTCGCCTGGCCCATGCGTTATTGTGCACCGCATCAGGAAGGTTCAGGACTGAGATAAGCAGAGTGCTGCTGAATTGTTTGTGCATGAGGCACGAGAGGAGTCACATAAATTCTGTGGTTACGCGTACAGATGAGGGCTTCCATTATTTTTGTAGGACTCAGGAGACTAGTGAGTCCAGGGTGAAGTCGTTCCCAAATTGACTTATGTGCCAAGATTTTTGAACTGTCCTGCCTCTGAATCCTATTTATGTGTCTACAATTATCCACCATCAGTTTGTTGTTGATTATTTGTGGCCTCAGACCCACATCGCAGCTATTAAGGAAAGTAAAATGAGTAAACTGCACCATGATGGGGTAAAAAAACAGCCCACCTTCTCAGCTACTTGAAAAGTGATCAGGGTCCCATCAGTTTGGTCAGTGGGTGATGACTCCTTTAATAAATCCAGGTCATCATCTGCTGCTGAAAGACTGTTCTAATCCAATGACTGAGTCCTCCATTTGGCTAAGTTACCAAGGCCTTCCCCTACACACAATTCACTGCGAGTATTTTGAAAATACGTTGAGAAAAAACACCACATTAGAGCAGTGTATGATATAAGATATTTTGTTCTGAAAGTGTTTACCCCAGAAATCAAACAATTCAGTATGTCATTAAAATAAATATATACAGAAAGGAGAAATTTGTAAATTTTGCAAAAAAATTAAATATTGAGATACTTAAAAACTCAGTCTTCAAATATAACTCTCTGGATATATCTCTCCCCCTGGAAGAGTATATGCTACAGTGAGGGATAGCGGAGTGATTGTGTAAACAGCATCAATGAGCAGACATTGTTACAAAGGATGAATGAAAAAAGTCAGCGCTAAACGCAAGTCAGCGCTGGACCAGCAGTTTTCTCTGAAGAAAACTTCAGGAGCAAGAAAAGACACGGAACTCCCAGCCTTTTATCTCCCACAGGTAAGTTCTGCAGACTCCTTTATTTTCTCTGGTGTATCGAGTTTATGCTTTGAATAGGCCAGTGTTACATACGGTACGGTTTGGTCTGGCACACGACTGAGACCATTTCTTTCACGAACATGTTAGATTTCTGTGATGTTAAACTCAGCGCAGTGATGCTGTTTTTACTTGTGTTTGCTAAAATAAGAACATGGCCACAAGCTCCACTTGTTGTGACTAATAACATGAATACCTACATGAATAACGAGCAGTCCGTATCTGTCGAGGTCAGTTATACAGGAGTCTACAGAGTTATGTGTTTATCAGTGGATGAAACTAGGCTCAGACTAGTAATAACTGTGTTATTGTGTAACACTACCATTGTATGCTGTTTGTTGAGTGTACAAAGATGAGGTATTTGCACCGTATTAGTTGACTACTGTAATACTTTGCATGTACAAACAATACAAAGCAGTGAGGGGGAAATTTGTCCTGTATCATATCCTGCTTGAAGTCTTTATGCACGAGTGTTATCGTCTATGTTATAGACATCTATACTGTTTGTGCCCCAAATAAATCATACCAATTAAAAGTTATTATTGATCTAATTATTGTGGTGTTCACATTAGAACCTGAGACTTTCAGCCCGCTCCAGTAACAAGAGGACTGTGGGAAGATTCTCTTATTGGATCCAATGATGGGCCACTGACCTACATGTAGGCTACAGCAGTTTCAAGCAGGTGTGTTGACAATAAAACCAATGTTTTCACCCTTCATCAGTCATTCCTATGTGCTCCAGCTCTCCACCTCATTTGAACAGAGTATTCAAACCAGTCATGAGTCAGATATTTACACAAAGTGTGACATGATTATACTTCAGTCCCTGCTCTGGGCGAGGGCCCTAAAACTGGACTGAGGAGAATGTAAACAGTGTAAAGTAAAATGTAATGTCAAAGGCGTCATGTGCTGATAGCAGTAATAGAATTATACTTGCTCAAACTTTGTAATTTATTGTAAAAATGCTCTGTTATATTTTCTTTCATCAGGAGCAGAGCTCCAGCAAACCCCTGCCTCACTTCAGAGCTCAGCCTGGACCATATCTTCTTTGACATAAGGCACTGCCCTTCTGCACAGAAGCTTCACCACAGGCCCCCCTGGAGACAAATCCACTGACCATTATTACTATGACTCTCATTATTGTGGTCCTATTGAGCTTTCAATTTTTGCTTTAGCTAACTAAACCTTCTGCTGTAGGATGAGTGAAGAATGTATCTTACACATACTGTTTTCAGACATTACACAAAATTTATGTGAAATACAAAATTTATTTTTGTCATACCAGACAAAATCTGTTTGTCTTCCGTTCAACAAAAAAATAGCTGCGTCTCTAGTAAAAGTACAATTACTACTTTTATCAAGTAATGATGTTATTTAGTGCTTTGAAATGAAGAGAGTTATTTGATTGATGAAATATTTAAAAAGCGTGAATGTATGATGATATGCATGATAATGACATGACATAGAGTGTCAACAAAATATGTTTTAGGAAGTACATATTTAGCTAAACAACCTTACAATTTACATAAATAACTCAGAAGAAACTATGTAATATGTTGTTTATTAGTTATGTGTGGGCCACCTTTAGAACTAAATATTACAAATACAGCAGCTTCAAATAAGAGGAAATGGTGGTTGTCTAATTGTCTTTAAAAAGTCAATTTTACTCAGGTCTATTATAACTGAGGTAAACAGTCCAGGTCCTAGAGGCTGACGTGCACTGGCTCTCACTACAGTCTCTCTCTGAGATAGTCCTTTTCTGAGGCTGATTATTAGCACTGACTGGACACAGCTGTGTCACTCAGCTCAGCCCCTCCCCCACCTGTCTGTCCTGAACCTGTGGACTCTGCTGCTGGACTTTCTCAGATGCACCTCTGGCCAAATATACAATATATTCAGCTACAATCAAAATGCAATCCACATTCATTCCATTTGAAACGTAAAATTACTTCAAGTTAAGTCAAGTTAATTTGAAAAGGTCATTTGAACATATTATTTATATTGCCAAAAATAAGTATTATAAGTAGGAAGTCATTTTTAACAGTGTATCTTACATTAATATCCTCCTGATGCAGCAGAAGCACCGCTGAAGTAAGGAGTGTAATGGAGCAAACTGTCTTGTTTTTGGACGCTTTGTGATTGCTTACACTGCAACTGATAAATATATAATTTCCTGGAAATGGAACTTCTGTGAAGTAGCCTTTGAATTGCTGTCATTTATCAGGTCGTAAAAGAAATTATTATTATTTTTTTTTAAACTTTTTATTTTGTTTAAGGACTTTTTTAATTAGGCGATCCGAGTGGAGGGCGTTGGGGGAAGGCGGGTGTTGACACCTCTTGTCATTTCCATGCAATGACAAGAGGTGTCTTCTCCAGTGAAACTGCCCCCTAATGTTCATGATGTGAACTTTTTGAACTTTTTGCTCGTTTTTTTTTTCAAGTGAACAGTGCCCCTGGCTGTGATACGGAGAATTGTGTTGCAAACACTGCACTCTAGTGTTGAAAGGTGGAGTTTTTTAGATGTTTTGAAAATTACAAATTTCTCCTTAAATGTAATGAACTATTCATTCCCACAAATGTGTGAATAATCAGTTCATTTTCTGTACTTAATTTATTGTTTCATTCAGCATATACATTTAAAGTACCATTTAATGATTTATTTAGAAAAAAGCATCACAAACTGAGATAGACCTTTTAATGGTGCAGTGCAGACACTAGACACTAGACATGAATCTGGAGGAGCCATCTCAGAACAAACAGTCTTGGAGATCGGGAAACAACCATCATCATTAACTCTACTGGAGAAATGGAGCCCCAAAGCTTTCTTGTTCTTCCAGTCTGGTTTTATCATTGACCTCTCCTGATTCTTTACTCTATCTTGAACACCACATCCAGAGCAGCCCGAGTGTGCTTATTTCAGAGCCAAATCAGACAGACCATACTGAGGTGTGAGGCGAGGTTGTGCCACACTAAAGACTCACTTCAGCCTAGAGCAGCAGATTTTTAACATTTTCTGTTGAATGACAGGGGGAAGTCTTTTCTATACCTAAGCACTATTTTTAAATGTTGTGTCTACATTAGCAAGAGCTAGAATGCTTTCTATTTTAATGTATTTATTGTATTTTTCATTGTATTATTGTAATTACTATTATAATAAAATGGCACACACATTTCCATGGACCATGAAATACATTCGGGTCAGTTGAAAGGAGTTAGGACATTTCCTTACTAATGTAAGGTATTCAGATTCAGCCCTTGAGAAAATAATGACACTTTTGCTTAACCTGTGGTCTGTTCCATAGCGCCATGGGGAGGACTTCCACAGAAAGCCTTTACTAAGGACAGGTACTTTAGATGAAGACCTGGAGGTGACTAAATGAATCACCTGCCAGTAACCTCCTATCTGCTGGTCATTGATCCAATCAGACTAACACTATATTGTTTAGTGACAAACCCAATAGATGCCTGTAATCCGACTGCGAGACTCTTGGTCTGAACATGCAGCGGGTCAGGGGAAATCTCTCTGCACATAACATGGATTTCATTGAGTTTGTAAATTCACTAATCTCACTAGCTGTTAAATTATAAACCATACAATCATTGAGCTGGTAAGACTTTCAATAGTACAACGATAAAAGTTCAATAAAATCTGTTTGATCATTGTAAATTATCTTAATTTATGTAAAAAGAAAATCTGTTGCTGTGACTTTTTGACAATAGTACTGGTATTTAAGTGCCAGCTTAGATCATTGTTAATCTCAAGAATTTACAACTTTCCACCATCTCTACCTTAATACTATTGATAATGACAGGCAAATGAGTTGACTAAAATCAATAACCAGCTCTTTAGTAAAGTATTTAGCGCTAAGTTGTTTTCCTTGCTCCAAAGGACTACATTTAGAACCTCAGGTTTGTAATGTGACTCATTGTTAGATTTATTAAGACTAAGGATGCACCGTTTCGATACTTGCATCAAAAACTAGTGGATCGGATACCGGTAAATGCATGGGCCCGATCTTTTATGTGTAACTCTATCTGTGATGCACAACCTGTGAGGTCTTGGGGGAAGATGACAAGATGGAGTTTCACAACCCCTCTCTCTGAGTGTTACCACTGAGCCCCATGTAGCAAACTGCAGTCTGTACTCACTAATGTGACTAACATTAGTGAGGTTTGAAGAAAAGCTGCCGCTGTAAGACGTATTTTATTCATTTTCAATGAAAAAAACAGTGCAGCTACAGTCCCTAAGAATCCATCAGCTGGTTTGTCCTCCTCCCTTTGGTTTGATCAATGCTGACCTCTGGATTATAGTAGCTACCAAATCATGAATTAATCAATCATAAATAAAATGAATGACTCTTTATTAAGTTCATATTGTATGTCTGTATAATGGTAAAAGAGCTGGTCTTTATTTTTATTTGAACAACTCATACAATAATATGTAATAATGACCCCCATTTCCATAAAGGGTCATGTGACAAATACAAGAGTCTTTATTTATATGATATATATTAAAATACCAGTTAGATTGGTATCTGATACCTGCAGATACTCAAAGCACCTGGATTGGGATTTGGATCCATACTGAAAAAGCTGGATCGGTGCATCCCTAAATAAGACCAATAATAGATGTATGATCCATGTACTTTATGATCTGATTGTCCTGATGTGAGGCTACACAATCCTAAGGATGCAATGTAAAAAGCAGAGGACTTAAAATACACCTTTGTGGGGAGCCAGTGCTCACAATAACTTAATCAGAGACTCAGTCACTAATTCTAACACTTTGAGGTCTCAGAGTAAAGAAGTTTAGGATCCATTCACACGCTCTTTCAGTTTCAGTCTGACAACAGAATTAATTCAGGGATATTGTTTAAAAATAAAAATTGATTTATCATTTAATGGCCAAATAAGAGACATTTAAATTTTTTTTTTTTCATTTTCTACATTACGTTTACATTTTGTATCATAAATTTTGTATTTTATATTTTGTATTCGTATCCACATGTGTTTAATGTAAATCTCACCCACTGCCCGCTCTTGCAAATTCCACACATACAATTTAGGAATCCAGTCAACTTTTGCAACATAATTTGTGAAAAAATATACTTACCAAGTTGAAAACAATAAACGCTAAAATTAGAAACACAAATTTATATAAAACAATAAAGTGAGTCCAACACACAGCGTACTTGGCGTACTTTTCATTGTCACATCACTTTGAGCCATAGCATTTAGAAAGCACGCCCATGTTCACAACTTGACACCTGCAAAGACTGCATAAACTAGTGCACTCTAGGCTGGCAACATAATCATATTTTTAAGTATGTCAACAAAGGAAACATTCCATCTTTATATTATAGATTCTCCATAAATGCTGTTATGTTTTTTATGTGTATGTATTTGAATCTAATATATGCATTATCATTGTAATGACACTCAAATAAATTCAAATAACTATCACTAATGTGACTTCCATACCAATTAGTATGGAACCGGGTTAACAACAACCACCATTGGTGCTTTTGACATACGGGGTTATGGTGGAAATTGAGCTACTGTTGGTCGAACAAGGAGAGGAAGAAGGCATGTCCAGGAAAAGCCATGTATTAACTCATGAATAGGCATATATGTACGTTCTGTAAAACTTAGCACTTTAAGTTTTCATACACATTTTTTTGCCACTTACTATTCAATCTTTTTTAGCAAAAAGGCCACAAAACACAAAACACCCACTGTTCAAATTATTGGGTCTACAGGCAGTGTGCCCTAGCTTATTTATTGGTCTCAGTATTTATATTTATTTTTGCAGAACATTATGAGTCAGACCTGAGCATCTCAGTAACCGCTGAAGAATGTTACTATTATTCATCTGCTTAGCTGGGCACTGCCTCAGTTTCCTAAATAACCACTCAATTTTCAACAATATAATTTACAATGCTTAATTCAAGAGTCTTTACAAACCATTGGTACTTGAACTTGTCAAATCAAACCTTTAAAAGACCGTTGCATCTTCCATCCACATAGAATGAGGGGTGCAAATTTGTGTCAGGTGTGTTGTGTGATAAAAGTGTACCAGCAGTAATGAAAGGAAAGGTGTACAGGGCAGTGGTGAGACCAGAGATGTTGTATGGTTTCTTTGGAAGTGACGAGGATGGATAGGATCAGTAATGAGTCCATCAGAGGGACAGCACATGTAACATGTTTAGGAGATAAAGGTAGAGAGGCCAGGTTGAGATGGTTTGGACATGTTCAGAGGAGAAATAGTGAATATATTGGTCAAAGGATGCTGAGGTTAGAGCTGCCAAGCAGGAGACCGAGACCAAAGAGGAGGTTTATTGATTTAGTGAAGGAAGACGTGAAGGTAGTTGGTTTAAGAGAAAAGGATGCAGAGGATAGGTTTAGATCAGTGGTGGGCAAACTAAGGCCCGGGGGCCACATACGGCCCGTTGAGCTGTGTAATGCGGCCCGCCAAGCATTTACAAACTATTTATAATTTAATATAAGACAGCACATATTTGGCCATTTTCCTTAAACGCCTTGTGCTTTTGCTAAAGCTACCATCATATTTACATACAGAAAACTTCCATTCACACAAGTTTTTAATATGGAGTGGACAGAGATTATTGACTGAAGTCCAGTCAGTAGCCATAAGTCTTATTTGCCAAGAAACTGTGCAAGAAATGGTACAGGTTTTCTAATGTAATTAATACTAGTTATAATAGTTATTTAATAATAATAGTTTAGTGGTCCGGCCCGTCTGTCAGATTTTAAAACCCAGTGTGGCCCTTGAGCCAAAAGGTTTGCCCACCCCTGGGCTAGATGGAGGCACATGATTCACTGTGGCGACCCCTGAAGGTAACAGCCCAAAGGAAAAGAAGAACTGATAAAAGACCCATTGTGTAAAAACAAAATAAACATATGATGTGTGAGTCTTGTACTCAGGATTAGTGTGACGCTGTGGTGTAATGGTTTAGGTATATGGTAGTTTTGTTTAGAATCACTCCAAGGTGTATATTACTTCATTGTTATATAAATGTGTGTTATAGATAAGCAAAACTGATATATGCTGATCGGTGCATTTATTGTTTTCAATTGGTTCAGTATTGTTTTTTACAAATGATGTTGCACAAGATGACTGGAGTACTACGATGTTTGCGAGAGAGAACAGCAGACGAGATTAACATTAATCACATCAGGGCAAAATGTAAACAGAACTCACAAGAGTGTGAGTGTTCTGTTAAATGGTGGCAAACAGCAGGAACTACTTTGGCGCTCTTACCTTTGACCACATCCGGTTTCAGAAAATACAAAATGGACCCTTTTTTGTTTCTGTCTCTTTGTCATTTTATTTTTATTTTGTGATATACTAAATAGAAAATGAAAAAAATAAATAATTTTAAAATGTCACTTATTCCCTTTGGCCATGATGAGGCCATGATTTTTGGGGATTTTGGCACCGACACCACCACCAGTGACACTGACATGAATGACTGCTCTATGTTCACTTTGTGCTACAGGTGATGTTGGAGCAGATGCAGGGCCTGATGCACCTGGAGTTGTCGGGCTGTAATGACTTCACCGAGGCTGGCCTGTGGTCCAGTCTGAATGCCCGGCTAACTTCTCTCAGCGTCAGTGACTGCATTAATGTGGCCGATGATGCCATAGCCGCTATCTCCCAGCTCCTGCCAAACCTGTCTGAGCTGAGTCTGCAGGCTTACCATGTCACTGACACAGCCATGGCCTACTTCACAGCCAAACAGGTATGCCACACACCTTAACCCATTGGGTGTATGTTATCTTATAAACAGCCCAATATTCCAAAGTCTGCATATAAAATGTCCTTTGTTTGCTAAAAACATCAAATAGACAACATCACAGATAAAAAAATCAAAACAAAAAAACAGCAGTCGACTCCATAAATTAGTATGCATTTATTTTCTAGCAAAGATTTGTGTGTTCTTGGGGTCATGCACCTTACTAAGTGCAATTACAGTACCCATGATAATGAGCATAAGGAAATATATTGTTTGTAGTATCCAGTGCCTCAGTTGCTGACCAGACCAAGATCTAAACCAGGCCTCAGCCATTAGCACTGAGCATTAGCCTGTTGTGGTTCAAAGAAACTCACTGACTAAGTCCTTATCCACACTCAGGGCTACACCACGCACACTCTACGGCTGCACTCCTGCTGGGAGATCACCAACCACGGGGTGGTCAACATGGTGCACAGCCTCCCCAACCTGACGGCCCTCAGCCTGTCGGGCTGCTCTAAGATCACAGATGATGGCGTAGAGCTGGTGGCAGAGAACCTACGTAAGCTGCGCAGTCTGGACCTGTCCTGGTGTCCCCGCATCACTGACATGGCCCTGGAGTACATTGCCTGTGACCTACACAAGCTGGAGGAGCTGGTGCTGGATCGGTGTGTACCCACTACACAGAGCAGTATACACATCAGTTCTGACTGATACTGATTCAGTGTTCATTTAACTTTTTAAAGAGACCACATGTTTTTCACCTCATCCATTCCGTTTACCAACATCTGCAGAAGACATTGCAAAGAGTCAACATTGCATCATATTTCCTTTCTTGTACATTGTGTATATCATTTTTATTTTTTTATTTTATTGACATCTTCAGAAAATCTTATGCTGTGGAGCCCCACACTAACAACTTACAAAGATAGTATTTAAAAGTTTAGACATGGTGTTCAGCTAGTAAACATGTAAGTTTCTTTAATGTCACCAAGGTAGCTTAGAAATGGCTAATGACTGAAAATGCATATTTTAGCTGATATATGGGTCTGCTACTTGATGTAAAGACCACATCTATCACTGGATGTGTGAATCACCAGAAAAGGTTGATGTGGATGCTATGATGAATTCTGCTTTCAGGTGTGTACGGATCACAGACACAGGTCTGGGCTACTTGTCTACTATGTCATCGTTACGAAGTCTGTACCTCCGCTGGTGCTGTCAGGTAGGTCCTGTTAGCCCTCAGTATGAACTGTGTCACAGTGCAGTCTAGTGTAATACTCACAAACTCCTAAAATGACCTGCCAACATCCTTAAATATCTGCATGATTTATTTTTCTGTGTGTAGGTGCAAGATTTTGGACTACAGCACTTGTTTGGAATGAGAAGTCTGCGTCTTCTGTCTCTTGCAGGTATTTTACTCTCATGTTTGAGAAAGATGATTGAAAGAGGTTTAGTAAGATTTCCCAGAATCAGTGATTGCTCTGGTATGGCACTGTGTGAGATATGTGACTTGGTTACACTCTACTCTCTACACTTGTTATTTTCCTTTCGGCTTCCCTTACCTTCAGGGGTCACCACAGTGAATAATTTGTCTTCCATCTAGTTCTATCCTCTGCATCCTCTTCCCTCAACCAACTATCTTCATGTCCTCCTCCTCTTTGGTCCCCCTCTATATTCACTATCTCTCCTCTAAACATGTCCAAACCATCTTACATGTGCTGTCCCTCTGATGGACTCATTACTGATCCTATCCATCCTCGTCACTCTCAAAGAGAACCTCAACATCTTTAGCTCTGCTGCTTCTAACTCCTCCTCATGTCTTTTCCTCAGAGCCACTGTCTCCAAACCATACAACATTGCTGGTCTCACCACTGTCCTGTACACCTTTCCTTTCATTCTTGCTGGTACTCTTTCACACAACACACCTGACACTTTTATCCACCCATTTCAACCTCCCTTCACATGCTTCTTCTCCTCTTTTCCACACAATTGCTCTGGACTGTTGACCCTAAGTACCTAAAGTCCTGCACCTCTTCTCCTTGTAACCTCACTTTTCCACTTGGATTCATCATTCACACACATGTATTCTGTCTTGCCGCGACTAACCTTCATTCCTCGTCTCTCCAGAGCAAACCTCCACCTCTATAGACTTTCCTCCACCTGCTCCATGCTCTCAATACAGATCACAATGTCATCTGCAAAATCATAGTCCATTGAGATTCCTGTCTGACCTCATCTGTCAGCCTGTCCACCACCATAGCAAACAAGAAGGGGCTCAGAGCTGATCCTTGATGCAGTCCCACCTTCATCTGTAGTGCTCTTTTTAGGCATGAAACCATACTGCTGCTCACAATTGCTGACATCTTCCTTTAGCCTAGCTTCCACTACTCTTTCCCACAGCTTCATTCTATGGCTCACCAGCTTACTAAGCCAACTACTAGTCTTCTCTCTCTGTCATTTTTGTCAGTTTCTTAAAGTAGTCTTTCCATCTTTCCCTCACCCTCTTGTCACCTGTCAACAAATTTCAGTCTCTACCTTTATTCACTCTAACCTGCTGCACATCCTTTCCATCTTTATCCCTCTGCCTCACCAATCAGTACAAATCCATCTCACATTCCTTACTATCTAACCTTGCATTAATTTCCTCATGTGCCTTCTGTTTGGCCTTTGCCACTTCTATCTTAACCTTGCATTGCATCTGCCGATATTCCTGTCTACTTTCCTCAGGCCTCTCAGTGTCTCACTTCTTCCTAGCAGAGATGGGTCCAAAAACTCAGGACTTGACTTGAACTCTTATAATACTGTTTATACTGTTTGTATAAAGTTTTACTGTTTATAATGAGTTTTGCCTATGAACATTTTTACAGAGAAGCACCTCCTGTTGAACACATTCTTGAATGAAGATTTAGGGTAAAGATCTGGTTAATTGGTGAGATCACCATCAGACCTGTTTCTATTGGATTTGTTCATAGACAACAAAATGATAGAAAGTGATCAATTTGTTCTTTGTATTTGTTGTCACTGGCTGTCACAAGATCAGAGTGTTCTGGATGTTCATGTATGAAATATACATAAACAAAATACAGTTAGAGAAGAATACAACTTTTTTTTATCTGAAATTAACTATACTCTCTAGCCTACTTTTTCAAAATGATACATTCTTATACAATAGGTTTATTAATAAGACAGCAGTATCAAGCTTCAAGTACTCACATTAAGCTACGTATGAAAAGAAGCTTGACTTGGACTTGTGACCAAAGACTTGTGACTTGACTAGGACAAAAAACGACTTGTGTACATCACTTCTTTCAAGCTCACCATCCTCTGGATTCTCTCCTGAACTTCCTCATTCCACCACCAAGTCTCCTTGTCTATTTTCCTCCTTCCAGATGCCACACCTAGGACCTTACCTGTCTCCCTGATCACCTTAGCTGTAGTACTCCAGTCATCTGGAAGCATCTCCTGACCACCTAAAGCCTGTCTCAACTTTGCTCTCTTCATCTTTCACCACCTTCCTATGCTGTCTAGCTACACTCTCTCCAACCACTCCTTCGCTAATCTCTTTCAAATTACACCACTATTAAAAATACTTTTCAAGCCTGGAATTTAAACGTAGTTGTGAAATTGGTTAAAAAATATTCTGTTTGTGCAGTTTATACACTCAGACTTATGCCGTTGTCTTACTGTTATGGAATATGGCATAGTCCAGGGGTCGGCAACCCACGCATGCCGCTCTTTAGCACTCCTCTTGCTGCTCTTTTAAAAAAAATATATTTCTGATTAATGTTCACAGATGACTGTATCCTTGCGCATGAGAACAGGTGTGAAAGTGTTCACTGTTTGTTGATCACGCCAACCAGACTCGTCCTTGAAGAGTTAAAATGTAACAAAGGAGGTGGTCATATTTTCATTGTAAACACTGCTCATTATGGCAGTTAGTTACCATTATTAGACTCCTCCACGGGATAAGCTGGTAAATCTAGGCACTGCGTGTTGTGCGCCTCAATAACTGGCAATAACTGATAAGTGCAATTATAAACTAGCAGCACAATAGCATCAAACTTTACTCCATAAATTCTGAGGATGGGCCGGTGTGTGGCCACAGGGTTCAGGTGCACCTGGTGAGGAGCATCAACTGGATGAGCATCGTAACATTTTTATTCAATTTCTTTCTTACCTCATGTTTTGGAGTTGTCCACACTTAAAACAAAGTTTTGAGATGATCGTCACTGTCCGCTGGGGTTCATCTCAGCCCAAAACTCTGCAGCTGCGGTGCGTAATAACACTGCCATCGTGATGCAGCCTCTATAATCTGTCCGTGGTATCCACAGTGCTTCACACCGAGACAAAGCGCAGCATTCTTCTCATAGAATGTGTATAGATGTACAGTGTAATCGCTGAAAACAGCCTGAGGCACATGGCTGGACACACGCAGACAGCGTGAGAAGAGATAACCAACCCCACAAGCGCATCTGCATGGACCTGGGCTTTGGCACGTTAGCGTTAAAAGTACACACCAAAGCTCCAGATCCTGAAGTGAAGAGCCTGCTGATATTCCCAGAGTAGCCCACTATAACAGAATAGGGATAAAATCCAAACTCTGTCCTCATTTTGTAAAGACGGTGGGTCAGTGAGCGTTATCAACGTAATGTAGCGTTCAAGTGCGCTGTAAAACTTGCTTGCTACAGTGCTATAAGGTTTTGTATACATTTATTTTACAATTTATTATTCAGTATTTTTGTTACAAAGGCCAAGAAGCGTCTAGTGCTTTGTGAATCACTGATTGAAACATCAAAGTGTAGCCTTTATGGTTATGGTTACATTGTATTTATTGATCACACAGTAGAAATTTTTCTCTGATCATTTTGATTAGTGATTATTTATTATGCCCACGTTTATACATCAGTCAGCATTCGCGTCAGCAATAGATAATAATATATAAAAAGGCTAATTTAAAGTATTAAAGTATTTAAAGTTTAGTGTGCAAAATGTAAATGTCTGAAACTGATCTATTTCTTGTGGCTCCCAACAGATGTAAATTTTATGTTTTTGTTAAGAAGTGGCTCTTTGGCTCCAAAAGGTTGCCAACCCCTGGCATAGTCCATTGAATCTGTAAAACAGTTGGGTGATAACAGTGACCTGATCAGAGCCAGCAGAGAATGGAGATCTGTGTTTCAGATGAGTGCTCTGTGCTCCACTACTTATGGCCCTGTTGTGTTTTTGCCCCCCAGGCTGCCCCCTCCTCACCACCACTGGTCTGTCAGGGCTCATCCAGCTGCAGGAGCTGGAGGAGCTGGAGCTGACTAACTGCCCCGGGGCCACCGCTGAGCTCTTCAAGTACTACTCCCAGCACCTGCCCCACTGCATGGTCATCGAGTAGGACCCCTGCCCAGCCACCCACCGACCCATAGCCCTGCTGACCGCCGCTATCCTCAAATCTCCCTCCTCCTAACTCTTGTTAAAGCCAGTCGGGAGTCTCCATCTCCACTGTTTTCACATTAGGCCTCCTATCCCTGCCTTTGTCTTCCTCCTCGCACCATTCAACATCCAAACCAGCAGGAAGGCCGCCATGTCCACAGCACACCCAGGGGATGATGGGAAGGCCTGGGAGCTTCAGCTGCAGCACGAAGCTTGTGTGACATCTTGTCCCAGGGCAAGCTTCTTTTTGGGAATAGGGATTTCTACAGAGACAAGCATCTCTGGAGACTTTGTGGAACTTACAAATGCATACAAAAGAGACTGATGTACAGCTTAGATACTGCGATAAGAAAGAAGTCATACACATAATGTACAATATATTGTACTATAGAAGTCTTCATAAGTCTTCATTTGGTGTAATATACAGTAACTGCGGTTCTTCTTCATTTTGAGACCCCCCCCTCCCTGTGTGAATCGTGTCGCAGACTCACAAGCTGCCATCTTTTTGGACAACTTTTTCTGTGTGTGTCTCATCAGAAATCTGAAGGACACGTAAAATGATCATGTTTACATCACTCTTTTCAGTATTGGACACTTAGTTGGTCTGCTTTGATACACATCTGATTTACACATGTGCGGTAGATGCTGTTGTAAGCTGTGATTGTGTCTTTGGGAAAGTGAAGGCTTTTGCTGAGCTGTCAGAGTATGAAGAAAACACTGGCGATGCTCTGATGAGGAGTGCTTTTCAATTTGCTATTTTCAAGTTATTTATTATTATTACTATTTTGACAGGGTCTAGTTTTGAAATATTCTCTCATCTTGTTTTGAATGCTGACAATGTGTGTGGCTCTAAAGCTGCTAGTGCATTGTGTGTCGCCATGGCTGATAGGCCCATCACTTACTACAGGCTGGGGTCTGAGCCAAGCAGATACTTCAGCCTTTTCTTTTTTTATGCTACTGATACTAGCCTTTTCAGTTTGCACTGTTAAAGTGAGCTGCTTAGTTTGTTGGATGTCTGTGGGATCCACTTGGGTCCACATCTGGGTTGGCCAGTTGAAAATGAAATGAATTACACATTCAATTTTAAAGATCACACCCTACAATTGAGTTTGTGTCAATATACACTGTTACTTTTACAGCAAATAATTTCATCATTTCTTTGATGATTGAAAATCCACAGGTTACAGATCAAGAGTAGTAAGTGGTTTATTTTTTATTTGTTTTTATTTTATACTTAATTCAGATCAAAACAGTAACAGCTTTGGGCTCTCCTGTCTGCAGTAAGCCAGCCACTTCCCTGTGGATAGATATCCTGGGGTTGTGGTCAAGGTGTGGGTTACATTTAGAAGGTTGTAATTATTAAACAATAATGCTGCAAATGTGTGCCACAATCCAACTTATGGCATTTAAAGAAAATATAGGACATCTATGGGTTGTGTTAATACATCTATTCAGACAGTAGATGTACATTTGTATAAACAGAAGCTAAAAGGCTGATGCTGAGGTGCCTCACCCTAACCTGCTCAAGTGCATGAATTGAAAGGAATAAGAAATAATGCAAAAGGAAAACTTATCTCCCATACCTCAGACAGCCAAAGGCTGAGCTGGACTGAGCTGGTGAGGAGTTCTGTGTCGTGTCAGCGGTCCACTCCTGTCGCCCTGCTGCAGGCCTGGCCCAGTCTCAGTATTAGATAGTGCCAAACGCCTGTGTTTACTGTTAACCTGGACGACAGCAGGCCTAGCATGGTTTTAGTTGCAGTGCTTTTTTCTTTGTTGGAGGCTCTCTTGTTTGCAGTTCTTCTGCATTTGTTCCTTGTACATACCGCTATTTATTTATTTAATTTATTTATTTAAATTGATTTAAATTGATTTGTAACTTATTTATATGTATATTTTTTGAACACAAGACAAGGATTGTGTGGAGCCTTTTCACATTTGGGCCCGACATGAACTACATATACACAGTGCTGTGAAAAAGTACTTTCTGATTTCATATTACTTGTTTCACTTGTTCCAAATCTTCACACTAATTAAAATATAAGACAAAGATAACTCAAGTAAACACAAAATGCAGTTTTTAAGTGATGATTTTATTTATTAAGGGAAAAAAGCTGTCCAAACCTACCTAGCCCTCTGTGAAAAAGTAATTGCCCCCTAACCTAATAACTGGTTGTGCCACCCTCAGCAGCAATAACTGCAATCAGGCAGGAAGGTTCACCACTGTTCCATATTTTCTCCATTTATGGAGAATGGCTTTTACCATGGTTCGTTGGAGTCCCAGAGATTTAGAAATGGCTCTGTAACTCTTTTCAGACTGACAGTTATGTTTTCACATGGGCTCATATAGGTTCAGATAGCTGTTTTTCCTTAATAAAAAATGTCACTTAAAAACTGCATTTTGTGTTTACTTAAGTTATCTTTGTCTAATATTTAAACTTGTTTGATGATCTGAAACAGTAAAGTGTGACAAATATACAAAAAAATAAGAAATCAGGAAGGGGACAAATACTTTTTCATACCTTTGTACCTGCTACAGCTTCATACATACAAACACGCACATGCACACGTACATGGACTAACACACTCTGAGGGCCAGTGATCATTAACACTGTTCCATATTCAGTCTAATGTGTGAGAGTATCTTTTCCTCTGTGCAGTATGTGTCATCTTTGTATTGCTTGTATCTGCTCATTCGAAATAAAAGGACTGCGGTCCTGAATGTGGCCCAGTGTGATCATGTGACTTGATTTGAATGCCTCAGAGGGGCCCCGTCATGGCAAAGAATGTTTACATTTTGTACAAAATAATGAGGGCCATGTTGTGTAATGTTCAACAGAAAAAAGAATCTATGGAAGCTTTTTATGACAAACAGCCTAAGTCCACTGACCACTGTTCACTCAAAGTTAAGGTAGTCATTGAGATCTTTGTTGGAAAAATGTTTTCTCTGACTGAGCAGACAGTCTTCTTGTTTGTGAAACAGATATTAGACATTTCTTAAACAGATTCAAATGGTTCCAGTCCTTCTCTGTCAGTGTCTTTAAGCTTCCAAAGGTTTTCCATTTGTATGTTTACATATCATTAACTATATACTCAACTAACAACTGTAGACAAACAGTACAGTAAAAGGATTACTGTCTGCAGTTCTGGGTCAACTTCATTCACCATTTTCTAACCCTTGTACAGCACAACTTTACGTAAGCAGTAAATAAACGCAGTTTAATGATAATGTTCATGGGGCTCGTGTCATTTCAGGTGTTGCACACGCACGCACGCACGCACGCACACACACACACACACACACACACACACACACGTATCACAAACACTGAAAAAAATGCATAGCCATCAATTTCCATTCAAATAGATGTGAAAATAATGATTATTTATATTCTATTAATCTTTGGCAAGAAAAAAAACTGGAAAACTGGAAGCAGGACCAGTTCCAGCATACCTCAGTGTAGATTTTTGAATGTCAGACCCACACTTTTGTTGTAATCTGGGTTTCCCTCTGTACATTACACAATATAGTAGCTACATTTTGTTTAACAAAAACAGAACCCACACAGGATAAACTCAAGACAACACAAAGACTAAATCCAGGACCAAACCAAACTAGAATAAATATGTGCACTACAAATGTCAGTGCATATATCTCTCATGTTTACTGCTGTGTCAGAAGATATTTGACATTCAAATAAATATATTTAAATACTTAAATGAACGAGAAAAATGACACCTTGAAAAACTGCTGGACAGGGTTCTCCACGACAGCTCAGCCACACACTAAAAACAAATATTATCCATTAATAGTAATATTTAAAAAAGAAACACATTTTGATCAGCTGAGAGACTGTTACCTGTATTGTGGCCTTCATTGTGTTGTCACTTTCCTTTCACTGATCTCCTCATTGAAGATGAGCAACTAAACCTGCCTTGCACCTGCACTGATGTAAAATTAGAGGAAAAAGAAGAAAAAGCACAGAGTAAACATACAAAACATACACAAGGGGAAATACACAAAATCACATTTTTAAACTTTAAGAGTTAACTGTATTACCTGACGGTCCAGTTGTATGGCATCATTTAGCTGTGTTTATTATGAGAGCGCACTCACAATATAAAAAAGCCCAGGGGTAAAAGTAAAGAGTGCAAAAAACAGAAACTATTGGTATTGAGAATCACAGAGAGTGACAGTGCAGTGATTTGTTGCATGTTAACCTTGACTAACCTAAGTTTTTTCTTTAGTTATGAATCAGTTGTTGCTCAAAAGAAACTTTTGGATACATTTAATGGTGTGGCTTCTTTGTGCATGAACCACTTAACAGATTACAATCAGAGTGATTACAGTTATGTGTAGTCACGTCATTGTCATGCTGCAGCTTGTTTGCAAGTTATTTACTGCTTGCTTTTAATAGAGTTGTTAAAAGGTAGGTTAAATTCATGTGTTCTATGTTCATAAGCAGTTCTACTGCTTATGTAATGATTGTCATTACTCTATATTTGGTCTGGACTTTAGATTTAGATTGCTAATCCTAACCAAACTACTGGTGAAACATTTTTATTTTTTTGCCAAAATACAGTACATAACCTTGTATATGTTCAAAGCAATAAAATAATTTGCAATATCATGTCAAAATAAGTTTATTTTAGAATGCTCATCTATACATATAAAGCACAAAAATGCAGGGTTTGTGTCATCCTTATTTCCAGTGATCAAAAGTGTCCTTCATCTGGTCATCTACCTAAGGCACCAAACACCTGACCTGCCCAGAGCTAGGAGGTTGTAAGGGCAAGCTGCAAAAGAAAAAAAAATATGAATAATACACTGATTCTTGAAAAGTGGGACAAAATAGCAACCCAATTTTGAAAAAATAAAACACAAATCCCAAATAAAAACAACTGGCAATTATCAAATGTGCCCCACACACATCTATAACTGATCCTGTCTCACGTGGAAATGCAAGGGCTGACCAAGCAGCCAAACAAGCAGCTGTTTCCTCTTCCTCACTGGTGCTCCAATGTATCAGCATGCAGCCGTCCGATCCAATTGCATTACCTTCCATTAATGATGTCTTGAATATGCAAAACTGCGCTGATAACAAGGAAAAAAAGAATTGGCTTCAAACAGGTTGCAAAATTGATCCGGAGTCTTGCTCTTGGCTCCATCCAGACGGTCGTCCGGTTTGTCCCCGATCTCTCCATCATGTGTTAGTTCATGTTGCTCACGGGCCCTCACATGTAGGTAAAAGTGGGATTGCACATAATATCATATCACAGTGGTATGCTCCTGGCTACACACTGATTGCAAATGATCTTGTTAACAGGTGCATGATTTGCCGCCAAAACAAAAAGGGAAGGGGTCAAGCACAACATGATCATCTACCCGCCTCAAATGGGCCGATTGTGAGTCTGCAGATAGATTTCACACATATGCCACCATGTCAGGGGTTTAAATACTTGTACTGATTACAGATGCCTTTTCCAAGTGGGTGGAAGTCTTTCCGACTTGCAAAGAGGATGCCAAAACGGTGGTAAAATGTCTAATGGAGGAAGTTGTTCGAAGAGTTGGGGTGCCACTAAACATTAACAGTGATCGAGGCCCAGCCTTTGTCTCAAAGGTAACACAAAACCTAGCAAAAGTGTTAGGCTTTAAATGGGAGTTGCATGCATCCATGCCATCCGCAAAGTTCTGCCTATATTGAAAGGGCAAATTGCAAAATCAAAAGAAAGGCACACTTAAACAATGATGTCTACTGGCCTAAAGTGGCCTGATGCACTTCCTATAGTTCTCAACTCGATTCGCAGTCCCCCAAACAGAACAACAGGGTTGAGCTCTCTTGAGGTGCTCATGGGTAGACCAATGTCTACCAGGGTAAGTCCACCTCTTACACCCCAAAAGGTGACTTTGTTATTGACTGAGGAATACTTGACTGATTATGTGAAAGCTCTTGCTGATGTAACCAGAATATTCCATTCACAGGTCCACCAGAGTCTTCCAAAACCGTCTGAGGAGACTACACATCCCTTTGTACCTGGTGATTTTTTACTAATCAAATCTCTCGAAAAAGAATCTTTATCTCCTATGTGGAAACGACTGTATCACGTGCTATTGACCACAAGGAAAGCAGTTAAGGTGCAAGGTAAGGCAGAATGAATTCATGCAACCAGGTGCCAGAAAGTGCCAGAGAATGGTCCACAGGAAGTAGACAGAGATCAAAAAGGTGCCAGTGTCTCCCCACAAGAAAGTCAGCCTTCAACTTCCTCATTGTACCAGTAATCCTGGGTTTTAGCTTTCTCCTGCTGGAGGAAACAGTTCACGGCACACTGAATGCAAAAGGAGCTCCATATCACTCTTGTGAGCTAAGAAAACAGCTCACTCAGCCCCTAAAGTACATACCGGACCCACACAGAGTTTCCAGTGTACAGCCTCCCTTCTCCAGCAGCAGAGTCAAGAAGTATGATAACAACCTTATAACAAATATTGAACAGACTGATGGATCTGTGATTCTAGGACAACCAAGGAGAAGGAGAGCTGTGAACACTATTTTTTTCACCTGCCCAAGCTCAAGATGTGAGCATAACAGTTGTATCATTCCCAGAAGGAAGTTACCCCAGACAGGAGAATGGTAATGGATGACAGAGAGCAGTGTAAGTGCAAAAACAGAGCAATTCTAGGTTTCTTCTGAGGTAATGCTCATCCGTTACACACCTAACACCAATGTAAGAAAAGACTATGACTTCTGGTGTTTTACTAAACAGCAAATGAAAACACAACGTGTCTGTTCTGACTGGGAAACAAACTATCCTCCAAGTAAAAAGGCAATAACAACTTGTAACAACGGTGCAGTGGAAGGTGAAAAGATTGAATATGTAAACACCACTCTGAGAAATGTGATTAATTTAGAAATTAATGAGGAGCTTGGAAACACTACAGACAATCAAAACTTCAAACATCAAATTTAATTCAGCTCATGGTAGATTGTGCCAAAGAGCATAATTTCAGTAATTGCTGGGTGTGTCAACAAATAAATCCATACATTCATCCATGCTCTCCCCTATTCCCTTTAGTAAAGCCAACTGTAAGATGTACAACTGGAATGACATAGTGTCCCTTCTGGCGGATCATGTAGATGATTGCTACACACCTACCTATCCACTTGAGTATTTTCGCATCAAATATGATGCTGTGGTTGTGACTGTCTGCTGCCGGCAGATCCTCATTTGACTGACTACTAGTACCTACCTCACTGCCATCAGGAATTGCCTGTGGGCCAGGAAGACAATGTTAACATTTAAAATCTTATCATTTCTGTTAACTCGCTATACCCCAATAGATTTTCACAACAATGTGAAATACAACATATTCCTGAGAATTCCAGCTAAAACTACTAAAGTTGATCATTATTTCAAATGTCTAACAATAACTCAAAACTTATTTAAAGGTGTAATTACAAGTTTGTTGCAATTTATTAATTAGAAAGTGCTTTCAAATGATCTGTGACTCATTTCCATAGCCCATAATTTAAGAGCGTAAAAAGGCATAAACATGATTTTGTAAACATGACCTATATCCTCCATGCAGTAAAAAACATTTTCCAGCTATAAGAGAATGTCAAAAAGACTATGTAGGTATTGCATATGTATGCAAGGTTTGTTTGCATAAACCACACAAATTTATTTATAATTATTTTTATAGTGGCTTACACATCAGTAAATATATCTCAGTAACCTTATACAGTACAGCCGGCAAGCAATTTTGTTTCTTCATTGCCACCTGCTTAGTCATAAACGATAGTATAAGGTCACTATGGCACTTTTGGACACAATTGAGGCAGCTACCAGTTCCTCAAAGGACCCTGGGATCAGGAGTTCTTGAGGTGGCAAGAACAAGATCAAATTTCGTTCTGGCAAGGACTTTCCATACTTAACAAGAAATGCAAGTGCAGAACTCCTGGGGAGTCCTCAGAGGACCCACCCACGGCAGCACATGTCACAGACGCTGAGCATTCGCTTAATTTGCTCTTAAGCGAGGTATTATATAGATGTTTGTACTTTCTCATCGCCTCGGCTAGCTGGTTCTCAAAACAATCCATTTGTCAAACTAAAAAAAAAATTGCTTAACCTTTAGCGTCAATGGAAAAGCAGTAACAGCAACGTTTCTGTTTCTCCGCTGTAGCCACGCCCACTTCAAATTTCTGACCAATCACACAACAGTTGTTAGAAAAAGTTCTGCCGAGATGATGTGTTGAGAACAAGCTGCGAGAACTCCCAAACCAGGGCTGCAAGCGAGAACAAATTTCTCTGTTCTTGCGAAGTATGTATCAGCCTCATTTCTTCGAACCGGTTCTTTCGGACAGTTTGGCAGTTAAGTAGCGGTGGGCTAATGTGCAGAGTGGAAACCCTCATTAATCTTTTGTTTTACCAATGTTTGTCACCTTTTGTAGAGACTGTGAGGGGGACGGACATGGGGACGGGTCGGATCACTATGAATCCATTTGGGTCATGTCTCTCCTGTCCCTAGGGCCATCTGCGCACCTGCTGCACAGCATACTTCAGTTGTTCAGGATATTTGAAGTTTTTGCTACAGTATTTAATAAGTGAAAAATTCAGAGTAATGTACTTACCTTGTTGTTTTGACTGTGTAGATGTTCTGACCTCTTTAATATGTTAAAGCTAAATCTGTGAGTAGTTGATGAGCAGCCCCACATTAATCAACCTGCCTCGTGCCCAAACAAAAATGGTTCAATAATTATTTCATTCATTAGCTATCAAGCTGTACCTGGTTAAGACTGACAATCTCACTTCAAGTCCAGTGTCATCCATTAGAAGATGTCTGGTACAATCATTGATAATATGTTTTAGTCGCAAAACAAAGGTCCTCCCAGCGATCTTGCTCCAACTTTTTACATTTAATTCTACAGTTGTGTGTGTGTGTGTATATATATATATATATATATATATATATATGTGTATGTATATATATATATATATATATATATATATATATATATATATATATATATATATATATATATATATATATATATAAAATTCAAATTCCTGGATACATATTTGTTATAATGCTTTGAAAACGCTAGCAAAAAAGTCTATGGGGACCATGTCCTATTGCCATCAGGAAGGCAGCCATTTTTATTTATTCATTTTTATTACTTGTGACAGCCATTTGTTGTAGTCCTTATATTTGAGCTATCTCTTCCTAAAATTTAAAACTCAAACAATTAAAACTCAGTCAACTTTATTTAGAGACTTGTGCCTACAAAAGTTGAGTCAGATGAGTATTTGCATGTGGCTTTGACCAGCCCACCATTTGGGGGTAGGATACTTGCTTTGGCGACACATTTGACATTGCCCTGAAGGTTGCATTTTTGAAGTAAGAAATGCACTCCTCCCGAGGACATGTGCCCCCCACGGTCGCTTGTAGCTATAAATTTTTATTTTTTTCCTTTTTCTTTTTTCTCTTCTTTCTGCTGTTGCCACCATCACTACTATTACTGCTGTTATTATGCTATTAACAGCAGCGGTAATCTCCACACGCTCACACGATTGTATGTGACTTCTGTCATCAGTATGTGTATGTCTGCTGGCATGTTTTCATGTTATGTCTACTCTTTGAATGTCTTGTATTTTCTTTGTATATTAGCAATTCATTAAAAAAAAGTTTATCTCATAATTACATTCTTTGGCAAAAATAGTGTTTAATGCAGTAGAATGGCCTGCTTGTCTTCTCACAATTCATGAAATTAAAATGTGTGTGTATTTTTCAGTTAATATTGTGAGGTATTAAGTCATACCACTAAAATGTATTTACTTTTCATGTATTTAAACACCCCTCTGTGTAGACACCGGTTGTTGCAGATTATAATAAACTCACACTCAAGTGACAAGTATAAGTAAGAAGTATTTAATTGTAAATCTATCACATTGTTAACATCTTTTTTTTTTTTAATAAAAGAACACTCCAAAGAACTTAGTACAGGCTGAATATAAAACACAACATCAACCAAGCTTTAGACAGGAGAAGATGGATGTTGCCTCAAAGAGAACGACCTGCTATCATTTCAGAATAAACTGTTAATAATGGGCTACCATTCATGATCTGATTACAGCTGTCAGACTACAGTCCAAAGCAGCTCACAAATGTCAACAGTGCAGCAAAGTAAATTCAGATGGACTCTTGAACTGTTTGGTCGGTGTCGACTGTTGACTAGTATCATTCATCCCACATTAGTCTGATCTGAGAACAGTCTGCAGTAAAGACAGACCTTTAAATGGCTCTAGGCGCAATAACAAAACACTGGACATACCAGGATAGCATACAATGAATTAAGAATAAATGCTTATGCATAATGAGACAAATTGAACACCATCATTTTGAAATGACATTTCACATGCTACAGCACAAGAGCAGTGCATAATGCAGACTGATCAGAGAGGGCTTTGAAGTGACATCAAGCAAATGAATATGAATAATACAGTTTCATTCACTTTCAGTCTGTCTATTGGATGTACTACAATATTTCCCAGACAGTGTGTCAGGACAAAAAAGGTGGTCATTGTAGATTTGCTGGTGGAAATCCACAGGCACATCAACATGGCCCTCTGCCCTGCTGTCCATATCCCAGCCCTACGCCTTATAGCAGTATCGCCTGAAGCTGACTGCCTGCTCCCGCAAGCCTCCTTTTCTGCCTGCCTGAGACTCACCCACTGTGAAATTTCCAAGAGAAATAAAATACAATCTTCCCTGAAATTATAAAGGCCTGTAATATCATAATCTGGAGTTGCTGTTGCTGTGGATTAATGTTATTCAGACCTGTGGTGATGTTGATGTGGTGACTATTTTAGTCTTTTTTTTTTTTTTTTTCCTGTAACCAGACTTTTGCATTAAAATCCTCAAAATGTCATTATTTGGTAAGTCTTTCTGTCTATAATACTATTCTGATTGTAGCCTTACCTTAGAGACCTCAGGGCTCCTCCTGGAGCCTTCTCTGTCTGGTAACGTATAATTATATTGTTTATTTTCTATAAAGACGTTACGGATGGCTGCAAACAATTATTTTTGGCTGACAGTTTGGCAAGATGATGTCAATATATATTGTTTTGAAACTAAAATCCTACCTAACCTGCTTCAGCTAGTTCCATTATCTTACAGTAAGGTGCAATTTGTGAGCTTGAAAAGTCAGCAAATAATGTTATTCTTCACAAAAAGACTCTAGTTCTATTAGTTCTACCACACAGAAATCACAGTGATTGCCAACCGCTTATTAATACTATGGAAACTACATTGATACACCTGTTATGGTAAAGATGTACCTGCAGCTCTCTCTTCAGACCTACACACATTTCATGACTAGAGGTTTTGGGAGGACTTGAAGAAGGACCTTAAAGAGATTCTGGCAAAGGGGAAGCTAACACTGTTTACATTGGAAGCTGGCGGCTGGTGACTTTGGATGGATGGACGATGGAAGGAAAACTTTGAGGATCTCCTCAGTCCCACAACACGTCTTCCAATGGGACAGCAGAGGCTGAGGGTTCAGAGGTGGTTAGAGGGTTCATGGGAGTTTGTCTAAACAGTCCACATGTGCTTTGTGGTTCTGGAGAAGGCGTTCGACTGTGTCCCTCACAGCATCCTATGGGGAGTGTTCTAGGAGTACAGGGTCCTGGGCCCTCTGCTAAGAGCTGTCCAGTTCCTGTACGACCTGAGCAGGAGCTTGGTTTGCATTGCCGGTAGAGTCAGATCTATTCCCTGTGCATGTTGGACAGCCCTTTGTCACCAGTCATGTTCATTATTTTTAGGGACAGAAATTGTAGGCATAGCCAGGGGCCAGAGGGTGCCCGGTTTGGAGACCACAGGATCTCATCTCTGCTGGTGAGTGGAGGAGTTCAAGTATCTTGGGGTCACGAGTGAGTGAGCGATGGAACGAGAGATTGACAGACGGATTGGCACAGCCTCTGCAGTAATGTGGTCGATGTACCGTTCTGTTGTGGTAAAGAAGGAGCTGAGCTGCAAGGTGAAGTTCTCGATTTACCAGTTGATCTATGTTCCTACTCTCACTTATGGTCATCAGATGTGGGTCATGACTGAAAGGATAAAATTCCAGCTACAAGCGGCTGAAATCAGCTTTCTCCGTAGGGTGGCTGGGCGCTCCCTTAGAGATGAGGAGCTCAGTGACTCGGGAGGAACTTGGAGTAGAGCTGCTGCTCCTCTACATCGAGAGAAGCCAGCTGAGGTGGCTCGGGCATCTGTTCTGGATGCCCCTTGGATGCCTTCCTGAACTGGTGTTCCAGTTCCAGGAGGCCCCTGGGAAGACCTTGGACATGCTGAAGAGACTGTCTCTCGGCTGGCCTGGGAATGCCTTGTATTCCCAGGGATGAGACGGAGGAAGTGTCTAGGGAGAGGAAAGTCTGGGCGTCTTTCCTCCCGCGACCCAGCCACGGAAAACAGAAGAAGATGGATGGATGGATGGCTGGTTCAGATCAAAACACAAATATACTCAATTATGATAATAATCCGAAAATAATGGCTCCAAATATAGCCATTCTGAACCATGACTCTTCACAACTCTTAAAGGCAAATCCACTGACCAACAGAGTCAACTTATTATTATGATACATTATAACTATAGCTCATAATGTAAACAAAACGTTAATGAGTCCATATGAGGACTGTCATATAAATCAGTGTGTGCAGGTCCTGTTTCTGTGACCAAACCTCCATAAATGCAATAGATTTATAAAAAACATTTTAAAATTTCTTCTATACTTTGTGTAAAAACTCACAAATATCTTTTCATTTGAATCAATCACTAACTATTCCCATCATAAAAATGGAAAAATGAAACCGATTGTCTCTATCCTATTTGTTTTCATCCATTCTGATCGGACCAGAGCAGGGCTGAAGGCATCAGAGGTGGCTTTCAGCTTCACTTTTGTCAGGGGTCCCACAAAGCAGGGCCCCGGGAGCCAGAGTGGGGGCCAGTCCAAGCTCACTGAAGTCCACGTTGGCCTGGTTGAGCCGCCTAACCCGGTAGGTCTCGTACAGGATGTTGTGGGTGACGTCCTTGAGGTCCTGAAGATGGGACCTGAAAAGCACAAATATGCTCATTTGTTGTCCCATTATGATACAAATTATACAAAAAAACCATCTGAAAGTTCAGCAAGTGCAAAGGTGATTTGTAACAATACAAAGATTTGCAAACGTGTATACAGATCTACAAACACACACATAGATTTGCATGAGCTAAAAAGCTAAGCTAAAGTAATTCACTCAAATCTTTAAAATACTCACAAATATCTTATTGCAACTCATGCGGCACACTCAACTAGCTGTCTTTTTCTACAGTCCTGCCAAGTCAGATTTGCCAAACTGTGTTTGGATTATTGGCTTCTTTGCCCTGAGTCCAGCCTGACAGGCAATGTAGACTGTAATTATAACAAATATGTCACCAGAGGGTGGTAGCAAGTCATTTTATTGAACAAGAAGAAAACAGGAGGTTGACAGGCTGGTGCAAGACTGTGGTCAAGCTAGCCATGATTTGTTTTTCCATGGTCAAATTAGCCACCCCTAAATTTAGAGGGCCCCATTAAATTGCCCGTTCCGGTAAAGGTCTTGCTGATAGCATGAACATTCCGAATAAAAGTAAGAAGGCTGATACAGAAAATGAAAAAACTCTTAAGTATTAGAAAATAAAATCTGTACGGATCTTACTACCTCTACCTCTACTGTGAAGTAGGCTACTTCTACTGTGTACTTTACGACTAAACCCTGTCCAAAGTTGACTCAATCTGCTAACTTTGAGATGGAATAAAAAAGGAATTTACTCATAAGTAGAACATGGAACCTCTACTAATCTACTGAGTACTTCTACTACTAATAGCACTCATAGTATCAAATACTTTTACTATATTTGAGCTAAAAATGACTTATTAGTCCATCTCAAAGTCAGCAAATTGAGTCAGTTTTGCTTGCTACCACTCTCTGTTGACATATTTGTTCTCATTACAGGCTACATTGCCTACAAGGCTGGACTCAGGGCAAAAAAGCCCATAGACACTTGCGAATCCAAACCAGGTTTGGCAAATCTCACTCAGCAGGACTGTAGCAAAAGTCCTGTGAGTAAAGACAGCTAGTGTGAGTGGGCCATTCAAGTTGCAATGAGAGATTTTTCGTGTATTTTAAAGATTTGAGTGCATTACTTAGACTTTTTAGCTCATGCAAATCTAGGTGTGTGTTTGCAGATCTGTATACATGTTTGCAAATCTTTGTATGGTTGCAAATCACCTTTGAACTTGCAGATCGCCTTTCATACTTGCACACTATTGCACAATCACAAACCTGAGGAGAAATTTGCGGATCTTTTTACGTATTCACAGACGCATACAACTCTGCTTGCCAATTTGCAAATCCGAATACGTGCACACACTCTCTACACACATTTGCAAATAGTTTTGCTACAATAATAGCCCCATACTTTTCCTTTCTCCCTAAATCCAGTCAAAGTGTGTGGTTTGTATGAGGCCTTTGTGCAGTACAGAGCAAAAAAGATTAAGTGCATTTGACAAAAATTTGTTATTCCTTCAATGTTCCATTTTCAAGAACATTTTTAAAAACTAGAGAAACATCACCAACAGCCATCATCTTGTTGTGGTATTTATAGAAGTTAGACAAGTATCACATACAAGGTCACGCCCCATAAGAGTCTTTCTTAGTCGCTTTAACCTATTTAATAACAACTGGATCCAATACATTTTTATAATCCAACATTTAAGAGTTAAAACAACTTTTTTTTTTCTTTCATTCATTTTCTACCACTTAGTCCCATTTGGGGTCGCGGGTGGAAGGAGCCTATCCCAGCAGCTTTAGGCCTTAGCTGTGGTACACCCTGGACAATGGCAGGGCTGACTTTTTTTTTTTTTTTTTTTGGCCTTTTTGCCTTTATTTAATAGGACGGTAAGCAGAAGCAGACAGGAAACATGGTGAGAGAGAAAGGAATGACATTGGGTAAATGACCTGAGTGGAAATCAAGCCTAGGTCTCCCAGGTATATGGTATGTGCTTTACCAGGTGAGCCACCGAGGCTTTGTTTTTGCAAAAGGTTTAACACATTTCACACAATAAACCATGAGACAAAACATGTACATGCCTCATACAAACCACAAACACAGTTCACTATATATATATATATATATATATATATATATATATATATATATATATATATATATATATATATATATATATATATATATATATATATATATATATATATATATAAACCTAGGAGGAATCTATTTAAAAAATCTAATCTTTTAATAATCAGTTATTTAATTTTTTTATTATTTTATTGTATTATTTTATTATTATTATTATTATTATTATTATTATTATTATTATTATTATTATTATTATTATTATTATTATTATTATTATTATTATTATTATTATTATTATTATTATTTTAATATCAGTTAGTTAATTATTAACCAGTTTTTGTCTAAATTTAAAAAACAAATCAGGACACTGCTGCAAACACGAGTGAGGTTATACAGGATTTGATCTGGTAAGTTTGGAAAGGAAGTGGAAATTTTGTATTTTATTGTAAAGAGTGAATAAGGGACTAGTTTTAGTGAGAATAATACAGTGTGAGCAACAGTTTGACAACAACAGTAAAGTATGGACAGGATATATGGATATGCTACAGAAAAATCAGGAAAGTACACATTCTTGGAAAATATATTTACTGTATTTTCAATATTTCAATGTAAAGTGTCAGAGTTGTGGTAGTGAAAATGTTCATAGTCCTCCTCATATCTGTGTTAAGTCTCATATTAAAACTGTAGCAAGTGACATCTGATTAATGATCAATAATGTATGAAAAGTGTTACTCACCTGATCAGCAGATCCCGGAGATTTGAAAACTCACAGTGTGCCGCATTTTCAACTGTGAAAAAAGAATGACATCTCAGGTCATTAATTAGCTGAATTATGCTACAATTTGTTCATTGGACTACTTTATTATTTCAGAAGTAGAAGAAAATATCTGAGAAAGATCTATCCTAAGACCTCCTGCCAGCCTGCAGTACTGATACTAAACCCATACCTTCAATGATACCCCACTTTGTCTTCCGGCCCAGGACCTTGTTTCCGTTGACCTGGTGCTCCTTGTCAGTGCCCACCACAGCGAAGGGGATGCACTCCTGCAAACATCACCCAGGCAGAGAGGAATAATCATATCTTGTCATGTTACTCTTCTCTTTTGTATGGCTGGGCCCAGACCCGGACTCACCCTGATCCTGTTGTTGAGGATACGTGCTTCCGGGTCCTCGTCATACTGTGTTTGAGGGTAAACCTGAATTCCATTGGCTGCCAGGTCCTGCCTTATCTGTAAGAGGTCAGACAAGGTAAGTCTAATAATAAGTAATAATAGAGGTTTCATTTATGTTCTGCAGGCTCACTCTCTGCTTGAAATCCATTCTCTCCTCCAGAGTCAGCGTATCAGCTTTGGCAATGATTGGCACAATGCTCACGATGTTTCCCAAGTGCTTCATGAACTCCACATCGATGGCACGTAACCTGCACAAAGCCACACATGAGGTAAGGGATTTGATAAGATTTTATCAAAAATAATGCCACTGACAATTCTGGCTATCAATCTGATTCTTTACTGATTCTTTTATTAATAGCTCAGTGTAAAAAAGTAGTCCTAAATGCTTTTTTGGCAACAAACAAGTGGTTTCACATGAGTATGTTACTAATAACTTATAAATAAAGACAATAGCAAATTGTATTTAATGAGGAAGGAAAACGGAATAATAAATACGATTTACAAAATAAAATAAAACTCTTCTGTGTATGGGTCACAAAATCTTCTATTTAAAAACAGAAATGGAAGCTGAGATAACATACACAAAACTGGTTTGTGATTAAATAATTTGAACCAAATGTTAGAGGAAACATGAATAATTCTTTCATCGCTGGTGATTTTTAACATTACTCTGTGCAGTGGAGGTTATGGTACTGCTTGGGCAGTTGTATGCAGCGCATCGCAAAGGCATTCCTGTAATTTAGTCCCACAGGTAGATGTTTGAGCATGTTGTGTGTATTTGCACCCTTTCACAAAATAACAGCCCTGCAGTTATTGCAAATGGCATCGGTTTCATCTCAAAAGCCAAGCTTTAGATCGATTTTTCCTCTCCATGATTCCTTCCTATGCTTAAATCGCTTTGATCTCATGACCTAGGACGCCGTGCTATGGTGCCCGACATAAGAAAAAAGGGACAGTTGAACGTTTTCAGACTCGAAGGTCATACAATTCCAATGGAACGTAAACTTTAGAACTGGTTCTCAATTCCCACCCCTACTGGCTGCTTATTGAGCCATGAGTGAATGAACATGCACAAATCAAATACTTTGAAATGTACTTCTTTTCTTTTGTGTGTGTGACACATTTTGAGGAGGACTCTTTAGCAAAACTGGCAAATAAACTACTGATTCACACACATTTAACACATATCTGAACTTTTATGTTTGTAAGCTACAATATGTTATTTGTGAAGAGAACTAACCTGTGTCCTGTAGCAGGGAGGAAATATATGCAACAGTGCACTCTGGTATCAGGTATCCTCCTTTTGCGGTTCACGTTCAGCTCCTCTCTTAAATACTTCTCATATTGTTCATTCACATACTGCACTATGGGCTCCCAACTGCAACAGAACACATCACATCAAGACATCCATATTAGCTAGATCCGAGAACTGATCAAACTAGAGACTTTTTTGCTCACTGGCCACCAAGCATTTTCACTGGCCACAATTTAGCTGTTGATTTTTTGTGTTTTTTATGATTGTATAAATTAAAATGTCTTATCAAGACATCACATTCATATCACAATCATCTGACAGTTTTGAGCCCCTGCAGTTTTTTTTTTTTTTTTAGGACAAATCAATAAATAAAGACTCCTCCCCTTGCATGTGGTCTAACATATTTTATGTTATGTGCTGGAGTCTTGTGATTCTACTTAGCTCACTGACAGAAGTGAAATTTGAGATGCAGCTATAGGTCTTAAATTATCATGCAGTTATTATATTTTGAATACCATAGTCTCTGTAGCTTTAATGTTGTTTTAAGACTAACAAGAACAGGTTTACAACTGCAGTCTGTGATAAACTGCTAATAAATCTTTACTGTGATAGTAGTTTGTGTCTCAATAGTAATGAAGAGGAGAGCCAATAAAACAGCTAAATAAATGGCATCACTCCACCTCCTACCTTCACTTCACTGTGACCTCTCCATGTCCTCTCTGACCTGCTTTTAGTGTGCAGTTTCTTGTGAGCACCCTTCTCCCCAAGCTGCTCTGCTGTGAGTGCATCAGTCAGAGTGGTGAGGACCTCAGGAGCGTCACGCTGTGCGGACCTTTGGAACTCAGCTACTGAGACTGTTTAAATGTATCCAAATAAAATTACAGAAGCGATCTGGCCTGGCTCACGAAACAGAGAGGAAACCCCGCAATTAATGCTTATCGGCAAATGTATAAAATCCCACCTGCCAAAGTGGCTAGTTGGAGTGACAGTGCTACCCGCCAAAGCTAAAATCCAATTGTTAATGTCAAAATTAATGGCAAGCACTGGATCTAACACTGATACAGGCATTTTAACCCAGTATACTTTAAATAGGTAATGAACAGTGTCTTTACAAAGTATGAAGCATAGAGCCCAAGTCATGAGACTGTACAGACTTGAAATCTGAAATGTAGTGTCCACTCTGTTAACCCTACTTTTACAACAAGAGTTGTGTTCTAAATAGAAATTACATTTAAGAGTCATCTTGAACAGGATTGCCTCTCCTGACAAACTAAGTTTGACCTTGTTATAATGTTATAATGGAGGGAGTGTCAGTGTTGAGGAGGGAGACCGGCCTGTTGGAGGCGAATGTATGGATGTGGACACTGTCACCAGGACTTAGACTGGAGAGTGGAAAGAACATTTTTTAAAGATTTCTGCTGTAAGTCCATGGGCCTGGACAAATATTCAACTGTACTGATCAAATGGCTCATGTGACTACTCTTTATGGGATTTGGGCTTGTATTCTCTTCCCAAAGTCTAATGAAAGTACACAAAGTCACTGCAGTCCACCTGAGACTCTACTAGAGTCTACTGCTTTGTGCATCAGTGGTCATCAGCTGTAATGTGTTTAGTCTGGGTCATAGAGAAGTTTTGATCTGAAGACTTAAAGTTGATTGGCTGGTAGTTTATCAGATTTGTCTCTGTAAACATAAATACATTTAAAAAAACAACAAAAAAACAAAACAAAAAACAAATGTTCAAAGCTACAATGTATTGAATTATTTAGTAAAAGGAGAGCTAAACAGATGAAACATCCCCTTATATTTTTTTTGTTCATCAGGAATCTGAAAGTTGATATGATTATAAGAAATAAACTAAAGTTAAACTTGACAATGCCAGTAACCCTCCAACTGACGAGGAGGTACACTCAGTATTAAATGTAATGCTTGTATTAGTAATATAATAGTAGCATGTGTATGTGGAGGTTGGTGATGTTGCTATTTCCAGCCTCATGGCACAGACTAGGTCAGTTATTGCTCATATTTCTTCTTCTTGTGTGGCATATGTCAGCTGTGCAGGGCTCACCAGTTGTTGTTGTTTATCTGGTCTCCAAATCCTGGTGTGTCGATCACTGTCAGCTGCATCTTCACTCCCTTTTCCTCAATCACTGCAGAAGAAATCAAGAGAATGCTTATTTTTGGGGCTTTTTTGCCGTTACTGATAGTTGATAGGTGCTAGACAGGAATGGGGTGAGAGAGAGTGGGGAATGACATTGGGCAAGTGACCCAATTGAGGCTTGAACCCGGGTCTCTTATGTGCAAGGCATATACTCAACCTGAGTTGGCAGGGGCGCCCCACAGAGAATGCTTATTGCTCAAGTCTACAACCCACTTTAATTTCTGTGAGGAAAAAGTTAAGAGCCTTTTATTAGACTGACACAAAACACAACGATGAAGAGTCAACTGATGCAAAGAGTACTTGTCATTTATCAGTAAAGGCTTCTCCAGACTGTCCCCATCTTCCCTAGACATTACATTTTTGTCTAATCATGTGTTTTACGCCTAGCCCTGGTACAAACCAAACTCAAACAAATCAGCAGCAGGGTCCGCTTTGGCCATTTATCCGAGCTGCCTTTTGCTTAACTACAGTAAAGCACAACAGGAGCCCTTTAAGGATGTGTAAGACTTGTAATCTGACAGATGTGTAGTGTGTACTGTAAAGCGATCTGACAACTGTCAAAATGGTGTATGCGAGTGAGGCAGACTATCATATGTTATAGCATATTGGTATATGGTAGAATAGAGTCTTTATGGACCTCACCGAGATGACTGTAAAACACTAGACCAGACAGTCTTTGCCTATTAAGAGAAAACATTCAGACTGAAAATCAGATATTCTGCCTGTCATCACTTTGTAACATTTGTGAGTAAAACGTACATATGTTCCCTCTCAGGTCTGTGCAGTGACAGTTGTGGATATAAAACAGGATTCTACAGTGCACTAATTCTGCCTCTCTCTTGGAGGAGGAGTCTGGCTGCGCCGCACCACGACAACTTTGGTAAACTTTATACAAGCAGCTGTCATATTAATGCACTGCACATCTGAAAACACAGGAAAGCTCCTTAAGATCTGTGTAAATGGAGGATTAGTCTTCTAGCCCTCAGGACTAAATATGGTCATTGTCCTGGAGTGCACAGCCAGTACTGTAAAGAAAGTGATAGGTCTGCTCTCATACTGTTACAAATTTCATGTTTCATATTTTCATTAAATAACACATAACACACACTACATTGTGTTGTATTGCTCCAGGTGATGCATTTTAGAAGGAAAAAACTCAACAGTAAATGTATATGTGCTTAAAGTGGACAAAAAATGTTACAGTGTGTGGTTTCAGTCGTTTGGGCAGGTAGACACGGGCACAAATGGAATATTTGTGGGAAAACAGTAGTGAAACGTAAGCTGTATCACTCAGCTCCAGATGAACAGGTCCTGTTGCTGTGTTGTGGCCCCTCATCAAAACCACTGCAGTTCCTCGCCTACAGCCAAGACCACGAGACAGGTGTCTGGGGTTTTACTAGTGGTGTGTCACAGCTGTACTCACTGTGGCTCACTGAGTGCAGCTTCACAGTCTTGGGGATCTTCTCTTCATAGCTGGGTGTGCTGGACTTTCGGCTGACTTTGGACTTGAACAGTGTGTTGACCAACGTGGACTTTCCCAGACCACTCTGACCTGCAAAGACACACACATGCATTTTGCTTACATGTGAAGTTCAACCCAAAAGACTAATAAAAATGTTGATGAGTTAACTTGTAGTGACTATTTGTAATTCTGTTTTTTTCTGAATAAATGGTTGTTAATGTTGTTCTAATGCTTTGTGCTGTTGCTGTTGATTCTTTAGAGCTTTGTTTAATTTTTGGGGGAGCAGTTTACGCAGTGCAGTTGCTGATAATTCTGTCTAGTGACTCCTCTAGAGTCGACTTTTAGTTAGTTCTTATAACAGTTCTATATAGACTTATATAACCATAGTTATTTTTGAATGGGAGACATGATCTTCATTAATGTCCCTTAGTGCATTGTCTCTCTGCATGTTCCTCTATGTATAGCACAGTGGTGGGCAAACTAAGGCCCGGGGGCCACATGCAGCCCGTTGAGCTGTGTAATGCGGCCCGCCAAGCATATATTTGCCTTGTTCTTTTGCTAAAGCTACCATCATATCTATAAACAGAAGATGTCCATTCACACTTCAAGTTTTTAATATGGAATGGACAGAGATATTTGTAACTGAAGTCCAGTCAGTAGCCTCATGTATTATTTGCCAGTTTGCAGTTTTCAAAGAACATAATATCAGCCACCACTTTTCCACTGAACATTATACTAACTTTACAGGTTTTCTCATGTAATTTGTGTTTTGTGTTTAGTTTATAGTTTACTGGTCCGGCCCGTCTTCGGTTTTTAAAACCCAGTGTGGCCCTTGAGTCAAAAAGTTTACCCACCCCTGGTATAGCAGAAAACCACTTCTACCTGATTAAATCACACTTCCTGTTCCACTGAAAAAACAACTTTCAGTGATGATCTTTAGCAGGCAGACATTGTCTGTCAGTACCCACAGACAGAAGTGTGCCTCTTTGGAGAAGCCCTCAGCACCATCATGAGTTGTACTTCATGATGACAAGTGGTTGAGTTGATTTTGTTCATGCGTTTGTCTCATTTAACAGGGTCTTGGAGACAAAAGTTGTTTTCCGACTGTTTGCAAATGTCTGAATTAGAGGCAACAAAGAAACAAACTCAAAAATCTCTCTACATTTTAAAACAATGGACTTTTCTGTAGCATTTTTTTTTAGTTTGTGGTTCAATATACCTAAAAGTTGATTAGTGTGGATATTACATACAATGAGATTCATACTGAAAAACTTTTAACTGATAATAATCATTAATAGTTTTTCTTTTGGTGAAACCCTATCCTTGTTCGTAGATGTATGATGTGACGTAATATGTGCTTTTGAAGACTCACCAACCACCATTATGTTGAACTCAAACCCTGTCTTCATGGTTTTGTGTCTCATCTGGTCCAGTACGGCCTCAATGCCCACATACCCAAACAGGTCAGAGCCATGAATGTAGCTCATTTTCAGACCAGACTCTGGGTCCAGGGGGCACAGGTCTATATCCCCTCCGGTCGTCTCCTCTATCCCTGTATGCACACCATTCTCCATCCTCTCACTGCTGCTGTCCCAGTCCTCGGCATCATCAGTCTGCCCTGGACCGCTGTCCTTCTGTGGGCCCCCCTCCTGTGACACTCCCTCGGAACTGCTGCAGCTGGGGGTCACCTCTGTGTCCTCCATGGGGACGGCCGGCTCTAGCTCTACACATTAGAACACATCAGATCAGAAACACTGTTGCAGTGGCTCAAACAGTAAAAACTATAGTTCAACACACACACATGGCAGAGGTGTGTTTTCCAGTTTACGTCAGACTTTCCTGGTGCTAGCGTTCTTCCAGCATCTTGCTATTTCTTTTGGCAACTGTCTGTCACTACACATAATCCACATGATTATGTTTTTCTGTCAGTATATCTTCAAGATTTTTTTTGAAGGCCGCAACAGCATTTGCTAAAATCAAATGTAGTTAATACATTTTCATTTTAAGGTAGGCCTACAGTATACAGATTGACACATGTTTTACTAAATGCCCTGTGATTCATGTAAATGACTTAGTGGACTAAAGATTATAATAAGGATAATTACGGTTTATTACCAACTGTGTAGAGAGCACTAGTGTCATGTAGTAGGCCTGTAAGTCTCAGTGATTAATAGTGACTGGCTTGGGCTCCAGAGTCAGAGTCATATTCAAAGACACTAAAGGTCTGCAGTAATTAACTCAGAGTCTAGTCCTGTTTCATCTGACATGTGTCTGTAGTCTGAGGCTAAGAGGATTATCTCACAACTATCTCCATGAGAACTGGCACTGCTGTGTGTGCACATGTGTGTGTCTGTGCACGTGTGTGTGGGGTGTCAGCTCAGACAGTCAGAGGTATTCATTTAATTCAACAGGTGCACTTGTGTAAATGTGAAGCACATGTCTGAGACATGACTGCAAGCTTTACTCTCACAGATTAACAAACACTCTGCTGTTAATCTGCTATAAATATCTGCTGTACAACCATTGATTAGAACAGAACTAATCCTCCTGAGTCAGGACGGAGTCACAGAAGTTTCTACTGTTTGATTTGTATCCATGTAGAGTGGTAGTCAGCTGCTTCTAATGAATCACAGACACAGTGTGAACTGGTTTGTTTAGAGCTAAAATGTATACTAAATCCACAAACCATAGCTTTAGAAAATTGTGTGCAATTATACTTAACATAAACAAACCACTGTGATCATATGCACATATGACTGTATGAATGATGAGCAGAGCTTCCATAGACATTGAGGCTGATGGAAAGGGTGAGCCTTGTGTAAATGACATGAAAAACACAAACAGTGGAAAGTTTGCTCAAGAAGCACAGCCCACAGATTGACTGATCAGAGACCACTAGACTCTGGTGAATCGGCTCTTTCATTAAATCCATGTCTTGACAAGGTTCTTATCAGAAGAAAGGCTGAAACACTGACATGCAACCAGTCTGGGACAAGTGTACAACTAAACCTGCCCCATGGCCTTATTACCTTGACATCTGAGTGTGAATGACCCACTAGATGTGATCAAGAATGTGCCTTTAGAGGTGCTAATGTCCTCATGAATATAAATATAGGGCAGCTGGACAGAGCGACACTGGTCCATTATCATTACCTGCTGCAGTGGGCAGTGTTGTATCTCAGGTGTGGTGTTACATGAGGACAGGCCCCTCTGCTGCTGCCAGAAAAGCAGTAATATGACTGACTTTGCGGAGAAGCTCTGGATGAACTTGAAATACATTAAGATGTATTGTATAGCCAAACTACACGTGGTGTTCAATAAAGCAATGAATCAAAATTATGTCAAAAAAGTAACTGGAGTCTCTAATGTCTTTATCTAATGCACTCACATAACGCACAAACTACATGTCTCTGGGTTGTTACCTACAACATTTATTTTTATTTACATTGTTTATCTTAACAATTATTGTACATTGTGTGAGGGTCACTTGTTTCACCAGAATTCAGCTTTAGAGCAAAGGGTCTTTCAGATCAGGCCACCGAAAAAGAACAGTACACAAACAGGAACTAAAACTAGAGGCACTGAGCACACAAGCCTTCAGACTCTAACACTCTTCAGAGATGAGACATACACACAGAGGAAGTAGACAGTGCTTCTGATAACACACTTCCTCTTGCACAACAAAGGAAGCACATATAAAGTATGATTAAAGTTCTAATGCTATACACAGAGCCTATTGGTAAAATGAAGCATTCTGTACATTAACATTTAAATAATTGGATAGCAATTTTTGATTACAACTGTAATCTGTAATATTAACTAATAACTGTATCTTTATAAATACAGCCACGTTCAGAAATATGATCTATGAGTTCAATATTCCATTATATGGAGTCATAAAATCCCTCTAATTTAAATCCCATCTAGGCCAGAGAGCAGTGTTGACTTTTCTTTTTAAACTGTGAGTATAAGTGGAGCAGAAATGGCACTGAGACACTCTAATTAATATAACTACTAATATGTGGGAGTGCATCTGGACAACAAGCTACTGACGCACTTCACAGTAAAAAGGAACAATCTTTGTTTGTGTCATTTTCACAAGAAATGTCTGGCTCAGCAATGGAGGATCTCAGTCAGGTTATGGAGCATGTTCAGCAGGATGGATGGATTCAACATGGACCATCCTCCACATGCTGTAACAGAGCAACACAGAGTGACTAATGCACCCCTGACATCCAGAAGGGGCAAGACAAACTTTCCCCTTTTGAAGTTTGTTGAATTGACTTAAATGGACTGGTATAAAACACTTTCAGGTTCTTGATGTTGTCATGCACTCTCAGCTCAGTATTCTCTTCTTGTTCTAGGACTTAAAGTGACAAACTGAACATGCACTTTGGCAAATTAAGCGTTAAAGTTGGTTTGAGCATTTCAGTCCATTGCGTAACATTCTCATACTACAGAGAGAGACATTATATCAAAGTGCAGAGTTGTCTATTTCCTAGTTGACTGGGCAGCAAGTAAGAACTGCATTTGAGAACTAGATACAGACCTCAGAAACAGACGTATACATTACTTAATCACTAGAACTACTTAGAAATGGTTTGCTAGAGCACTTTACGCACCCCTATTCTACCACCAAAGTGGATCAGTCCGTCATTGTTAGCCAAGAGCCAGTACCCACATGGACTAAAGGAACAAAAAGACAACTCCTACCTTGTCTCATTCACAAAATTGAGTCTAGCCACTAGGTTCTGAGGGACTCCCTGAGACCACCAGAGACCCCTGGAGTCATGTGGGACAGGAGACACAGTCTGTGGTCCACACGGAAGCTCCAGAGCAACGTTGTGAGGTTGAAGGAGATGAGCAAGACCCACACATGAAGAGAGGAGCGCGGCAGGAGGCAGGAGGGGGTGAAGCAGCTCCAGCTTCATTCACATGCAAATAGCACAGAGCTGCACTAATCCCTCCTCCCCTCCCAGTCACTTACAGGGCCTCAGCTCAGCGGGCCATCCCAGACTAAGGTGCACTTCACTCTCACTGAGGCTGAAGGGAAAAAGTGCCCACTTCTGATTTCTTTTAAATCAGAAGTTGGCCCTTTAAGTATCGTGTATGTTTATTATCATTAAAAACAAAATTACTCAAGTATAAGTATGCAAGTAAGAACACTGTAAAAATACAAGTGTATAGTTTTTTTTTCTTTTGCCTTAGATAAAGGCCTTAACCATTTCTTCACCAGACTCAGCAAAAGCAGGAGTGGGATCATAGACCACTTTTCTGAAGCAGACCCTCAAGCTATAATTGGTCAACAGAGTCATGTGACAGAGCCATTGGACCAATCACTCTGTTTGAAATTCACTGCACTGGTACAAAGCATCCCAGAAAAGCATACATTACTGAACCACTTTAATCCCTCGTCTTTTGGTAACAATTGACTTTCACAGAAGTGGAGCTATAGACATCCTCACTTCAGGGAAAACCATAAGCAAAAGAAAAAACTAAAGACTGGAATGCTTTTTTCTTTTTCTTCTGGTAAATCATAGAGAAAACAGGCTAAACATGGGCTTTCTTTAGCAACAGGTGTTTCTGGTTTAAGACAGTCTGTGTCTCTTGCTTTACAAATTAAAACATTGCATTTACTGTCTATATTGATTTAACACAAAAAGAACTTGTGATATTAAACAAAGTGCCTAAAATATAGGGCACTGATGCAGCTCTCTGAATCTAATAAACCACAAACAGTCTGTTTACTGCAGCAGTATACAGTTGAGTTGAAACTCCAGCTTCTCGCACGGCTACACACCAGGGTTTACTGTGTTCTTTAAATGATTATCGGCAATGCATCTAAGTTTTGAAAGATATAAAAGGTATAAAATACAATTTATATATCATACAGAAACAAAGCTTATGTCGTGTGACATCACTGGAACATAAACCTGAACCACAGACTACTGTGTGATTTCATATTGAGCCTAGACCCAGCATACATCATGTCTGCAGCTCTGGTTCCCATATCATATGGACTGTGACTGGTTGGTCAGTCATGTTTTCATAAAATTAAGACACTTTAATATTGGGTGTGTACTGTCATACAGCTAAAGGATCTGACTTGATATTTTGAACCTGACACTCCAGTCTATGAATCAAATCAGTGCTTGTTGCATAAACAAACTGCTGCATCCTCTAACAGTGAGATGCTTGTGCAACATGTTCTTAAAGGCACTTCCAACAAGACTATGCAAGTCTAAAAATCTAACTGTGCATGTCTTCATACATAAAACAGCTCATATTCTGAAAGGCTCTGTAAAGCTCAGTTTGACTTCTGCAAAACAGAACAGACTGAACAATGTCTCTCTAACACAGGAAGAAAGTCTTAGCTGTAAATAAATGCCAATAATAAATAAGTAGGAGCCAAATTAATAAATGCTATTAATGTCTTATGATTAAGTACAGAAATAACAGCAGTGAAAGCATGCTAACTCAGTTCAGACCCGAAGCTCCAGTAAAGCAACACTTAAAATCATTGAGAGTAGAGAGTACGAAGTAACTAGACAGCACACAGCAGGCCGAGAGTCCAGATAAAACTGGACACAGAGCTGTTTTACCTGAAGAGGAGATGGAGCAGACGCAGCGGCAGGACGTACGTGTGTCTGTGTGTGAGGTGTGGTGCTCTGTTTGTACAGGCGTGAGTAAGTGTCAGACAATGATGTATTTCCTGGCCTGTGGGGGAACCCACTTCTGACTGAGCCACAAGGAAACATTAACAGATACGGTCTTTGGCACACCACCAATGGGTTTCATTTCCAGTTCCTTATTCTAATTTCACTTTATTACCATTTTTATTTTTAATGATCCACTGAATCACTGTAGATGTACTCTAAATGACTGTACATTATTATTGCGGTACATTTTATTGTCTTACTGTTGCCCAAAACTTCCCCCATCACTTCTACAATGTGTCAGTCAAATGTTAAAATTACACAGTGTTGTAGTTAGTTTGAGTTTCTGACATTGGAGGAGGGCACTGTTGTTGCAGCCTTTGACCAGCAGGTGGCTGCACAGCTCCATAAGCTCTGTTTACGCCTGGCACACTGATGTGTGCTGCAGCTAGTGTGGAGCTGATATAAGCCATAAGCACATCTCCGCGTTAACAAACGGAAGCACCTACTGTTCACGTGACGTCTACACCATGACAGGAAGTGTACAGCAGTGGTGTGTGTCTGAAATACCCCAGAGGGTTACGAAGGTGCTTCAACAACACAATTAGCCTTGATACATTTCATTGCCCTCTGTATCTGTAATATCCTTGGAACAAGTGACAGATTCAGTTCATCTCTTAATTTGAGCACACAACCTGTTCAGACTAGAGCACACACTGGGGCAGACACCAGGGCACACACTTGTTTACATGCAGGCCTAAATCAGAGTATGCTCATAGCTCAATTAACTCTTAATTATGCTGAGCTATGTTGTACGAGTTCACAGCAATGGAGAATCGAAGTACTGTGTCCCCTTGGTCTAATGCTGTATTTAAGTGTCCTTACAAATTCACAGCAGGGCTGGGCGATATGGCTTAAAAATAAAATCTCGATTTGTTCATCGTGATCATGATTTTAATCGATTTTTCTTTTTGATTTTTTTTTTTTACCAACACAAAACAACAGGTTAGATACGTTTTCGTTTTAGCCTTTTATGTCTCCATAAACATGTCTTGTTAAAAGATTTTAAAAGCGCTCCGACCACGAGGCTAATTTGCATAAATAAATAGAGTGAGCTACACAGACTCTGTTTCTGTTGATCAGTTTCTTGCCACTTCACTAAACCACAGCATGTCAGGGTAATATGATGCTTTCTCTGGTGAGTAAAAGCGTTTTTATTGTCTGCGGAGTCACCACAGACATTGTTGGAGCAGCATTAGCCACAACACAGTGAGAAGCCCTGGGTTAGAAGAAGTTAAATTCAATTTAGCGATATGGCTGTTTTTGACATGTCCAAAATTAAAAACTCAAATAATCAAATTAATTTGATTAATTGCCCAGCACTAATTAACAGTAATTAAAAACCTTTGTTAAAAAAGAGAAGTTGATGTTAAACCTGACTTGTTTGTAGCATTAAAAGCTAATATACCCAGCTGATTTGCTCAGTTTTAATCAAGTTATTTATAAATACCAACGGCAACATACTGACTTTGTGAGTTAAAAAAATGGAAACTAAACAGACCTCTTTGGAAAGGACTTGAAAACATCATGAGATACAGTAGACTAGCTTGTTCTTCTAAACTTTTTACCACATCACAGAGATGTCTCTTAACACTGCTCATCATGTTTTTCTCATCTGTTTATATTTGTTCACTGTGTCTCTGTCCTCCTCTGGAACATGCTCAATGCACTGTGTCCAGACTTAATCGGAGTAAGCTGCACATGCAGCAGTAATCCGACAAGGAAGCGCATTAGCCCGGTGTCTTTCTCCAATTTCAAGAAATTCAAATAACTGCATCTGCAACCAAAGTAAGGTGATTACATGCAGTTTAAAACTCCAGTTCTCCTTGGACTAAGGCAATAATTTGATTTTCTCTACCTGCATGTAAATGTAGTAACTGGGGCACACACTGGTACAGACACTGGGGCAGACCCTTGGGCCGACAGTGTTGGAGACACTGGTGCAGACATTGGGGCAAACACTAGTGCAGACACTGGGGCACACACTGTTAGAAACACTGGGGCAGACCCTCGGGCAGACAGTGTTGGAGACACTGGTGCAGACACTGGGGCAAACACTAGTGCAGACACTGGGGCACACACTGTTAGAGACACTGGGGCAGACACCGGGGCACACACTGGTGCAGACACTGGGGCACACACTGTTAAAGACACTGGTGTAGACACCGGGGCACACACTGGTGCAGATACTGGGGAACACACTGTTAGAAACACGGCTGCAGACCCTCTGGCAGACAGTGTTGGAGACACTGGAGCGCACACTGGTGCAGGCACCGGGGCAGACACTGGGGTAGACACTGGGGCAAACAATGGGACACACACTGGTGCAGACACTGGAGCAGACATTGGTGCACACACTGGGGCAATATGACTTCAGAACTGCTTCAAAGGTACCGTCACCTTTGCTAATTGTGTTCATAGTGTATGGTGCTAGCGATTCTCAAATAATTATGCTTAGGTGCTTCATGTGCTCTTTATGTAAAATGAGTTTAGTGACCTAAGCTGATCTAAGCTTTTAAATGAGGTATAGCATGGACATGTTAACAAACGTTTAGACATGGTTATTTGTGTAGAAACCACTCAGTGTTGGAGAAATATACTCAGTGGAGCACGGGTACGAAGAAAGTAATTTTTGCGCCTCTTCTCACTAAGGATGACATAACACTAAACTTATCTCCTGAGAGTATAATCGATATATAGACAGGACACCAAAAAGGCGACTATTCTGCATTACGTAGTTCACTGGTTATTATACAGTTACTCAGTAGCCGACACTGTTGCTGTTCTTGCTATAAGCTAAATGAATGAATATAAACATTTCATGGTTTTCAATTTAACTCAAGTTTGTTTCTGGTATTAAAAAGGTAGGCTACATGGAAATTTAAACATAACAGTATAAGACTAACACTAGTAAACCTATGTGGGATATGGTCTTATCGATGTTAGAACTTTAATTACAGTGATTTGAAAGTGAGCCTCATAAAGGTCCAGTTTTAGTTAGACTTTAACATGCAGTACATCTTTTTATTTATTGTCTCTAATGTGAATGTTGTGGCAGTTAAGAAAAATACAGGATTTGTGACAATGACCTGTTTTGAGCCAAAACCAAAGAAGAACCAGAGCAGACACCCACAACTGTTCATCTAAGGACTGGCACCAGAGGATTTTTAGCCCTGCCTTGGACTTGGTATTGACTGAGAGTTGGAGACTTAAAGATGTTTCCATAAATTATGAGAATGATTCTAACCCTCATCTTCACATAAAAGGAGAATAAAAAAGCCATGAACCTACTTTACTTTTGCTTTACCTTTCTTGTGATAGAAAGTCAATTTTGGACCTAAAGAGCATATTTGAAGGTGTTTTATAATCCACTTCATGACCTTGACTGACAACAGAGAAAATTATTACGAATGATGGCTGCTGTAAGTCAAAGAAATTAAAGTCCAGAGTGTCATGTCAGATCTGAGACATGAACTGACAGGACTACACTGAGTGTTCTAGGCCTTCGGCGGCAGCTCAACCCTGGGTCAAATATACTATCTTTGTATGATCATTAGTTTAGGAGCATGTGTAGTTATGACATGCAGATATGCATTGAAACACCAGCAGGAGGGTCAAAACCCTGACGCATCAGTGACAGGGGCCCATCACTGAACTCACACACACAAGGAAACAGTAGCCCTCACTGGGATTAGGAATATAAATGTAGGGTCATTTGACCTGGGTGAAAGAACAAATCTTTTTAAGATTCACCTGATGCATAGTTATTGTGCAAAGTAAAACTAATCAAAACTCACAGATGGTAGCAGAGGGAGACAGACCAGTGCAGCACTTCTAACTCCATAGCACTTGGCTCTATGAAAAAATCATTCATTTTTTAATTTAGATTTGTTTTTGAAAGTTGTTGTATGAAAAAAAGAGTTCAGTACAGTGTCATGTCCTAAGGGCCACACAAATTTTTTTGGTTGAGTTGTAAAGTAGTATTAACATTATATATAGAAAATGCCTATGCTAATATTGGATTTTTGACTTCTGGGTCTGCTCCCAAGGCCGAGTGGAGAGTTCTGATTCTGTGGTGTGAGTTCCTGGTTGTGCGGCGCATTCAACAAGTGCACCTAGATTACAGTAGAAACATACCGTGAAATGTCAGAGGGACTTTTTCTGGTTATGAAGGCTGATGGGAGTATGAGGGTCTAACAATGTCCTTGTGCTGTTGTCCTTAGTGTGGAGCAGACTGAGCTGCTGTATTTGTGTTCCAGACTATCTCCTCCTGCAGGAAACACATGTCCAGGGCTGGCACCAAACAACTGCACAGGAAGTCCTAGTCCTAATCTGAGCCGTGTGGAAGGACACATCAACAAGCACTGCAGCAACAACAGACAGGAGGGGCCCACATCCAGACCCCTGATTGTCTGATACTTTAGTGTGTGCTTTAACCAGGATTGTCTTAAAAGGTATTGTCTGTGTGACAATCATTTCACTTTTGTGCATCTATTATTATTATTATTATTAGTATTATTTGTATTTAGAGTAGATGTTTCTCCTAGGTACACTAATGTGTTTTGTGATATTAATGATCACATATTCTTTTTCACCTCACTTGTGTTAATGAATACCGACATCTTAAATCCAACAGTGTGCTGTGCTGAAAAACAGTGTCACTGACTTTCTGTGTGAGCCAGGACTCATAGCCTTTGACTCTTCAGTGTCCCAGACCGCTTCATCATCACTTATGTTCACATGACCCTTGAGTCTCTCCAATTATTGCTCTCATCTGATTTATGTACACATTATTTTTGATGAAGACTCAGAGACAAATTTAATGCTATCATTCTGCTGGACAAATTATTATTTAGAACAGATCTCTTTAATGGTCTGCCATGTGGATTGTGACTCTGCAGACTTTTCTGTTTGTGAAGGCTTTTTGCGCTTCATTTCGACTGCTGACACCACTGGTGAGACCTTAACTAAAACCTTACCGAACAAGCTCGAGAAAATTTAAATTACAGCCCAGTAATATCGTGGGACAGGGATATGATGGAGCTGCTAATGTCAGTCGTAAGGTGCGAGGCATTCATACATTCTGTATCATATAGCTGTATCCAGCTGCCACCTGCCCACGTGCACTGCAGAAACCATGCTCTTATTTTGGCAATAGTGCACTCAACACATTTCCCATTGGTTTGAAATGCTCTGAATACAGTTCAAAACGACCAAAACGGTTGCAAACATTTTTAAGTAACAGCAGCACAGTGTTTACCAGTGTTTTGAGATACACTTCTCAGTACAATGTGTCCATTTTCACTGTCATCAAAAACTATGAGGACATCTATGTGACTATGGATCAAGTAAAAACTGAGGGGGACCCAAAGCTTCAGGACAGCGGTGTCTTTAAGCAGACCAATGGAGTAGTTTGATTGCCAGTGCGTTAGTGATGCTGCTGCAGAGGAGATGTGATGTGGGATCTTAGTTGTGAGTTGGCTGCCAAAGTTCATATCAATCCTTTGGTCCCTCACATAGTAGCAGTGCAGACAACAACACACCTGCAACAACCCCAGAGGACTATTCTTTTCACTCATTGAACACTGGCCCCTGAAGTGAGAGTTTGAGTGTGCCTGGCACTTCCACAACTGAAAGACCTGATATCAGATAACTGAACTGTCCGACACAGTGAGGCAGGAAATAAAAACTGAGTACATGGCGCTGATGCCCAATCTAGATTGTGTTGATGCTGAACTGGAGCTGTGGAGGCAATGATAAGATATGATCAAAAATTTCTTCCCCAATACACAGAGTGTGCTCAAAGTCTTCTAACAATGCCAGTGTTCACTGCCTTGGCAGAGCGGGTTTTCAGCATGTTGAGGGACCTAAAGACATATTTACAAGACATATAACAGGCTCACTGTACTTGCCCTTAAGAACATTCATCCTGAAATTTGACTGTGAGGAAGTGCTTAAACAATTCAATGTGACTAGGAGGAGAGTTAATATTAAATAAGTAGGCAAAGTTTATCTTTTATTTATTACTTAGTGTCATTTCTTGAGTAGGCTGTGTGTTTGAGCGACTGTGTTAAGTCTGTTTGTGTGTGGGTCAGGAGCAGTGGAAGATAAAATCCTGCAGTTGCCCCTGGCCTCAGTATTCCCCGTGAGGAGCTGGAGGTGCTGGAAGAAGACGGAATAGACTCACACTGGCAATGCGTCCCTGTGTCCATACATAATTGAAACATAAAAAATGTCATGGTTGACGAGTGTGAGAGCTCCAATACACTTCCTAGGGTTTGGCACAGTTGGAAAAGTTGGGCTCCCATTTGGCACAATTGCAGTTTTGTGTAAGTCTTTCTTGGCCAGCAGACAGACAGACAACATCCATCTGCTGTGGAGGAATCTATTCCTAAATCACTATCATTAATGTTAAATCGGAAAGAGAGTGGGGCGGGAGAGGTCCGGACGAGTCTGGGCATGAGAGCTACACGAGCGCTGATGTGCAGATACACAGAGCTGTTATAAGAAGACAAGCTTGCGTTTGTACTGGACATGGCACTGATGTAGAGAATGTTGAGAAGAGGAAGCAGAGAGATGTGGAGGTATGGGACGTTCCGGAGAAGCGGGGGTTAATCTGGGGGGTAATCTGTGCTCATAATGGGGTATTTGGTTCAGTGGTGACATGACAGGAAGACAGAATGGGCTAGACTTTATCACACCTACAACAATTCATTATCTTTCCACTACTGCCTTTCTTGGTTCTCAGGCCTGGTCTGTGATGGCTAGCAAGTAGAGGAAGGGAGGGGAGGAAAAAGCATGGGGCCCATGCGTTGTTTTCATGCTTTTATGGGAAACAAACTGTTGGAGTAAAGCACACCACATACAGAAAAACAATCATTAGGCGGTGAGCAGCCATTACAGCACATTAGGCTGTTATTATGCAGCAGCAGTGGTCCCTGTGAATGTGTATTACTGCTGAAGGTAAACTGTAATTGTTGTCAGTGGATTTAAGTCAAAAGCTGCTCCACAGCACTGCCACACAAAAGAGTAGTCGACATTTTGAACAAATGGGCTTCTGTCGGCCAGTCTTTGGTCTATGACAACCCCGAACACTTTCCCCTTAAATTTTTATTAAAAATGGCACATTCCTACTTTACAAGGTTTTATTAACAAATACTAGCAAATTAGTTTCACTGTGTTTGAAGCTGACTAAAATGGGAGTTAGTGATCTCTGTGTCTGTGTTAGCATCTCTATCAAGAGTTTCCAGCCAGGAAAGGCTCAGGTGATCGCTATTTAAAATAGAATTACACGCAGTCTGCTTAATTGTAAAAACAAATGCCAATAGACAGTCTTATGGCAGTCGGGAAGAAGGAGTTCTTGTGTCGTTCTGTCCTGCAGCTCACTAATCTTGGTCATCCACTGGCTGCTCTCTATTTTTCAAAAGCCTAATGCTTGGTTCACTAATATGATAAAGAGGGCATTGGGTCTTTAACCATCATCTTTAACATCATCTTTAACCTTAAAACAGTTCCAATGTGGATGTCACAGGCCGTGTGTCTCTGTCTGCTCTGATCACTGAGAATCCATTTAAATCCACAGATGAGTCTGGAATGTTATTGTTTAACCAGGACTCAGTGAAAATAAAAGGCTGCACTCACGATAGGATTTGTTATTTTTCAGAACAGCCTCTAGTTCATCAATTGTGTTTGTCAGGAGTTCACATTTCCCATTAAAATCCTTGGCAAAAGTGGCTTGCACTTCTGCTTCCCTTTTCTCCTCCAGATCTGCAGCCTCTGTATCTCCTCCGTTTGTCTCTGGAATCAGAGATTTTTTTCTTGTCTAAATGATCTTGGTTGTATTATCCATTAAAAATGGTGAAAAATAGAAAAAAATCCCTAACAAATACATTACATACAAAAATGATCAAAATTTGGAGAATTTTGAAGAGCTCATAACCTTTACAACCTTCCCAGAAGGCACATCATTTCAAATAGTCTTACAGTTGAAATTAATTTTTTAGAACACAGAAATCCAGAAATCACATGCTGCTTAAATATTGCAAATTTCTGAATAAATGTCAGTTTGAATGTTTATATTGTACTTAGTCATGTTTCAAGAAAACTTTGCACTGATACATTTGGTTTGGGTTTGATACTGTTTATAGGGGTTTATAAGGGTTACGCTGTAACCCTTTGTTGCTGCAGATATTAATTGTAAATCGGTGCTCTATAAATGGATTATATGTGAGTTAGCAGCCCTTGCCTTGTAAACCTCTGACTTTCCTCGGGCAATGCTCCCCTCCTCACTGTCAGCCTCCTGTTTATCTGATCACTTGTCTTGAGGCCAGGTCGTACAAGTCGGAGTGTTCTTTATCCCTTTCATCTGGGGGCTATTGGACTAATTCCCTAATCAGATTGGAGGAGGAAAATGTGGTGGAAAATCCCCACAGGTGTCTTAAAAAGAGGCCTCCTGTTCCCTCTTTGCAGCAGAGCTTTGGAATCTGGACTAGAATGGCCTGCAGTCATAGGCTCGGTCAAAGAGGCAAAGAGTGCTTGATGTATCTGGGTTTTACAAAGCTCAAGGCAGCTTTGATGCAGCAGTATCCACATTGTACAAGGAAGAACAGGCATGACACAGAGTACTGCTGATGTGGCTAATGTAGGTCAAGTCGTGGGTCTAGGTCAGGTGGGTCAGGTTAGCATTAGGCACTACAGATGTGCAATATGCACACACATCACAAATTGCTGCAATGCAATGAATGTATTCTATGTGCCATTCACACTATGAGTTTTGGTTTCTCTCCATACAGATCACCCTACTTCTGCTCCCCCCTCTTCTGTAGACTCATTGGTTGTGCATGCATGTTGTGCCTATGACATCAAGGTTTTCAGAGAGGACGGCGGCTTCATAGTTTACACTGTTTACACAAGAGCAGAGCGAGAGCCAACAAAAACCCCTCAGATGGATTCAAAAGTTTGCATTTTTATGGCGTGAAAACACTGGTGCCATGTAAACGTGAGACCAATCTGCAACAGAATCATTGCGAAATTGGCAAAACGGGTTGTCATGTAAATGGCCCCTGAGAGTAGAAGTTTTATGGCGAGTCCATTTAAACAACAGAAAGACTTTTATGCCAAGGATTGTAATGGAAAATATAAAATCTTGAGATGTAGGCCCTTTTCACGCAGTGTGTGACAAAACCGGAAATAGCAAAACGCTGTGTTAGCTGAGTCTCTTCCTTGATCAGGAAAAATGACTCAATCGACCTGGAAATGTCACTGTAGTGTTCCACTCTGCTCATCAAACAAGCAGAGCCATCTGTATTTGCCGGCTCACTCTAATGCTGACTGTCGGCTCGGCTTTCTTCCCAAGTCATTCCAAGAAAATTTGGATGGGACAGCGCTTTTTCTAAGGCCTGAAGCCTTAGGGGTTAAATAAATATTATACTCCATAAAATGAAGCCTACAAATGTATGTGCTCCCTCAAAGAATTTTTAAATGTGGCACTCTCATCTCTTCTGTTTGAATTCACCCAGCAAGATTGCACATGCTTATCTGAGGTAAAGTCGTGAAAGCTTAAATATGGATGGCTCTGTCTGTCTTTTTTGATGAGCAAAGTGGAACACTACAGTGACATTTCCAGGTCGAGGTTGAGCCATTTTTCCAGATCAATATATCTGAAAAATTACAGACCCAAAGTAAGCTAACACGGCGTTTTGCTACTTCCGGTTTCGTCATGCACAGCGTGAAAAGGGCCTATAAGACTAGAAGAAGAACTAGAGGCTCTTCTGAAAAACAACAAATCCTATCATGAGTGCAGCCCTTTACTTTTCATTGAGTCCTGGATAAACAACAACATTCCAGACTCATCTGTGGACTTAAATGGATTCATACTTCCACAAGAGCAGATAGTGATGGGGAGGAGTCAGATCCTGTCTATGTAAACCAATGGTGCTACAGGTCATGTTACTTGTTACTTGGTCTGAGGCCGTACTAATGGTGCTTTTATGTGGTTCTTTGGAGCTCGGAAAATGTTTTTCCGAAATAAAAAATGCACATGAACACCTGCTCAAGTCAGAACAACTGCTCGGAAACTCAGGTGTTGCCCGAGGTTCCATGTTGACGTTATTTTCATCATAAACATGGCGGAGGAAAGCAAACATTTAAGATATTTTAGTAAGATAAGTAATTTAAAAATATTTCATTCAAGTGTTTTGCACATTAATAACTTGATACTTTGACAGTATAATCAAGTAAGTTATTATTTAGTCAGTATTTAGAGGTTTCAACATATGTTATGTTCACTTTTTATGTTTTGAGACTTACTTTTCTCGAACCGCTGCTAATAGGCTAATAATTGCTACTTTGACTGTATTAACTCTTTATGACTTCACGTCCTTCCTTGTTGTTATGGTTTAGAATGTTTTCCGACTTTCTGAGCAGAAATCATATGAACACATTCATGTGGTCCTCGGGAACTCGGAATTTCCGAGTTAGGAAGTTGTTCTTCTGACTTTGGTGTGTTCACATGATTTCAGATCGGAAAGTCAGAACATTCAAAACCTTAACAACAAGGAAGATGGACATGAAGTCATAAATGTGCTAATGTTATTTTTAAATGAGTTAATACTGTAGCAATAATTAGCCTATTAGCAGAGGTTCAAGAAAAGGTAGCCTATTCAAAGTTAACATAATGTACCTATGTTGAAACCTCAAGCGTAAAATACTGGACAAAAATAAATAACAACTTAGTATTTAGTCTAAATAAGCCTATATGGACAAAAAAAATCATTGTATTTTCAAATGATCAAGTTATTAATGAGCAAAACAGTTTGTATGAAATATTTTTAAATTACTAATATTTTGGTTTCCTCCGGGTACAGACTGGAATGTACTTATGGGAACAGAAGATGGAGGTATGCATATTGACTGTATTACAGACTACATTAAATTTCGGTACTGCTAATGTCATTCCCACCAAAACAATTCACTGTTTCTCAAATGACGAGCCCTGGATTACTAGTATGTAGTAGTAAGGCACTCCTAAATCAATGCTTTTAAAGTTAGGGACAAAGTTAGGGTGAAACAAAAACAAGGTGGAGAGGCAGCTGCAGAAGAACAACAGAGAAGTGTGGAAAGGAGTTACTAACATCACGTTAAGAGAAAGAATTCTGTTACTATAGTTGGAGATGATAATGATGATTTCTTTTCACTTTATAAAAATACAGATTTCAATGATAACCCCTACCAGTCCTGCCACATTCAGAAATACTCTGATGATACAGCAACAGTGGCTTGTATCAAAGATGGACAGGAAAGGAAATACAGAAGCCTCATAAAGAGCCAAGAAAACGGTCTCATTTTAACCAGCTCAAAAAGAGATGGCCATTGCCTTTACGCCCCAAATTCAAACTGTGACCGTCGGTGGAAAGATATTGAAAGTTTCCACCTAAAAATACATCTCGACTGGTCCATAAATACAGATGGATTTTATAGGAAAGCCCAATATGGCTCCACAAACAGGGATTTCCATGTTTGCCTTTGTGAACTTTTCTGTCAGTCTTCACACTTATACATGGTTTCAGACAGTCCCATACTCAACTGAACCATACTGTTTCATAGAAACTAAACTCATGTTTGCATGAAGCACTTCCAATTCAAGCCATTAGTGCAACATTTGTTTATAGCAAGAACCAAGGCCAATAGGTCTTCAGCTACCAAAAAGAACAACTAAACACTGCCTTTTACATTACTCTTAGTGCTTCCCTCCCTTTTAACCCATTTATGGTGTTAAGATTTGATCTTAGACTCCATTGTTTTTTCTTCAAAGCGTTAATTTAAAAACTCAAGAGTGATTGCTCCAGGCATTGGCACAGGGGACTCTAATTTATCAGGAGATTTGAGCCAAATCATACATTTGGAATGCATACCAATAGAATTAAGACACAAACACAAAATTTCTCAGTCACTAGCTACTGAACAATTACACATGCTCTCACAATCACTCCTGACAGTTCATGTGCTTATTTCAGGTTCCTCAGGTAATCACTGTGTCCAGAGAACCTCCTCAGATCCAAAACTTAAAACTTAAAATGTGATTTATTCTATAAATGATATTAAATTATTATAGGAAAAGTTCTGTTCTGGCCTTTACAATGTGATTTATCTGTTCCAGTGTTTAAAATGTGAAGTGAGGGAACAAATGGAAATACCCCAATATGTTTTCAACTGTAGTGCCTACTGCTGATGAAAATTAACCCATTTACATAATAGACTTATGTGCTTATGTCAGTCCATGTGCAAATGAAATAAACATTTCTGCACAAAAATGGGGTCCTACCTTTCATTTTTTCCAGGGGCCCTAAGTATGAAGTCTTAGTCACACACCCAAATGAAGGAGTGGTTCCGTTGCTTTTGCTTGGAAGGGGCACCAGGACTTTGGGGACAGCAGGCTGAGAGAACGAGGCAATCCTCTGCAAGATGGAACCCACACTGTCTCTGACATCTCCAGAGTCCACTTCTGAAAACCCCTTGGCCCTGGGGCTTGAAGAACTGGAAAGACTGTAGGGGGTGTGTGGCTCAGGGGCCATCTGAACCACTTGTGGCCTGGAGAGGATCTCCAAGTGGGGAGTCTGGGCTGGGGAAAGAGCAACTGGAGAGAAGCTCACCTCTGGGACCAGGATGGAACCAGGGCTAGGACTTAGAGAACTGGGAGAGAAGGGTGCATAGGCCTGGTGAAGGGAGAGGGGCGGGGTGTCAGCAGCGCTTTCCAGGCTGCTCAGAGAGGCTGATGGACTTGCTATAGTGGATGGGGGCGAGCGCTGCATTGACTCTGTGCTCTTCAGACATAGTCTTGGAGAAGCAGGGCCCTCTGATACTTCCTGAACCTTTGGATGAGATGGGACTAGAGGGGTGCTAACAATGCTGTCCAGATCCAAAGGGAATTTGTTGAGTCGTGGTGTCTTTTTGTCTTTAGCAGGAGGTGCTTGCTTTTGGAAGTGGTTGTTGTTGGGCAGGCTTTCTTCACAAAAGGAGTTGGTATTATGAAAACGGCCATTCCAGTTGGCATTAGCATTGGCAAACTTAAACCCTGGAGAAAACCTCCCCCCTTCTCCGCTCCTTTGCATGCCCGCCACCCCTCCTACACCATTGCGAATGTAAATGTCTACACCAGGTTTTGAGCCAAAGTTAACATCACAAGGCTTGGTGGTGCCATCTGGATGCTGTTGGTTGTACTCTTCCGGTGTTGGAGGAGTGGGATTGGACATGAGCTTGGACATGCCCCCAGAATACTCCAGGCTGGATGTGGAGCTGTGGAGGCTGTCATTATCGCTACCTGCTCCAAACAAAACAGAGTAACCGTTGGGGTTGAACCTGCCCTGAAACGATGCAGCTCTGGTCACGGAGGCGCCATTGTTGTGGATAGCTGGTTTGTTCATGGTTCCCTTGTTAAAGGACAAGCTGGTGACCACTGTGCATGGCTTAATGACCGGGCTGGAATCCGCAGCCTGACTAATGCAGGAGTGGTATGCTCCAGAGCCCAGGCTGTTGTTGTTGTAGCTCGAAGCTGGGGACGGCCCACCCACTGCTGCTCCTCTAGCAGCTTTGGTGTGGTTCAGGAAGAAGTGAGGGGAGGCAGGGGAGGCATGGGAGAAAGGGGAGGACACAGAAGATGATGAGGAGAAGGCTGGAACGTCATCCACATCTTCAATGTCAAAGGATCTCTTCAGTGCTGCAGGAAAAAAAGAAAGAAGTCAAATATTAGACCAGTTCTTTGCATATAATCAATCTGCCTGTTCCAGGTGAAAGCCAGTACTCATGGCACTTACTGGGATTATAGGGTATAATTATTTAATACAATATGCTGTAATGTGAACATCTGGTCTGACATTACACCGGTACACTTGTGTTTGTAAGTACTTCCAAATGTGGCACACTGGAAAAAACACCATGTTTCTTTGTCCTGTTTGGTGATCCTGGACACTCAGCTCTCTGTGGGAACAGTGTCCTCTTCCTCAATTCCTTCATGCCACAGACACAAAGGCTGAATTGAAGTTGGAGCAAAGTTGGGGCACTAGTGGGGGTTAGTGTTACTAGCACTAATGGCAACATGACACTCCATGGAAGGCTTTGTGCCAGCGAGTCCAGCCTGATGTGAGGGATGTACTAGGAAGGATTCCATACTTTAGTTTCTGAAGACAACATCATAAGAGAAAAAAAAATAACAGAAAGGTTTCTTACATATGCACTTAGGGCAGGCCATTAAAGTCCATGAGACAGACAGCTAGACACGGAGAGCCATGGTGTAATTATTGGACAGCTCTGATGTCGCAACAAGGACCTCTCACTGACATTGTGGGTGTGGGTCATCAGCACCGAAGCTAGCCTCAGTATATGTAATGTTAGCAGACGTACATATGTAAGAGCCATAATTTAAAGGAGCATATTGCTGCCAGGACAAAAATGTTACTACAAGTTTAGTTTTTAGTTATTAGAACATATCTATGTTTATACAAGATTAAGTTTTAGATTGTAGCCTGTGTCTGTGAGGACACATTTACTGTCTCTCCAAAGGAGCAGATCTCTACTCTACCCCTTTTTTATACAGTGTGCCTGATGAATGCCTAACATGTATACAAGAAGAATGTGTAAGAAGTTGGTATCTTGTAATATGTTACACGGTAATAAAATGACCCCGAAAATCTTGTAAATCAAAAATGTAATATCTTCTTTTAGCAAGGGGTAGGGTTATATATTTTATTCCTAAAATGTTCCTGTGTCTTCTAAAATGTCTGGTGCTTTTTGAAAATGTGTGAATGTAGAGATGAGAAACTGAATTTGCTCTGCACAAAAAGAAACAGACCTAACCCAGTGTGAGCTCACTGTTGGATAGATAAGACATGAGTCTGAGCCTTCTTTCACACACCTCTCTGGTTTGAGTCCCACCCTGTGCAGACAAATGGCAGGCTCCAGGCGGGCTGGGGGCTGGGGAGGGGGATGTGTGTACTAGTTACAGCGACATGTGTGGACATGCCCTTCATACAAAAGATAAGCTGTCCAGGTTTCAGGTAATTCCTTGTGACTTGTCAAACACTGGTGAAATAATTATGGTGGTGTGGACTCGGCTTCTCTGCTCTGTCCCTGCGTCCTGGTCTACTTCCTCTGTTATCAGACTTAATCCTTAGTTCTTGCACAATGCCTGCTTATTGAATTGTTTTAAAGAAATTTTAAAGAAATATGTTTTTATATTTTTTCACAAACACACAGAAATTCTAGCCTAACCTTGTTTCTAACCTTAACCATAAAACTAAATTATAAAGCTCATAAAAGTTCCCCTGAAGGAGAAACCAGATAACATAACCCTGCTTTATGGGACCTAAGTCAAAGACTAGCTAAAATCTAAGAGGAATGGAGGCACTGGAAAATGAACTGCATGTTCTTTGGATTTTTGCAAAAAAAGGAAGAAACATAAAGATTACAAGGTAACCTTCAAGAGACAGTTATTCACAGCCAACACAGTGCAAGCACGTTTTAATGTTTGATACAATTTTCTCTAGCTTATCCTGATACGGAGTACCTGTAGACTGTCCCAGCTGCTTTGGTGGGTACAGCCTGGTTGATAGCTACTCAGTCACAGGATTAAAACTTGGTGGCTGTTTACACAATGCATGATCAAATTAATCTATGCTCCGCTCACACAGGCTTAGCAGATGAGAGCTCTGTAGATCTGTGAGGAAAGTATATACACACAACAAGAAGTCATGATCTGATGCATCTCTGTCCGGCCCCCGAAGAACACTTCAATACCCTGCACATAGTAACTGAGGCATGTTATCTTTAATTGGTGTAAAAGGTTGTTTGCTTAGTGTAACCTATTGCCTTTTTATCAACAGTGTAGAAGTTGTCAGCATCGTTAGGACTGGGCAATATGACTAGAATTAATCAGACCTACACACCGTTAACACAGTTAACATTCTACACACCATAAATCATTATGAGTAAAAATAATAAGTAACTTTAATTAACCTTGTGTTCAAATGTTCACGTAATCCTAGACTATTACAGATCTTTTTATAATTAGGTGCCATGCAACTTGTCTAAGAGAAATAAATGACATTATTTACATTTGATTTTTATTTTGTAGATAGCTAATAGTGGGTATTTGTGTTACATAAACAGATGTGGATATGATTTCGATGCAATGTCAATCTGTCTAGCATTCCTGCCTTACAGATGTCAGCAGTTATTATCTAATTTATATATTTCAAAGCAATTAAAATTCAACTTTTTAATTCCCATGGGGAAATTCAGTTAGTGGGTCTCTTCAGATGAATTGATTCAGACTTCATCCGCCATAGACTGATTGATTGTACAGTGTTATGGCAGTCGGGAAGAAGGAGTTCTTGTGGCATTACGTCCTGCAGTTCACTGATCTTATCTATGAATATTATGTACATACAGGCCATTTGTGCAGCAGCAGAAGCAGGTGTGACCTCAGCTCACTGCAGAGTCATTCAGGGAAGTGTTTGTGAAGGACATTCTCAGAGGATATGTCATATAAGTATGGAGGAGGTCTATGCCTCTGCCTCTGAGAGCTCTGTAAACTTCAGTGAATGAAGACCTGCAGTTGGTGCACTTTTGGCTACAGGCCAGAACCAGAAGAAAAACAACTCGCCAACAGTGAGCTGCTCGGATCACATTTCCTTAAAGAGGAAACACATACCCAGTGTGCATCAGTGGGATGTGAATGTAAAAGCCACAGAGAACTACTGCTTGCTATAGTCCACTGATTTATGCAGTAATATGTCACCAGCACTCTTGTTAGGCAGAAGGCAAAAAAGAGCCACTGTGAGATTTGATACTGGAAGCATACTGGAATTAAAAAGGCTGACCCATAGTGTTACTGCTGTATTCATCCCTCAAAAGGTCGTTACACAAATGGATAAAGGTAACAAATGATGCCAAGAGGTATAAAAAGTGCATAAATAATCATAATTGTGACATACTGTACCATACACTATTTATTTTGATATCCCTATACCAAATAATAACAATGATTTTCAGAAATACCATGGTGGAAAATTATCTTATGGCATAAATGTGAAGTTTTTATAGACTGGTCAGGACTGGCCTTCCTTCTACGTCACCGCCGCATAGATCACTCAGCTCCAAGTCTTGACTCTATTAGGTAAATATAATTCCTTTGAAATGGAATTATGTACGTATTGACCTAATATGAGGCTTGATTATCCTAGTACTATTAAAGTAAAGGGAGACTTGAATGTTCAACACAACCACACTGTGTTGAATGTTCTGTCTCTGGTCCCATATTGATGGTCAATAAACTTCTCCTGCCTAACCCAGAAAATCTCCAGCCTGTCTTTCTCGTGTGACTCCTCTCAGCTCTGAGGACAGCTCAAATACTCCCTAACATTCTAGGCAGACCCTCTATACATGAGCTCTCTGACAATAGAACAACGGATGCCTCTCTCATTCTCCTCCCACTCTTCTCTACTCTCACTGGGCACAGCTTTCCTCTCCCACATATCCACCATCACTGAATAAGAACACTGTCAACATGTACTGTATGAAACTGCAAGGTGTACAGTCTGTAAAGTTGTGTTGTGATATCGGGTTTAGAAATAGAAGTGAAGGGATTTTTAAATAAAATAATACATATTTTTGTAGATTAATGCTGATGTGAAGAGTGCCATGTGAGGGGTCATTGGGCAGTAAAAGGTTTAAATTGGTGAACAGTGAGGTGCGGGGATGGGGGCCCAGTTTGTCCCGTGGGCCGAGCCTGGGCTTGTCCATGTCCATCCCCCAGCCTCTGCTACATTCCACACAGGTAGGCCTTTGAGAGCGGAACAGCATGCTCATTGACACGTGTGGAAGTCCAAGGTAAACCCTAGCACTGCTTCATATGAACTCACAGATGCACATTAAAAGACTTCCCTTTACTGAATGCACATCTGGAAGGCACATTCCAGGCAGGCGTTTGTAATGCTCGACACTCAAAATAACACAGTGTCTCTGGACTCATAAACACTCACACACTTGATGTCTGGCTACTATTGCAGAAATACACACACCTGTTAAGACAGAGTGACATGTTTTACAGTTTCTGAAAGGAGCAGACCTATTGGACAGATGCTAATTAATATTGTTATGAGCGCTAACCACCCAGTTTGTAGAATGTGATGAGTTATTTCTTCATGAGAAAAACGTCAAATTTTGTTGATCTTCTAATTTGTTTTTACAAGCAACAGTTTCAATTGATGATTACTTTGGCAAAACTTTGACCACCTCTACACTAACTCCAGTGGACATTTGTGATGCCAAAACAGAATCCATTCAGTGATGTACATTACAGATGGACAGGCATTAATGTGATTATTGGCCACACTCCTTTCTCATGTGAAGAGGATCTAACGACCTGTGGGCATCCATTATCAGTCTGCAATATGGTCTTTTGTCATTTTCAAAGAGCTATGTGAAATTATAATACATTTTTCACAAACCATTTATAAAACTACTGTTCTGTGAGTCTTTTTTAACACTTCTGTTATGGCAGCAGATTAGTCTCCTCATACTTTCCCCACAGTAATGATTTTTTACTGCTCTGTCATCTGTGCTTTGGACGTGATCCAGTGTTTTTTGTTTCAAGGCCCTGACAACTTCAGACATGTCTTAGGACTAAGCAGCCTTTAGTTGTTAAATTCTTCTCTGTAATGAAAGAATGAGTTGGCAGCAGGCCACATAAGCTGTCTGTATGGGCTCAGGACAGGACATCACTCTTCTCACTCTAACAGCAACTCCAGGTTCAATGTATTGAACCATGCAGAAGTCCAATATACAGATGTTTTAGCTAAGGGCTAATTAATGAGGAGGTGTGCACAAAGCAGAGTAGAGCTCTGTGAACTGGACTTAACCATTTTCCACACACATGCCATTTGAACATGGGAGTGCCCTGCTGCAGAACATGCTGGTTGCTCAATGCTGTCATGCTTGGTTGTGTTAATGCAGACTGGAATGTCAGAGGCGACCACTACTTTGTTTTTGGTGGAGCACAACTTCTCATGAGCAAAGACAACCAGTGATGTGGGTCAGTAAGTCATGGGATCCTGTGATCTGCAGGGTTCACGGCCTGTCAGAGCACAGTACCAGGACGTAACAGGGCTGGGAGGAGCACCCAGGCCCCTCTCTAATCTCCTGTGTCACCTAAAGGTCCTAAAGCCGCCCTGTGTGTTCCAGCCATCACACCTCCCAGCAACACCACTTTGTGGCTTTCATATCCCACATAGCAGGTTTCAAAGAGGCATGAAATTAACTGACATCTGCCTGTCATCTCAGCTCACAGTCTTGATGTCTACAGAACATTATTCAAAACTGAGATTATACAATTACAATACAATATATTCCATTTACACAACAAACATCTACTCCAAAAGGAAAAAGTCTGTATTGTTTTGGCTTTGGTTTTATTTGTTTTAGGAATATGCTAAACATCAATATTATATTTTGGCTAGTAAAGTTAGACATGAAAGGACTTTGCCAGTGGTTTCCTATTGTCCGTGCCAATCCAATCTCAGTTCAACCGTCAATCTGCAAGGTAGTTCTTACGCACATTATTACTCATCTTTCTGCATGATTCTGATGTTGGCATCAACCATTGTATTATACTGTGTGTACACAGCCCCTGCTTCATGGACCAACAGAAAAATAACAGAGGAAGTTTAAAAGCCTGATTTCTGTAAACATGGGACACAAACTTTTTCATTACAAAACATGCGACCAATTCTTGGGGGCTTGAACATACCCTCTAACAGAATACCTTGCACTCTACTGTTCCTTAAGATAAACCAAATTGACAATTACTGGGACACAGTCCCATACTGCTGTAGATACAGTAAACAGCTTCAGTGCAATCTGTGGCTGAGGGCTGCGCTAATTTGTTTAGAAGCACGGATCAACACCTGTCTCAACAGAAGGAATGTGAAAAGGGGAGAAAACAGAGAGGGCTGTTTGTGGGACTGTCCCTGCAGGCTGTACTGCATGATGGATCACCCAATGCTCTATGTTCGGTGTTCGGACTTTACCCACTGAGCTACCCTCAGAAGATATTCAAATCACCTGTGCACTCAGAGCGTTTAAACCAGGTTCAAGGTACACAACAGGGTTGGACACTGAGTTGGGGACACGAGCAATCAGACACTGCAGCTATACAACCTCCAATAACAAAGGAGTGAAACTTGGAAATCATATTGACAGTCAAAGAAGACTGACCAGCTCTCATCCTATCCACATGTATCATGTTTGAGTGAATAGTTCCAGAGATCCAAAACCATGCCTCATACAAAACAAAATGTCTGCATTTTTGCACCACAACAGCAATTGCCTCAAAGGGTTTTACAAAGAAATAAAGCAGCAAATAGATGAACAGACTGTACTAGACAGATTTAGACCATTACAAGTCAAAAGCCTTCTTTTATTTTTTACATAAATCTTTTTTATACATTCACATATTACTAATTATTAACACAAGGCCACAGCTTCTTTTTGGGTATTTGGGTAAACATTTGCTAATAGCTGCTTTTGGGGGTGTGGAATTATTGAAAAGAATGAAAATGTCTGTCTCATTTGTATCACTTTTTATATAAATGATGAACTTAGTCTGACAGTATGAGTTCAGCTCTAGTACAGACTAATGATTTATGTCTTTTCAAATAGCAGGCCATAAAAGATTATAGACTTTGTCAATTATAGGATATGATATAACAAGACATGACTCTCTCCATGGCACTTGGTTTGGACACAGTGCAGCACAGAGACAAATGACTGAGTGTCTTAAAGAAGGAGGAAGTGTTATTATTGATGGACATCAGTACAGAGTATTTATTGAGTCAGTAACATGTCTGTCCCAGTGCCTCTGCTTTGTGTCCTGTCCTCTTAAACTGGACACTTCAGACAATAGTCTGTGAGCTGTGTTCACAGGGCTCATGTAGGAGCTGGATCTGACTGCTCAGTAGTCATGTGGATGTGTGTTGGTTAGCACAGTGGGTTAGCTTTGTTTCAGAGGCTGGTTCTTTTTGGACAGAATTGTGTAAGGTAAATAACATACTACTACTGCTTTTCACTAATGCTTTGGTTAAAGACAAATGGAATCATTAAAAAACCCTAAAAGTTAGAGCTAACTTTCTTCTTCTTTAATGCTTTTAATAAAAAATTGTATTGTTCTACCCCTACCTGTTGCTGCAGCGTCATTACAGAGGTAGGCAGATGAGATCTTTCTCGCTCTACTGTAATTATGCGGCTGTGCACCTCAGGCTACACAGCCATTAAAAGAAAAGCCCACACACTGTAAAATACATTGCAATAAAACCACTGAAAGTTTACTAAAACTTACAAACCTTAACTGTGCACAACTTTTGACCAGGCGGAGTAGTGTGCTGGGTGCGTAACCACAGAAACACTAGATGTGACTGCACGAGTCTTAGGACAACAGAGTGCGCTTTTGTTAGTTGGTTTAGTTTGTAGTTAAAGTTAATTTCTGAATATGGTGCTTGTTGGACCTTATAGCTAGATCCGCACTCGTTTGGAACACGTACCTTCGAAATCTGATAAAATCCCTTCGAGGTGGTCGTTGACCGAGAGTTCCGACATCCTCTCTCCGGGGTTAGAGCGTCCGGAACTGGGACAAACCAAACCGAGCGGTGCGCAGTGCGGAGCGGTGAGCAGGCTACACGACTGCGTTGTACACTGCTGTCCCACTGCCTCCGAAGACGTTCGTGCACAGCCCAGCCCCCTTGGCCACGGGAGGGGGCGGCGCTGCGTGAAACACCTGGAAAAAGTCATTTCTCTTTTTGGTGTGCATCCCACCCCCAGCCCTCTCTGGTCACAGCAGCAACTTTCTCCCTGCACTGCGCTGCTGGAAAAAAATGTACTGTACCACTTTTACCATCGTTCTGTTTGGCCCGAGGCAATTGTATAATTACTAAAAAAAACGTGGATATAGGTTAATGACACAAAATGTAGTTGCTTTGAGGTAATTTCTTTTTACTTCTTTAATGATGCTTCTGTGTTAGAACCACTGTTTCTTCTTGGTGTGGTCTTGGCTTCCTGTTTCTTCTTCCTTTTCTTAAAATCCTTTTAGGGCTGTATTTCATAGGTAATCCATAGATTGCTCTGTGTCCACATTAGTATTATAGGGTATAGCTCATCTAAACACAGTTGTGTGAGTGTGTTGAGACTGTTCTTCACTCCAGTGGAAACACAAGTGACAGGGCTCACCAGGATCAAACTCTCTGGACCTCCCTGCACCACACAATGAAAAACCAAAGGCTCTAGAGGTATGTCCCTCATTCTAAAAAGTAATTCTTGGGGTTAGTGTGTAAAGCTTAGATGAATGAATAGGATGAATCCTTTGTTTCTCAAATCTCTAATAGTATATTGTTGTCGGACCACACTCCAGTTTCAATAGTTCTACATATATTTACAAGAACACCTTCACCTTTTCGACTCCCATCTAGCTGGCTTCAGCATTCGGATTTTGTACAGTTTCTAGAGGGGAAAATAGATGAATGTTTTCTGTTTAATTCAGTTCAACCAGCTCATTAGTTCCATGGGAGGTATTTAAAGCTTTCATTAGAGGTGAAATCTTGACTTATACCAAATACAAATCTAAAGAAAACCTCAAACAACTAACTAGAACACAATATTAATGAACTGGAGCAAAACTATATGACCCTGATAAGGAACAAAAATTGTTACAATTAAAGTCACAGTGGAGCTGACCCCAAGTAAAATATCTAATCAATTGATGTGGTTAAAGCAGTCCTGCTATGGTCAAGGGGAGAAACCCAGGAAGCTCCTGGCATGGAGGATAAAAAACATTCACAAGGATACACAATAAATACTCACCTGTAGTCTCTCTTGTGTCAATTTTTGGGTCTTCTCTCAGTGCAGTGCAGTACCCTTTTTCCCTTAATAAATGAAATCATCACTTAAAAACTGCATTTTGTGTTTACTTGAGTTTTATTAGTTTAATATTTAAATTAGTATGATCTGTATCATTTAAGTGTGACAAATGTGCAAAAAAATATAAAATCGGGAAGGGGGCAAACACTTTTTCCTTACACTGTAAGTGGTTGTTTAGGACATACAATACAGTTAAACTACATCATTTTGACAGTAACATTTCTGATAAATGTAACAAATGCAAAACCAAGATTGGAACCCTAATTCACTACCTGTGGGAATGCTATTAACTACAAATGTTTTAGAAAGAGGTTCTCCAGTGAATAACTAAATTAATAGGCTGCACCCTTACACTTATTCAAGTGTAATAGCCCTTAAATGAAAGGACGTGGAAAGACTAGTTTTAGATTTAGATTAATGTGTTGTCCTCTACTCTGGCACTAGAAAAGTTTACCTTTCTAGTTAGAGGTAAAATGGAGAAGTTTTATGAAATTTGGAAGCCTTTGATGATTTTTTTGGCCACCTGAATGCCCTGGTCTTACTTTTTTATAATAAAAAAATGGCTATCAAAAAAGATTAACACAAAGCTGAAGAGACATTTTAGTTTGCTGACTGTGGACTGGAAAGATTTGTAAATGCATACTTTGCTGCTAAATAAATGGATATAATGCTTTTTTAGCTTGTTAGCTTGAATAGCTTGAATTTTATGAAGAATGTAAACTTATCTATATGTAAGATTAAAGTTGGTTGGGTAATACATATGCCAAAAATATTTACTATAATTCAAATGAGCTAGTCACATGACTTTGCTTGTGAAATACACAGTACACTGAAGGTTTGTGCAATTAAATTATTTAACTTGAAAGTTTTTTGCTTTTTGTCCAGTACAGCCATTAATGGTATGCATGTTTAACAATTCATGCTGATATTTTGTCAAGTCTTTGCACAAATATTGGAGCAACACTCACTGACCTCTTATTTATTGTAGAAAAAACCAAAATACATTACTAAGTACAAGAGTTTTGCTTGTTTCTAGGTACCGCTACTGTTCTAAATTTGTCTTGCATTAGGTTGAGACAACATACAGTTAGGTCCATATATATTTGGACACTGACACAAGTTTTGTTTTTTTACCTGTTTACTGAAACTTATTCCAATTATATTTTCTATAATGGACATGGATATAAAGTGCAGACTCTCAGCTTTCATTTGAGGGTATCCACATTCAAATTAGATGAAGGGTTTAGGAGTTTCAGCTTCTTAACATGTGCCACCCTCTTTTAAAAGGGACAAAAAGTAATTGGACATGGGAAGGTGTGAGGATCTTCATTATGTCAACATCAATTAAGCAGATAAAAGGCCTGGAGTTGATTTCAGGTGTTGTGCTTGCATTTGGAAGATTTTGCTATGAAGACAACATGCGGTCAAAGGAGCTCTCCATGCAGGTGACACAAGCTATCCTTAAGCTGCAAAAACAGAAAAAAAGAAGTGGCAAAATCTACAGTTTGGAACATCCTGAGAAAGAAGACAGCACTGCACAGTGAACTACACTCTCCAGAAGGTAGGCGTATCAGTGCCATTCATAACCCTCAAGAATAGAAAGGCTAGATTGGACTTTGCTAAAAAAAACAAAAAAAAAACAAAAACAAAAAACATCTAAAAAAGCCAGCACAGTTCTGGAAGAACATTCTTTGGATGGATGAAACCAAGATCAACCTCTACCAGAATGATGGCAAGAAATAAGTATGGAGAAGACGTGGTACAGCTCATGATCCAAAGCATACCACATCATCTGTAAAACATGGCGGAGGCAGTGTGATGGCTTGGGCATGGCTGCCAGTGGCACTGGGTCACTAGTGTTCATTGATGATGTGACACAGGACAGAAGCAGCCGGATGAATTCTGAGGTGTTCAGAGACATTATGTCGGCTCAAATCCAGCCAAATTGATTGGGCGGAGTTTCATAATACAGATGGACAATGACCCAGAACATAAAGCCAAAGCAACCCAGGAGTTTATTAAAACAAAGAAGTGGAATGTTCTTGAATGACCAAGTCAGTCACCTGATCTCAACCCAATTGAGCATGCATTTCACTTGTTAAAGACTAAACTTCAAACAGAAAGGCCTACAAACAAACAGCAACTGAAATCCGCTGCAGTAAAAGCCTGGTGGTGCATTAAAAAGGAGGAAACCCAGCGTCTGGTGATGTCCATGAGTTCAAGACCTCAGGCAGTCATTGCCAGCAAAGGGTTTTCAACAAAGTATTAGAAATAAGCATTTTATTTCCATTTATTTAATTTGTCTAATTAATTTTGAGCCTCTGAAATGAAGGCATTGTGTTTAAAAAATGGTTTAGTTCCTCATATTTTTATGGAATCTTTTTGTTCAACCCACTGAATTAAAGCTGAAGTCTGCACTTTAACTGCATCTGAATTGTTTCATTTAAAATTCATTGTGGTAATGTACAGAACCAAAATTAGAAAAACTTTGCCACTGTCCAAATATTTATGGACCTAACAGTACATGTAACCCCACTGTATCATTTCGCTTATCGTTGTTTATTTCACTGTTAGTATCATTCAGAATACCTCCAACATGAAGAGAGAGAGCAGGAGAATAATAAGCACTGGTGTCATTTTGACAGTCATTCATTTATTTACTTTATTATAACATACAATACACAGACAGATCTGCTGAGGGCCCAGCCGTGCTCACCGCTGACGAGGTGCGTACGTCTACGTAAAACAGAATGATTGAATGTTTACTTTTATTTCCCACCTCGCTCTATTGTGTGTTGTACTGTGTATCTCAACCGAGAGACAAGCGGATGGGATTTTCGTTACAATAAACACTCTGACCTGTAAATAGGCATGACATGAATATAACGAGGTAACCAGTGAAAGACGTGTGATAGAGTTACCTTTAGCTTGTCTATGGTGACAATTATATTCTGGCTAACAGACAGTTATAATGCTAGTGTAATGACTCAAACATTGGCAAACGAGCCATAGTTAGTGTAACTCCGAAATGCCACACAGAGTTAGCATGCTATTGTTATTTAGCACAAGACAACTGAAAACAAAGAATCACAAGATATTTTACATGGTCAGTGATGATGTCTTACCTTTTGAATAAAAAGAAAGCCAATTCTGGGCCTGTTTTTTCATGTTTGCGTGGAGTTTGTGTTGGTGTCTGGGTTGTGCTGTGTTGCAGTGCTGGAGGCCATTTGGGGTTTTTTGTGACTGCAGAGTCCATCTCAAAACTAACGCCAACTAATGTTGCTGACTGTCATGGCTGCCGTGCATGGAAGTCCTAGACCAAGTGAGACAAGGGTTGCTACGTCACATCCGCCTTGATTTTGCAGAAAATCCGACCCATATACTTCTCCATGAAATGAGCCTACAGGCTCATAGAGGCAACTGGTTGGATACTTAAGATATCATTCTTCTCATCACAGTATTGGCGGCTCAATAATGGGAAAATAAAAGCACTGTTAAAAACCTCCACATAGCTCCTTTAAGGTAAAAGGTACATGGATAATTAATTTATTTAGTCCAGGGGTATGTCCTGTGAGTTATAAAACAAATTAGTGTGTTTTTTTTAATTTAATTTTTTTTTACAAACACTGTCTGTATGGGAACTGCTCTGGTTTTCACCACCCACTGCAGGAAGGGTGGTGAAAACCAGAGCAGTTCCCATACAACCACCTAACGCATGACTGGGATGCCACTTTCTGTCATTGAGGATGTCCAGAGGAAACGCTGTCTCTGATGAGCTCGCAGCATTCTCAAGGACTCCTCTCACCCTGCCCACAAACTGTTTACCCTCCTGCCCTCTGCAGGCGCTTACGGACCCTACGGAGTTAGACCAGCAGACTCAGGAACAGCTTTTTCCTCACAGCTTTCTCCCTGCAGAACTCGGTCCCCCAGCGGTGGACCCTCCCCATCTCTACTGTGACTCACACTACTGAACTGCTCTACTCACTGCACTCACTTTACATATAGAATGTTGCACTGTTGCACTGTCATATACATGCACACTGGACTCTTTGCTGACTTCATACTGTATATAATGTGTATAACAATATGTAAATTATGTCCATAGTCCCTCCTTCGACTGTACATACATCTTAGGTTCATCCACCTGTACATCATAGTTACTGCTATGTTATACAATACTGTACATTCTGACTGTAAATACCCACCTGTAATGTAGTCATGTCCATACACACATATTTATTGTATATACTGTTCATACTGTATATTCTGCTCTCACTGCTGTTTGCACTTCTGGTTAGATGCTAAACTGCATTTCATTGCCTTGTACATGTGTAATGACAATAAAGAATCTCATCTAAATATATGACCTCAAGCTTGTTTTGTTCATTAGACCCCGCCATGAAAGCACTTTTCTATTTTGTTATTTATTAACATAATTATTTATCAGTGTTTAATGTTGCTTAATCCCATGTGTTCTCACACTGAGACATTAAAGGTTGATGTGGGACTAAAGAAGACATTTTTAGTTTGGCACTCATCCATGTTGGCTGCGGCTCCTACTTGCCTAAAGTCATCTAATTTTATCTGTGAATGTTATTGGCACCAACTCATTTAGACTGAAGACAGGATTTAACATCACCTTTGTGAAACCAGAACTTGAAGAAATATTAGCTCTTTCACAACTCGGCATGTTCCTTTGACATTTCCTATCTGCTGTATCTGTTTCCCTTTGAGGATGAGAACGCCCACTATTGTAGACTGAGTAAATGGGAGCACAGGGCCTGACCACACAAAGACCAGAGCCACACAAAGACCAGGGCCACACAGAAAAAGGCAGCTTTTCAAAAGTAAACAAAGTCAAACCAATGCATTTAAGCAGTGCTGTGGCTGTGAGAGAAGATCTCCAACTGGACCTGGTCTGTCTGGGCTTAGATTTCACTCAGAACTAAGTCTGTGACAACTGTAATGTGGCTTTAGTCATTTTCAGACTTTTCAGAATGGAGAAAACATAGTGACGGAAGTAGTTTTATTAAAAAGTCACCTGAAAATGCAGACAGTGCCTCAGTGGCTATCAGCACCTCAGTGGTGGGCCGTCAGGGCCAGCAAGGCCTTCTCTGCTGGCCTAAACATGCTCAGAAAAGTAAATTTATTTTATTTTATTTTCATAAATATGTAAACAAAATTATTCTCTATTCTCGGTTCTCTTTATGTCATATTATATCCACTTAGTTGAGTGGCTTCCAATGTTGTTTATTATAGTAGAGTTTTTATCCAATTATATTTCAGCTAGCTTGTGTTGTCAGGCAAATGAATAAACACAGCAGGCACAGACCTTCAGAATAAACACAGCAGGCCCCTGTGCACTCTAAGTGAACGGACACAGTCAGTTACAATAGCCAATCACATCTCGATTCTGCATACCAAGGCCAGCTAGAAGGTCTTACGTTGAACTGGACATGTACGCGTCCTGTGATTGGATAAGCACTTGCTAGAGCCTGAAAGTCGGCAATTTGCAGAATATCAAACTAAACCCGGAGACCCAACAGCTCTCGCTGTATTTTTAACCCATGGCCGAAGGAGGAGAAGAGATTGATCTGGTTGCAGATATACTTTCCATTTTCAAGACGGGCCTTTCACGAAAAGCTGGATATTGTGAGAAGAGGTCGGGCAACCCCTGTGCTACTAGCCTGTCCCAGCAAGGAAAAGGGTTTGTTCGTCATTTTCAGACAAGCAACTATGAATGGTACGTCACTGAAGGTCTAAGCGTGAAATGCACAGCCCGCCACTGCAGCACCTACATGTTCAAATGCACCAAATGATCATTCATCAATTAGATTTTGACTCAGATGTTTGAACATATAAAATGTTAATGATTCCTGATTGAAAAGACATCACATAAAAAAAAGTTCTTAATGTGCCAGTACTGTATCATCAAAAAACCCACAAGTTTTAGGTTTTTTGAATCTATCCTCGTCATATGTAATATAATTATTATTATTGTCCATCCATCCATCTTCTTCCGCTTATTCGGGGCCGCGGGGGCAGCAGTCTAAGCTCAGAAGCCCAGACTTCCCCTCCCCAGACACTTCCTCCAGCCCCTTTGGGGGAATACCGAGGCATTCCCAGGCCAGCTGAGAGACATAGTCCCTCCAGCGTGTCCTAGGTCTGCCCCGGGATTTCCTCCCAGTGGGACATGCCCGGAACACCTCCCCAGGAAGTTGTCCAGGAGGCATCCTGAACAGATGCCCGAGCCACCTCAGCTGGCTCCACTCAACGTGGAGGAGCAGTGGCTCTACTTTGAGCTCCTCCTGAGTGACTGAACTCCTCACCCTATCTCTGAGGGAGTGTCCAGCCACTCATTTCGACCGCTTGTATCTTGTCCTTTCGGTCATGACTCAAAGCTCATGACCATAGATGAGAGTAGAAACGTAGATTGACTGGTAAATCGAGAGCTTTGTCTTGCAGCTCAGTTCCTTCTTTACCACGACAGACCGGTACATCGACCGCATGACTGCCGAAGCTGCACTGATCCGTCTGATCTCCCATTCCATCCAGAACTCTCCACCGACCTGAAGGGGACAAGCCACCCTTTTCCAGCTGAGAACCATGGCCTCGGACTTGGAGGTGCTGATTGTCATCCCAGCCGCTTCACACTCGACTGCAAACTGTCCCAGTGCACGCTGAAGGTCCTGTGCTGATGGAGCCAACAGGAGCACATCATCTGCAAAAAACACAGATGAGATCCTGTGGTTCCCAAACTGGACCCCCTATGGCCCCTGGCTGTGCCTAGAAATCCTGTCCATAAAAATTATGAACAGGACCAGTGACAAAGGCCAGCCCTGCCGGAGTCCAACATGCACCGGGAACTCATTGCCGGCAATGCGAATCAAGCTCCTGCTCTGATCGTACAGGGACCAGACAGCCCTCAGCAGAGGGCCCTGGAACCCATACTCCAGGAGCACCCCCCACAGGATGCTGCGTGGGACACAGTCAAATGCCTTCTCCAGATCCACAAAACACATGTGGACTGGTTGGGCAAACTCCCTTGAACCCTCCAGCACCCTGGAGAGGGTGTAGAGCTGGTCCAGTGTTCCACGACCAGGACGAAAATCGCATTGTTCCTCCTGATTCCAAGGTTTGACTATCGGCCGGATTCTCCTTTCTACTATCCTGGCATAGACTTTCCCGGGGAGGCTGAGGAGTGATTCCCCTGTAGTTGTAACACACCCTCCGGTCCCCCTTCTTAAAAAGAGGGACCACCACCCCGATCTGCCAGTCCAGATGTACTGTCCTCGACCTCCACGCGATGTTGCAGATGCGTGTCAACCAAGACAGCCCCACAACATCCAGAGACTTGAAGTACTCAGGCCGGATCTTATCCACCTGCCTTGCCACCGAGAAGCTTTTTAACTACCTTGGTGACTTCAGCTTGGGTGATGGACGAGTCCACCTCTGAGTCCCCAGCCTCTGCTTCCTCAGAGGAAGACATGTCAGCAGGATTGAGGAGATCCTCGAAGTATTCCTTCCACCATCCAACAATGTCCCCAGTTGAGGTCAACAGCTGCCCACCTCCACTCTAAACAGTGTTAGTGGAGCAGTGTTTCCCCCTCCTGAGGTGCCGAATGGTTTCCCAGAATCTCTTCGAGGTCGCCCGATAGTCTTTCTCCATGGCCCGTACCAAACTCCTCCCAGACCCGAGTTTTTGCCTGCACAACCCCCCGGGCTGCAGTCCGCTTGGACTGCCGGTACCCATCAGCTGCCTCAGGAGTCCCACAAGCCAACCAGGCCCAATAGGACTCCTCCTTCAGCTTGACAGCATCCCACACCGGAAATAAGGGATGCTGCCACGAGTAAGAGCTGCGTTGACAATGGAGGTGGAGAACATGGTCCACTCAGACTGAATGTCTCCAACCTCGCTTGGGATCCAGTCGAAGTTCTGCCGGAGGTGGGAGTTTAAGCCCTCTCTGACAGGGGACTCAGACAGACGTTCCCAGCAGACCCTCACAGTACGTTTGGGTTCCCCACCATTGGATCCAACTCACCACCAGGTGGCAATCAGTTAACAGCTCCGCCCCTCTCTTCACCCGAGTGTCCAAGACATACGGCCGAAGGTCAGATGAAACAACTACAAAGTATCTCTGAACCTCCCGCACAAGCACAATCACTATAAGGTGGCGGTTCAAGGAGGGGACTATTATTGTTATTATTCTTCGGCAGTAGTAGTAATAGTATTAAATCCATCATGTGCACATACTTGGGAGACCGGCTCAGATCATTTGGCAAGTATCATTCTCCTCTTTCTCACTCTGTTTCCGGTCAATATACTGTGTCTATCAAATAAAGCCAAAAAGCCAAAATATAATCTTTAAAAATACTGGGTAGAGGAAAGAAATCAACTTTTTGAAAATACATTAACCATCCAAATTTCTAAATGCTTTTAAAAACAAATACACAAGCCTTTTAAAATGGTATTGTAAGACCATTGTCAAGACCAAGTCTGGTCTCAAGTGCTACAATTCTGGTGTTGACCCCAAAACACCCTCTGAACCTGCTCTTCTCCAGGTGATCAGGTGAACTGGACAATATGTGACCAAACCTTTGAACAGGAATGTGCTGTGCTCTGACCTCAGCTCTAGTTCTCTATTAGTCACTGTGAACCTCACATGGACAGTTTTGTTTTTTTTTACTTCATCTTAGCCTGGAGACCTTTTACAGTTAAAACTTCTTCTGTTGGATAGCTCAAAGTAAAAGGACATTCCACAGAGTCTTGTACAAGAAAAAGCTTAATGAAGTGAAGTGAGTTCCAGACATAGCTGAGGTGAGTAAGGACTACTGGGCCCATAGCCCTGGTAATCTGGACAAAAATGTGGGGCATTCAGCACCCTTGGCAGATGATTTTATGCTCTGACAAGGTGTGTTTATGGTTTCCAGTGGAGCTCTTGTGGCTTGGGGTCCTTTAGTTATAAACTGTTTGCTTAAAAAAAGAGAGGCTTTGTGAGAAACAGTGTGCAGAGAGGCATAGCATAATCCGTTAGTCAAGTTTCAATCAAATGACGTTCCTTCTTCTTTATTAGTGATGGATAATTCAGGTATCTGCAAGAAGCCAAAGCAAAGGGATATACATTTGGTCTGGTAGTCCCATTGTCTTTGAACTTTCTTTGCCCGTAGACATTGGGTTAATGAATCAGAACACAACTAATTGATGTTGTGCTGCCCTCTAGTGATCCATATGTGCAGGCTGCCTTCAGTTCCCATAAACCAACATGACAATACACTTACAGCCTTGTCATCACAAAGCAGTGCTGCTGTCCAACTCCAAACAGAAACAACTATGATGCTACATAGTTCATCTTGTGCTTGATTTAGCACAGATTTTAAGCTGTAAGATGACTAGTGTGAACTCAGTCACAATGACGTGATTTTTCATATAATTTGAGCCACTGACCTTCAACATCAGTGGAAAGCAACAGAGAAGGCTGTTACAAGTTGTTATAGTATTTACTAGATGTAAGACCTACTGTGACCTACCCTACACAACAGCATTTGCTCACAGCCCACCTCTGATTGGGATCATTATCAGAAGGGTATCCTCATTGTTTTCAAGTAGATAGTTTGTCAAGAGGCTGCTACATGTGGTGCCTACACTGGTGCAGACACTGGTTCAGACACTGAGGTAGACACTGAGGTAAACACTGGTGCAGACAGTGGGGCAAACACTGGGGCAGACACTGGTGCAGACACTGGGGCAAACACTGGGGCAGACACTGGTGCAGACACCCAGGAAAACACTGGGGCAGACACTGGTGCAGACACTGGCGCAGACACTGGTGAAGACACTAGAGCAGACACTGGGGCACAAACTGGGGTACACACTAGGACACTGTCAGTCCACTCTAGTTGTAGTGTCATTAGATTTCGACAAGCTTTAAGCTGAAAATGTGAATAGAATAAAATTTTAGTTAACTCAGCTATCTAGCTTTAAATGGAAATATTATGCTGACTGATTTATTGTTATAATTACTGGTTGGAGAACTATTTTCTCAATTTCTTATTTTGAAGAGTGCTCTCTTTTTTCCTGTGAGCAAGACACGTAGTGTGATGCTTATTGAGCCACACCGGGAAAACCTTAAAGTTAAAGTGCTCCTCAGTCTTCAAGTGATTAGGCATGTGCAAAACTTTCTAATGCTTAAAAATATACCACTATTTCTATTGACATATTTTTCACTCCCTTGGATCTAAGGTGATGTTGTTCCATAGAGACACAAGATAGTTGCCTACCCACCTTTAAAGCCCTGTGGCTGGAGATGTTAAACTGTGGGACATTTTAAGGATTTTTCAGGATTTTAAATCACTGCAAGGGATTGATAACAGGGTAGTTGCAGAAAGATGTGAGTAACTTCAGTGTGTTCTTTCTTGGTTTGAGTGTTTGTTGTTTCTCTATCTATCATGTTGTATTAAAGTGTATTGTGGTACTTCCAGTTGGAACATCGTTGATATGGCAGCACGATAGTAGAGCTCCCGACCAAACCAGAGAAATAATTGAAAGGGCCCACTTAAATTGAAGAAATTAAAAAAAAGGAATAAAAAAATAAACATTAAAGAGGGGCTGTGACTTCCACACGAGCAACTGACTTTGAGGTGGGAAAAGAAATCTATTTTTTCACAATCAGTGGCTAATAAGCTTCTGGCAAGCGTCTGGTGATGGCTGAATTAGAGCTAATTCTGCAAGAATTGAGGGGCTTCTGCCAGGAAAACTAAGTAAAACTTAATGCAAGACTGGATGAAGCAAAAAGTAAAATAGTGAAAGCAGAGGGTACACGTACAAAAGAAAAGGTTGTGACAGAGATGCTAAAGCCACACTCACGGCTACAGGATAAAGTAATGGACTGGAGAGTCGCATGAGAAAGGAGAATATGAGGATATACTGGGTGCATGAGGGTGCTGAGAAAGACTCACCACAATGTCTGCATTGTTGAAAAGCTACTTTGTAGGGATCTTGGACTAACGGAGGACATGTCTGATTTACACATTGAGAGAGCACACTCATTCATTGGGACAGCAGCCACTGGTGGATGCACTTCCGCATTCCATATAGTTACATTTGAGTCACTGTTTTGTAAGGCCTGGCAGAAGAAGGGATTTACATGCGTGGAAAGCTGCATCAATCTGGACCACAACTACAACCACAGTGACTTTATAAATCTAGACTGGTATAAGTTTAGATGTATTTACCTTTTTACCTTTTTAGTCTTTTGGTTTATTTGCCGTTGCCAGTTTGGTTTGGAGGCTGTGTAAGAAAGAGGGGCATGGGCAAGAGTTTGTGGAGCAAACAATGTAGTGATACACTATACGTGACGCCTAACCCTCATACATAGTGCGCAGGCTGCAACGGGCGAAGGCTGTGCGAGAGGGGACATGGGGATGCCTGGGAAAATGTAGCTTAGGCGGATGCAACTGCACTACTTGATAACAGTGAAAGAAAACAGTGACTCTGCCACGACCCTACTGAGGAATGTCCAACACTGCCTATCAATACAGGCTGTATGCCCATTTATCATCTCCAATAAATGGCTTCATCCCGGCTTTAGATTCAGAATTTGATTCCTACTCCTTTCTGTATTTTTGAGTGTAACTACCTGGCTAGATATTTAGCTTATGTCACAGAGAAGCACATACTGTGGACGAGTAGAGTGAGTGACTGAGTCTGTGTGAGTCTCTAGTTTAATGATAAATCCACGCTCTGGATGCAGAGGTGAACATCTCCTGCTCTGATGCAGCTGAGAGGGACTGCTGTGAGCGGAACGGGCCGTCTGTGAGCGCTTTGGGACGGACAAGACCCAAAGATACTTGAACTCCTCCACTTGAGGCAGGTCACTTGTTCACATAGTTTTGTTTATTCTTTGCTGTTTCTTGTGGAGAGGGGTGGGCTCGTTCGATTCAGTAGAATATTCAAAAGAGAGATGCTTAGATGCAAAACAGTTTATATTCACTCAACACAAGAGGTGGAAAATGTTCACAACAAAAAAGAGTAAAGTCCAGATAGCATTCAAGTATCACTTCTCAATGATACAAAACATAAATATACTGTGCATTTGAAACTATGTCGACAAAAAGTCAGGGTATGGGGGGTAAGTCTCTGTTTGTTTGTCAATCCAACTTAATAACAAAACTAGGAGTACTCTTTGGAAGCTTACAACAAATACTCTGAACCATAAGAACACCAACACACAAGAAATTCTGAAATTAATTCATATGTTGAGCACAATGGCAATGACGAGGTGACACCATCTGTGCTATGGGAACCATAAAAGGCAGTGATGAGGAGCAAAATAATAGCCATTTCTTCTACTCTAATGAAATGCAGACAGCAAAAACTGAATGATTTGGAAGATAAGCTTAAAGTTTTACAGAAAGAACATTTAACATATCTACATGATACAATTAAATCGAAAGGTTATAGAACTGAAGAATGGAATACATGCACAGGTATACAAAAGAAGCTCCTGTTTCACGAAACAACAATATTATGAGACTGGCGTGAGATTTCAAAACTTGAATCATAAAAGTTAGGAAAGCAACAAGCAGAAAGAATGATACACAAAGTTAAAAATCTGATGACAAACGAAAATAGAAACTACTCCTAAACTCCAGCAAAGCTTTGTGAATTATTATCAGAAATTATATTCCAGAAAGAATTACATTATATTAACTAAATTGGTGGTTTTCTATCCTCAATAAACCTACCTAAGGTCAAAAATTAATAAATGAATATCTAGTTTAACATTACATAAAATAAATATTTATAATAAATAAATATTGTCTCCACAAACAAGGTTCTCCACAAACATTGTCCACTGGAGCAGTAATCTAGCCACAGGGGATCACAAGCCAGTGTACTTTTTGTGCTGGTCCCAATCCTGGATAAATATAGAAATAAATATGCAAATTGTGAACTTGACTTCCAGAGAGGATCGGCCAGGGACCGGGTTAAGAACGACTGCCATCGGTGCTGTTGACCTACAGGGTGCTGGTGGAAATTGGGCCACTGTTGGTGAAATAAGGACAGGAGGAAGGTGTATTAGAGGAGGAAGGCAAGTCCGTTGGTAGAGAGAGTATAGGAAAGGCAAGAGTTTGGGACTGAAAGTAGTGACTTTAAATGTTGGTACGATGACAAGTAAAGGTAGAGAGATGGAGGAGGAAATGATGACATACCAGTGGAGATGAGCTAACATACAGTTTACTGTTGTGCAATGTCAGGTCACACTATGAAACACATGAGAGCGAGACTACAGACAGAAAGAGATGGATGAACACTTTAATTATATTCCTGCTGCACAGCCAGCATATAAAATGACAAGGGCTTATTGTTACCTTTTTGCGTTAATTTTTCAGTTCTGTGCGTAAAAAAATAACGCAATTGTTAACAACTGTTTTTTAACTTATTTATTTTTAGATATCTGTGTACATATCCTGAAAGTGCATCTTAATTTTGTTGTATATTTTTGTACTAATCTAATGTAAATAATGGAAAAGTATTGTAAGAAGAGCTTTGATAAGGTTAAACAATTCTATCTATGGCCTACCTACTCTTTATTATATTACACTATATTTTAAAAAGGTCTTATTCTATTTTTCATTTTGATTCTCATCATCTCAAGTTATTTTTCGAGTTATTTGTCAAATCATTTTTGCATTTATAGACTGGGCTGTAATAGTGACTAAAGTTTGAAGTCTGAACAATGCAGTTTATACTTTTCTATGTAAAACTTGATACAATTTACCTGCTATACGAAAGTTGGTAAGTATGTATGGTAAAGTTTAAATGATTCAAAATAAAGTTAATTACCTTCTGTTAAACTGAAGATTCAGTGTGTTTATCAAAAGTTGACAAGTTGTGTGATTAAATGTGATTAATTACGGCCAGATTTGTCTAAAAATTAGTTAACTTTTTTTTTTTTTTTGATGCACATCCCTAAAAATGACTAAATAAAGCCATGGAAGTTTGGTAAATGTTGCTGGCAAAGATTGGTTCTGTCATTGTCAACACAGTTCACTGTATATGAAAGTACGGCTGTTGATGAGCTATGGGAGGGGCTCTAGTCACACCCAGGGATAGGATATGAGTGTTCAGTTGGCATCTATTGTGCCAGTGTCCAAAGTGCAAAAATATTTACAGTGAATAAAGAGGTCATCAAAATTTATTTACAAATGTACAAAAAAAGAAAGACATATAGTGATGGGCAAATGATACCGAAGCTTCGAAGTTTGTGTCAGTCTTCCTGAAGCACAATGTTTCAAACACTGCTTTGGAGCTTGTATTGGTCTGGCAATATTACATGACTGATGACGTCTGAAGCCTCAGTGCCTCAGAGTGCTTCACATCCATTCATGACACATTTCATTGGTTTGACAGCTTTGAAGTGTTGTGAAGTGAAGTTACGCTATCATTTTTATTATTAGATTGGTCTCTATATTTTAATTTTTGTAAGTCCGGAGTTTGCTGTGCACGCAGGAGTTGTCTTATAACAACAACTCATCCATGTTAAGACACGTGCCAGGCATGATGGTACTCATGCCCAGCAAGCTAGAGAGCCTGTTAGCACTGGCCATCATGACAGTAAGCTTTTTGTTTTCTTGCAAAACAGATATATATGAACTAATAATAATATTTTAACATGTCTGTATCAATGAAACTAACAATCAGAATAATTGAATACTGTTTCTCTCCTAGTGTCTAGAAAACAAAGGTTGGATGAGGCCTTGGTGGACATGATTGTAAAGGATTGTCAACCTTTTTTCCATGGTTGAGGATGAGGGATTCAGGAACTTCATTAAAATCCTGGATTCTACCTACATCATTCCAACCAGGAAAGCTGTCAAGGCAATGGCGGAGGCAAGATACACTGCCAGCAAGGAGAAGGCCATGGCTGAGGCAAAGCTGTCTCCATCTGTTAGCTTGACTTCAGATATGTGGACATCCATGAATTTGGATGCCTATCTTGCTGTTACCTGCCATTATATCAAGGGTAACATGGAACTGGCCACTGTACTTTAAGGGGCACAACTTTTTCCCCACACCCACTCAGCAGTACATATTGCTCAAGCTACTGGTGCTTTAATGGCTGAGTGGGTTTGATCAAGTAATTGCAATTGTTACAGATGGGGCTCACAACATTGTAGACAGTGTCAACCAGCTTAATGTAAGGCACATATACCGCTTTGCCCACATGTTAAATCTGGTTGTAAAAAAGTCACTTGCTCAAACTCTACAGCTGGAAATTATTCGCGCAAAGGCTCAAAATATAGCACCACAGCAAAGGAGAAATTGTGTGCCGTACAATCCAATATAGGCATGCCCCAACTCAAGCTGCTTCAAGAGTTGGAGACCAGACGGAACATCACTTATCTAATGTTGCAACGCCTATATGAACAGAGAGAGCCACTGGGGGCAGCAATGGCCTCCCTGAGCACTGAGCTAACACCCTTCAGTGCAGAAGAATATGAAACAATAAATCAATGCCTTGCACTTCTGAGACCGTTTTTTGAAGCAACAACTGAGCTCTCAGAGGAGAAATGGGTATCAGGATCAAAAATAATTCCACTGACAAAAATGCTTAGGCATTTTATTGCTGGTCAGTATAAGAGCCATTGCCATGCTACTAATCAAAGTGCTCAAGGCAATTCACAGGGCATGGTTCAGGGCACTGCTCAGGGCAATGCACAGGGCATGGTTCAGGGCACTGCTCAGGGCAATGCACAGGGCATGGCAGTCGACTTAAGGGTTCATGGCATGTCTCAAGTTCAAAGACCCAGTGCGTTACTTTGAAATAATTTAATGACAAACTTATTTGATAAATGCCATGGCCTAGAAAAAAATAACCAGCCTCTCAATGTCAACAGTTTCTGCAATGCCCAACATGCCCAAGTAGCAACTGATAAGCTGACACCAGGATGTGCTACCTGATAGAAGGAGATGAGTCCCTAGAAGCCGCAGTTCCAGCAGAACCACATGCAATGTTTGAGGAAAGGTTTGAGGAAACAATCACATCAGCAACGTCAACTGAACAGTGCTTCTGTCAGCATATGTTGTATTACCTCATGCATAACATATTTCTGTCTAATAGGTATCTGAAAGAACCACATTTGCCAAGAAGGGAGGATCCACTGAAGTACTGGACAACAAGGACTTCAATTTTTTCCTCATTTGTCTAAAGTGGCCACCACATACTTGGCAATCCTGGCATCAACTGTCCCACGTGAACGTGTTTTTTCAAAAGCAGGGGAAGTTGTAAGCAATAAGAGGAGCTTGCTAGCATGAATGAATGGAAGTAGCTAACGCTCTCAAGTGTGCACCCTTGGACAAATAAAAGCTGCAGGAAAAAGGGAAAAAGTTTGTGTTTTTTAATTTAAATCCTGGTGTTGGCCTCAAATAGAAAACAGCCCTCATATATATATATATATATATATATATATATATATATATATATATATATATATATATATATATATATATATATATATATATATATATATATGTATCAGTATCGTATCAGTATTGTAGGAAAATATGTCTATATAGGAAGGATATATATGTATATGAAACATATTTAACAGTCAATGGTGTTTACAAACCAGTATCTGTAATTGTGGTTTCTTCTCACACACAAATTTCATAATCACAATCAACATCTGTTCCTATTAATTTAATTTTTCCCTTTACTTTTTGGTTGTTTTAGGGTGTGTTCGCATTTGGAGATCACTTGTTTTATTGTTAATTTTATAAAACAGAAAACAATCAATTTAAACAACAAAACCAAGGCCTTCCTATCACTAGATGGTGTTGTTAGCCCAAATGCAAATAAGACATGTTAACATTGGTTTTTATGTCTGTGTAGGTTCTCATCCAGATAGCAATTAATGTTAAAGGGTTGAAAAAAAGACAAATGGACTTAGTTTAGAAACAGAAGACATTTCGCTCCTCATCCAAGGGACTTTGTCAGTTCTAAAGTAGACTGGTCTGTGAGATGAGTTCAGAGGGAGTGGTTTAAGTATCAGCCTCGTCATAGATTTTGATTTTGAGAAGCTGTCACATCTGTATAGCATGGAGTCGACCAGCTTCTGGCTCCTGTGAACAGCCAGTGACCACTGGACTATGCCTCTGCATTTCAAAATTTTATTACTACTACCACTGCTATTACAGCCCCATTCAAATAAACCCAATGCGGGCCATGTGGGTAATCGAAATTGTACTTATTCTAAACATAAAAACTAAAACGGAAACTTTCCCTCAATAAATGCATTTACATGTGTTTCTGTTTGAGGGGCGTTGTACCACTCGCCCTCTTCCTGCCGATTCCTGAGGCCTCCTCGCTGTGCTACTTGTGCCTACATCTAGGCCGGGGGTCGGCAACCCGCATGCGGCTCTTTAGCGCCCCTCTAGTGGCTCCCTGGAGCTTTTATAAAAATGTATGAAAATGGAAAAAGATGGGGGGGGGGTGTATATATTTTTTGTTTTAATATGGTTTCTGTAGGAGGGCAAACATGACACAAACATTCGTAACGTTTTCCAATGCTGTAAAAATCTGTATAATAAATATTAAATTTCAACATTTCTGTCAACAAAGATTTGCGTCATAGCCTGCCACACTCGTTTCAGCGCGGCGCCGTGCCAGTCAGGTGGCTGTTGTAAACAAACCGGCGGGTGTGATGGGCCATGGATCCCAAAGGGAAAAAGAGAAAGATAGCTGATGACATTAACGTTGTGATGGATGTTAAACTTAAAGCACCAAATACCACATACCGAATGTGACGTAAGGAAAACGAAACTGATTGTAGTTGTCAACAAACCACAGCGTACACCAGCATGGCTAGAGAGAGAAGATGCATCGGTGACGGTGAATAACTTCTGTTGTTTTTGTCAAAAATCTGAGGACACAGGCTGTAATATCGAGTTCGGTGCTTATTTCGATCGTAGTAAGCTACCTAAACCTGCTAATCTTTTGGTTGAAAAAATTGTCGCGCAAAACAAAATCCCTCCCCGTCGCTACGATTGGTCGGTAAGAGCCGGAGCAGAAATCGGGGGCAATTGGACAATCCCAGACTGACTTTCTCTGTTTGTAATACAATGAGAAAGTTGTCTGGCTGGACAGGCTACAAATATCGTACAGCAAAGTAGTCACGTGGTGCGTCATTTTCTCCAGGATGCGCTGCAGGGAAAATAAACATTTAATCATGAATGCTCATTATGTATTTGTAGCCTGTTTAGTCATTTGATGTCGTGATAGCAGGCTAATATAGCTAATATACACTTACAGCCTGTGTTGCCTTCATATAAGGCTTATATAAGGCTTTTAATTTTTTGCGGCTCCAGACAGAATTTTTTGCGGCTCCAGACAGAACATTTTGGGTTGCCGACCCCTGGCCTAAACCAAGGAATCAGAATTTATCCTCAAAACATTTACCAGGCACATAATACACTTTTAACAATAACAGTTTATTCCAGCTTCCCCGCAACACACACAAATACCTGTCTAACCTTTTCTGACTCAAGCCTCCTGAGGGCCGGACAGGGGTGGGTCGAGGGCCTGATGTGGCCCCCAGGCCTTAAAATGCCAGGCAAGGGCTAGTGCTTTTCTACAGTCAGAGACACCCCCCATCTTTCCTAAAACTCTTGAAAATCTGCCTAGGACAAGACACTCCAGGTTAGAGTCAGTCAGTTCAAATGACTGTGAGTCTTTTGCATTGTTTTACTACTATTCCTTAAAAGGAAGTGGTACATATGTTTTTTGGCAATATGGCAATGGCTATATTTTTGTGAGCTATGTGTTTAACTGTGTTTTAACCTATGTGTTCACGGATGAAATCATTCTTTCTAATCAATCGTAGTTTCTAATAATTAGTAGTTTCCATTAATGCTCTTGTCCACCCTGTCATGCCAAGGTCCACCCTGTCACATCATTGTCCACCCTGTCATCTTCAAGTTTTATGAGACAAACAAATTATTAAAAAAGTTTAATCTTTTGTGTAATTTCTTAATAAACAAATGAGGACCAAATAGTTTTGGCTGAAAATTTGACCAAATATATTTGCAGTCAGATTTTATATAGAAAAGAAGGTGCAACTAATGCATATTTTAACAGGAAACAAATATTTTGCAGTAATTTTGTCATTATCAAAAGACTTTTCCCATTATCTAACACATATTGTTAAGAAAGGGACAAAATATCAAAATATATGAAAATGTATGTTATATAATCCCTATGCAATGAAAATGTATTTATTCTACTTTGACTTTGTCCCTGACAGGGTGGACATATTTTGCTATTTGCTTGTACAAAATCTGCTTATACTGAATATATAAAGAGGGCTGGAGCTTGACCAGCATGCATTTCTAACAGCCTATGGTCTACTTAATAGAATGAATATAAAGTTAAATGGAAAATCTTTGATTTTTTTTTTTTGAAAGTAGGAAGTCTTAAAGGCACATTATAATGATATTGACCCTACTATAGCATGTGTGGAAGTAGAAATGTTTATGTAATAACAGTGTTGAATAACTTAGACACAAAACAGAAAAGAATGTTGTTGTTTTTTTATTTGAATTTTGTTTATTTAATGAATAAATACAATTTTTGTCAAGGCTTTTGAGGCTTTTCTTGTTGCAGTTCAGTGGGAAGGACTCAGAGGCAGGCTGCTGTGACTGGATAGTTTCTTACGACAATTTCACACTGCAGAAGATAAAATCATATAGAATTAAATACTTATAATTAGCTGTTGATTAACTATGGGTTAAAGCAGGCTTTGTGTAAATATCTGTACCTTGGCAATGCTGGAGATCACCGTCTTTTGCTGGAGGTTTGACTTTGTTGCTGGTGGAGGCTGTAACCAGGGCCTTGACACCTTGTGATGAAAGAAAGTCTGTCAGTACAAATGTATATACAAAAGTGAAATGATGAAAATGAATGTGGGTCATACTTTTGAGGATGACACTGAAGCTGGAGGGTGAGGCTGGAGGGGCTGCTCAGTGGTAGAAGCCTTCGATGGACACACAGACAGGATGGTACAGCGTCTGTTTTTTAGATGGAAGGTGGTGCTGGAGTCTGATGTTAGAGGCTGGAGGTGGTGCTTGGTGGTGGAAGCTGCAGATGGACTGAAGAAGTTTTGATTTGATGAGGCAGAACAGACTGATGGATGGTAAGATGTCTGTTTTTGAGGCAGGTGGAGGCTGAGGCAGAGTTTGCTGTTGGAGCTTGGTGGTAGAAGATGCAGATGGACTGGACCCACAGACAGGATGGTACAGCATCTGTTTTTTAGATGGAAGGTGGTGCTGGAGCCTGATGTGTGTGATGGAGGTGGTCTTGGTGGTAGAAGCTGCAGATGGACTGAAGAAGTTTTGATTTGATGAGGCAGAACAGACAGGATTTTGGTAAGGCATCTGTTTTTGAGGCAGATGTAGGAGGAGTTGTTGGAGGTGCAGCTTGGTGGTAGAAGCTGCAGAAGGACTGGACACACAGACAGGATGGTACAGCGTGTGTTTTTGAGGTAGAAAGAGGTGGAAGGTGGTGCTGGAGCCTGATGTTAGAGGCTTGAGGTGCTGCTTGGTGGTAGAAGCTGCAGAAGTTTTGGTTTGATGAGGCAGAACAGACAGGATGGATGGTAAGGCGTCTGTTTTTGAGGCAGGTGGAGGCTGAGGCAGAGTTTGTTGTTGGGCTGGACACAGACAGGATGGTATAGCATCTGTTTTTGAGGCAGAAGGAGGTGGAAGGTGGTGCTGGAGCCTGATGTTAGAGGCTGGAGGTGGTGCTTGGTGGTGGAAGCTGCAGATGGAGTAAAGAAGTGTTGGTTTGATGAGGCAGAACAGACAGGATGGATGGTAAGGCGTCTGTTTTTGAGGCAGATGGAGGAGGAGTTGTTGGAGGTGCAGCTTGGTGGTAGAAGCTGCAGAAGGACTGGACACACAGACAGGATGGTACAGCGTGTGTTTTTGAGGTAGAAAGAGGTGGAAGGTGGTGCTGGAGCCTGATGTTAGAGGCTTGAGGTGCTGCTTGGTGGTAGAAGCTGCAGAAGTTTTGGTTTGATGAGGCAGAACAGACAGGATGGATGGTAAGACGTCTGTTTTTGAGGCAGGTGGAGGCTGAGGCAGAGTTTGTTGTTGGAGCTTGATGGTAGAAGCTGCAGATGGACTGGACCCACAGACAGGATGGTACAGCGTCTGTTTTTGAGGTAGAAGGAGGTGGAAGGTGGTGCTGGAGCCTGATGTTAGAGGCTGGAGGTGGTGCTTGATGGTAGAAGCTGCAGATGGACTGAGAAGAGGCTGGATCTTTGTGGCAGAGATTTGGAGACACTTGCAGTATTCTTATAGTCTTTTAAAAGTCTTTTAAAGTTCATCAAATAGATGTCTTGAACTATATACACTATTTACAAGGAGAGGAACGTCTCTAGTGGAGACGGGGTCTCTTTTGGGGAGGAGCCCGAGGTTCCGGCTCTCCAGAGACGTCTACTTCAATGTGAGGGGGACAATCCTCGAGTGCAGTGGACTCCTGTATTTTCAGGAGTCCCGAGGCTGTCTCCACCACAGAGAGGAGTGGACGGTTGAGAGCCTCCCACAGGCGCTGCTTGATCTTACGACCGAGCTCAAGAGAGTAAGGACGAGGGCGCCCACTTTTGTACCTTTGAAACGCAGGCAAATAGAAACATCAATTAAATCAAATGGATACAAAAAGTGGGGGAAAAAAATTCTCATTTGTTTTTTGATTTTCCCCTCTGTGTGATAAATACAGTTTCTCTTTGAATTGGCAAATGATAAAAATATATTTTACAGTTCAAAGAAGCGTATATATCTTTTTTTTGGCCATAAAAATAAACCTACTTGAGCATGTCATCCACTACTGAGTGGTAGATGCTCTGATACTGCTCCACAGTGTAACCGTGGATCATCACAGGATCACTGTCAGCAACAGAGCTCTGTCCTGAAGTGGACGGCTCGGGGCAGGGGCCCACGCTCTGAGCAGCGGAGGAGGGCTGAGGGCGGCGGGTTAAACCCAGGAACTCTGGGAGCTCAGCAGAGTTGCTGCGTGGCTCAGGTTCAGAGCAATTTGGAGTGACTTTGGGCGGAGGAGGAGAGGCAGGAGGAAGGTCAGGGGTGGGCTGTGGAGGCTGGTCGGGCAGGTGAGAACTTGGGACCTGTAGAGGAGGAGGGCCCACTCGGACACTTAGAGTTATGCCAATTAAAGTTGACCTACAATCAGCTCTGAGCCTGACTGATTAATCTTGTCACTTCAACAGATTCTCTAAATCTCATTTCTGTTCTCCAGAAACTTTTACAACACTATGAGCTTTTACATGATCTCTACCAAACCTCTGGTATTTACCTGCTTCCAGTAGCCCTTAGACTTGTCCTGACTCCTGGTGAGCCTCTTCCTCTTCCTGCAGTAGTCGTGCTCCTGAAGCTGAACGGGCAAGACACACTGCAACAAAACAATGTATACACTTCAGAATAAGACAGATTTTAAAGTAAGTAAAATAGCAATAAAATAAAATAAGAATAATCATATGAATTCATAAATGTTCATCGTACAAAACGAGAGAAAGCACGTTTTTGTATTTTATTAATATTTGTAAATGTCGTGATTAGCATATAGATATATTGTCATCAATCAGTAGCGTAAAATATTTATATTTCGCTAAGGCTATATCATGTAGCTAATAACACTATAATGAAGAACTAGGATATGGTGAAATATTATATTATTATTATTATCATCAGTAGTGTTTTTTTTATCCTAACCTCGTCACTGTGCAGTCTGGGCTGGACAAAAGCCGCGCGTAAAACTGATTGGTTGGCCTCTACTTCGTAAAATACGCAGATTACAGGCTTTTTCTGCGTTTGTTTTGGCCAGAATTGATCCTAATGGCTTAATTTGACTTAGAACTCATACAATTTAACTAAATATACATTTTTACAGGGATTATAATGAAAAAATCTAATTAAAGATTTTTTTTAAATTTCAAAATACTCACATGCTCCATGCTGAAGGTTGTCTAGTTGCACGTAGCAGGTCGTTAATAGGTGTTTCTTTTTTGAGAAATCGTCGAGTGAAACTCGTTAAGAGTGTTTTTCGCTCGTAGATCCAAAAATGGAATGAAGTATTTTTTGTGATTTTTAAAATAATACAACAACGCACCTGGAAACGGCCCTAACAACCATGGAACCCTCGCGCAGGCTAGGTGTCCTACAGGCTAATTATACAATTAATAAATAGGTTTACATAAGCAGTCTTTGGCATGAATGTGACATTATTGTTCTGTAGGTCTCTGTGCAACTTTTCAGGATGTGTAACTGTACTGCTTCAATTTGTGTGTTCAATATCTCAGTATGTATCTATATTGTATATTCATTATGTGAAAAGTGGTGTTGATTTGGTAAGATATGTTTTCTTATAAGATGATAATATGTCCAGAATCACAAAGGGATCCTCTTGGTTAACTCTATGAAAAAAAAGACAATTTGATTCCTTCTCAGACACCTGAACCACTTTTTAGATCAAAAACAATGAAGCACATAACTTCTAGGTCCACTTCAGAAACTTAAAGAAGCTCAGATAATTGCTGACCTGATCCTTTGATCCAGGCAATGCAGATAAAAATAGCTAAATATATTGTATTTGCATAAGAAAGATAACCATTAATTTGTAGTGTATCATATAATAGCATTCTTCAGTCTAGTTCTACAATTCAATATAAAGTTAAGTGTAAAAACTTCTCTGTTGTTTTGTCTGTTTAATTGCATCTCCACCAGAGGACAGCAAATAGGTGTTTGACAAACCACTCTACCATTTTTTTCTTCAAGGGCCACATTAGAACCTGGGACTCTTGTGGAGGGCCGGGCCAACACAGGGAACTCATGCTCAATAAAAACACATAGTGTTTAAAGTTTAAACTATAAGCAAAAATATGTGAAATATATGCCACTGTCACAGCTGCATCCACTCTTTTCATTTTCTTCTAAAACCAGGCCTGGCTCAACATGTGTACTGAGACCTGAGAAAATGACTAAAAAACACTAATGATGACAGCTCCTTCCTTTGTGCGGCAGCTTCCAAACAAGGCCTAAACCGGGGGTCGGCAACCCGCGGCTCTAGAGCCGCATGCGGCTCTTTAGCGCACCTCTAGTGGCTCCCTGGAGCTTTTATAAAAATGTATGAAAATGGAAAAAGACGGGGGGGGGGTGTATATATTTTTTGTTTTAATATGGTTTCTGTAGGAGGGCAAACATGACACAAACATTCGTAACGTTTTCCAATGCTGTAAAAATCTGTATAATAAATATTAAATTTCAACATTTCTGTCAACAAAGATTTGCGTCATAGCCTGCCACACTCGTTTCAGCGCGGCGCCGTGCCAGTCAGGTGGCTGTTGTAAACAAACCGGCGGGTGTGATGGGCCATGGATCCCAAAGGGAAAAAGAGAAAGATAGCTGATGACATTAACGTTGTGATGGATGTTAAACTTAAAGCACCAAATACCACATACCGGATGTGACGTAAGGAAAACGAAACTGATTTTAGTTGTCAACAAACCACAGCGTACACCAGCATGGCTAGAGAGAGAAGATGCATCGGTGACGGTGAATAACTTCTATTGTTTTTGTCAAAAATCTGAGGACACAGGCTGTAATATCGAGTTCGGTGCTTATTTCGATCGTAGTAAGCTACCTAAACCTGCTAATCTTTTGGTTGAAAAAATTGTCGCGCAAAACAAAATCCCTTCCCCGTCGCTACGATTGGTCGGTAAGAGCCGGAGCAGAAATCGGGGCAAATTGGACAATCCCAGACTGACTTTCTCTGTTTGTAATACAATGAGAAAGTTGTCTGGCTGGACAGGCTACAAATATCGTACAGCAAAGTAGTCACGTGGTGCGTCATTTTCTCCAGGACGCGCTGCAGGGAAAATAAACATTTAATCATGAATGCTCATTATGTATTTGTAGCCTATTTAGTCATTTGATGTCGTGATAGCAGGCTAATATAGCTAATATACACTTACAGCCTGTGTTGCCTTCATATAAGGCTTATATAAGGCTTTTAATTTTTTGCGGCTCCAGACAGAATTTTTTTTTGTTTTTTTGGTCCAATATGGCCCTTTGAACATTTTGGGTTGCCGACCCCTGATCTAGGCTAAAGGAAGCCGAGATTCCTACTTGGTTAACAATTCTAATGGCATCCTCCAATAACCCTGCCACTCGCTCCCTGTTCATTGCTGAAAAATAACCAGAGGTGGGCTATAACTAGTTAGTTACTCTACTAGTAAAGATGTACTGTTCACAATACCTGGAGACCGGAAGTAACAAAAAGTTGACGCAATTTGATAAATGCGTAAACTTTAAAAAACATTTTTTATCAATCAATTTTTATTTTGCCTTTTTTTAAATTTAAATTCTGTTGTGTAACTGTCAAGTGCAATATCCTGGGTAACAGTGCAATTTCAACAGGAAGTATAGAGGCTTCTTGCATTTTAAAATATGATTTAAATAAAGGTTATTTATTATTATTGAATCATATTATCTCTTTATGCCCAAACCTTGTGCAGCTTGTTTGTAATTTGCTTTATGTCCCCGGGTGGCGTTTTTGGTTTATTTCCCAAATTTATAATTATAAATTTTTGCCACACATGCTTTTTGTAGAAGTAAAAGGCAATGAAAAAGCATTCATTCGGGTGTGCAACTTTACAAAACATAAGCATTTGACATCGCACCACAGCAGATCCGGCCAATCAAACAAATTATTTCAGAATTGAAAGCACAAAGGAATTACCAAAAACCTGGACATATCAGAAACTATAGACTGCGACAGAGTTAAAACAAAGTCTGAAGTCACAACAGAGTCTGTGTCAGTTACTAATTTCTGAGAGTGAAGCAGCAGTGAGGCTCATTCTATCGTGTCAGAGGATGGAAGCAGGGCCGTTTCCAGCTTTCAGGAGATATTCCTGACCCTTTATATCAGGGGTCTTCAACTAAAACTGCTTGAGGTCCACTCAGTTAACTTTTGCACATTCTTTTCTTCTTCTGCAAAACTGCCAAACCCTGTGAAAAACTGAAGTCAAAATCTGTCACCAAAAATAAATCCACAATCAACATAAACATACATACAAAATAAAACACATAAATCATACCGTGTGTACCTTCTGACCAAACATTTAGGAGTGGTTAGAGTCTATTTTCAGCATATTGTCTTGTCCTTTTTGATTAGCATATTCCTCTGTGCCAGTGTGTTCTCTGCAGCCTCCCGGAACCACATGAGCCGCCTAACCAATTAAGTACGTGATTGCTACATGCACACCATTCACTGCAATACTCTTTAACCAGTAGGCATCAGTAGCGCAAAACAGAACTTATAATCATTGCTCTATAGTGACGTTACAAACTCAAATATCAGGAAACTATGAAAGAAAAACATTATTGTGACAGCTACACTATGATTAGTAGTGTAATGGTATTCCCACAGAAACTGACACTAAACTTACGGCACATTACTTGACGTCCTCACTTCCCCCTGAGCTAGATTACTTTAATTCCTGACAGGGCCCTGTTCATCTGGGGGCCTAAGCAAGACAGGTCACAGGGCCCTGGCCTCATTATAAATTTCTAGATACAGTGTTATAACTCAGTCCAACTCTTGTTCACTAACTAAAGAGTCAGCCCTATCACAGGAGACTAGCAGCAAGCATAGAGGAGAAGCCAATACATGGCTGTGTATTTTGAATATTCATTTTTTACATTAATTTTGGCAACAAGTGCCCAAACATGTGATTGGAAACAGTTGGTACTGAAAAAGACAAATTAAAAAAAAAAAAAAATTACTATCCTGTTGTTGACAGCGAGCCTATGTCGACTGGCCAGAATACTCAGTGGAACTGCAGGCAGAGGAGAAACCAGTCTCTGTGATCACAGATGTAGTTGTGATCTGTGACGTATTAATCTGTATGAGATGTAACAATTAACTTTAGTCTGACTAACATCTACAGATACAAAATGCATTACATGCATTCATTATGGTCTACATTGAAACATGAGTGAGACTGCATGAGGCTCTGTTGGTTTAGCATCAGACAAAGCTAAGTGTGATACACCTCTGCATGTGACATGATCTAATGTGACAAAATGGCCTGGTCCACCCTATTTCAAGTTTTATTAAATAACACACACATTTATAGACTTATTGTTTAAAGAAAAATAAACATGTTTTTAGATCATTTTCAGTTGGACTGAGTCAGCTGTGTGAAGACTACTGTAAAAATAAGACTTGTGAGTGCTTGTAGCACTTTTCTATAGGCTACAACTTGCACAAGGTATTATAGATGAACTGAAGAGAAGTAGAAGCAAAACTGGACCAAATGTAGTTATGGACAGTACTCCAATAAGTCCTGTAAGATTCTCATTTAACACTGCAGCTCAGAGGTTGACTTTTAACAGGGCAGTAAAGAACAATTTTGATACTTGGTCATGCAGGCCATGTATTTTACCAGTCAACAGTATGTAAAAAGTTGTATATGCAAGTTTTTGGATGCTGACCTCCTTCAGCTTTCAAAGAGTAGGAAAAAGTCTGCGGGTTACAGAGCCTTTTCCTATAGAGCTCCAATTCTATGGAGCAAGCTCCAGCAAATGGGCAGGCTGACTGATGTTTTAGACACTTAAAGAACTTAAGACACATCTACAGTGCTTTTTTTTGCTTGCAAGTATTTCCCCCATTCCTTATTTATTTATTTATTTTGTTTACACATTTGTCACACTTAACTCTTTCAGATCATGAAACTAATTTAAATATTAGATAAAGATACCTCAAGTAAACACAAAATGCAGTTTTTAAGAGATGATTTATTAATAACTTTAATTAATATACTTTATTTAATAATGGAAAAACGCTCTCCAAACCTACATGGCCCATGTGAAAAAGTAATTGCCCCCTTGTTAAATCATGAAAAGATCTCAAGGCCGAAATATCTTAAAGACATCATGCTGTGATCCAAAAATATTTAGGAACAGATTCAAGTACAGCGTTTAAAGTAATCAACATCTATAGGTCTGGAAAGGGTCACAGAGCTATGTCTAAATCTTTGGGACTTCAGTGAGCCATGGTGAGAGCCATTACCCACAAACTGAGAAAATATGGAACAGTGGTGAACCTTCCCAAGAGTGGCCAGCCGACCAAAATTACCCCAAGAGCACAGTGACAACTCATCCATGAACCCACATCAACATCTAAAGAGCTGTAGGCCTTAATCCCTCAGTTAAGGTCAGTGTTCATGACTTAAATGGCAAAAATGGCATCAGTGGCAGAGTTCCAAGGCAAAAACCACTACTGACCAAAAAGAATATAAAGGCTCATCTCACTTTTGCCAAAAAGCATCTTGATGATACCCAGGGAAAATATTCTGTGGACTGACGAGACAACAGTCTAACTTTTTGGAAGGTGTGTGTCCCGTTACATCTGGTGTAAAAGTAACACAGCATTTCAGAAAAAGAACATCATACCAACAGACAAATATGTTTGTGGTATTGAGATGGTCTTGGGCTGCTCTGCTGATTCAGGACCTGGACGACTTGCTGTGATTCATTGAACCATAAATTTCGCTCTTGACCAAAAAAAATCCGGTCATTAGATAGAGTAATGACCAAGATGAATAATGATTGCAGCTTTACAAACTAATCTTTTTTTTTTTTTTTGCTTGAATTGATGACTTTGTATTTAAAATGTTTTTATACATTTATGAAGGAGTATAAAATCATAATATGCAGCATTTCCAGGCTAATGAACTCTTTATGAACTCTGAATAAACTTTAATAAAATGTAAAAAAAAGAACAAAAATCAGACCCCTCTCGGTGAGGAAAGTTAACTGAGCAGTTCTCGAGCAGTTTTATTTGAAGACCCCTGTCATACAACATCTAATTATGTTTGATGATTGTGTGGTGAATGATAATTCAAAATAATTGTATAACAAATTGCAATTGCAATACTGGTTCAGTCTTGATTATTCTGTCAGAAACCTAAAATGAAACAGCAACCTGCAGATGGTTAATGAAAGAGTTATCACAAATGTATTGCGTATCACGGACAGTAAAATAAATGTTTACTTTTTACTTTTACAGCACATTTCAGAGAATGCACTTTTTTACATTTACCTGAGTAAAGAAGCCAGTACTGCCTACTTTTACCAGAGTGGTTCTTCTACCTAAGCACAGAATGTAAATACTGTACCACCTCTGCCTGACTGCACCTATGTACCCTCTGTCCATCCAGGGATGGGATCCTCCTTCTATTTTTCCAATGGATGTAAAGTCACAGATGTCACTGCTGTTGTTATATTGGGCAAAAGAAAAATGTTTGTATTGTATTTGGTGTATTATGAAATGTACATTATGAACAGATTCAAGTTCAAATGTATTAATCCCTTTGGAGTAAATTCAGTTGTTAGTTCTCTTCAGATTAGTTGATTCAGACTTCATCTTTTATAGACTGATTGACTGCACAATCTCATGGCAGTTGGGAAGGAGTTCTTGTGATGTCTCCTCCTCCACCACCACCACCACCATGTGGCCCAGAGTCAGTTTCTGCATAACTTTGTATTTGCCTCATCCATGTTGCCTGATGTTACCTAGCAGTTGTCTTTAGTTTGGCCAATGTTTGACATTTTACAGTACATTTCTTCAGGGGACGTTTCTCTCAGTTTGGGGATAATCAGACAATATGGCATTTGTTTTGTTTTTGCAACAGGCACACTTGCCACATCTTGACATACCATTCACTGTCAACCATGTATTCATATTACGCTTTATGATGGTACACAAAAATTTTTATTATGGGTTTTGCACTACCTAACATAAACAACTTCAAGGTCCTGGTAGAAAGCACTTTGCAGAACAGAGGTGAGAAACAGGCCTGAGCCTGATTTTGTGTTCTGGGTTTGTTCAACAGAGTGATCAGAGTGTTTTTGATGCAGATACCAGTGGGGCATGATCCCTTTCCTTAAAAGTAGCCAATATAGTTTTTGCAGTAAAGTCATCAAGGAGTGATGATTCATTAGATAGTTCAGCATTCTTCTGTAGTTCTTCTCTAGTCTTCTACTCTGTACACTGATGACCTCCTTGGGTTTGAAGCAGTAGTATAAATCCATTGGCTGTCAGTAAAAGAAATGGTGACAGTGAATGGAGCGCATCCTCTGTCTTTCTTCTTTGCTCTAATCTCTCTTTTTCACAAAATCTGACAGTGAGACTGGGTGCTGGTCTGTGGTGACACATGATGGGCACTAGAGGGAGCCACAATTCCTCTGTTTTTTCAGATGAGTGAGATTTTACAGCATATATCTATATCTATATGTATGTATATATATATATATATATATATATATATATATATATATATATATATATATATATATATGAGCGACACAGTCAGTTGCAATAGCCAATCAGATCTTGATTCTGCATACCAAGGCCAGCTAGAAGGTCTTACGTTGAACTGGACATGTACGCGTCCTGTGATTGGATAAGCACTTGCTAGAGCCAGAAAGGCGGCAATTTGCAGAATATCGAACTAAACCCGGAGATCCAACAGCTATCACTGTATTTTTAACCCATAATGGCTGAAGGAGGAGAAGAGATTGATCTGGTTGTAGATATACTTTCCACGACATTTTCAAGACGGGCCTTTCATGAAAAGCTGGATATTGTGAGAAGAGGTCGGCCAACCCCTGTGCTAGCTAGCCTGTCCCAGCAAGGAAAAGGGTTTGTCTGTCATTTCCAGACGAGCAACTATGAATGATACGTCACTGAAGGCCTAAGTGTGAAATGCACGGCCTGCCACTGTAGAGATATAGATATATATATATAGATGTGTGTGTGTGTGTGTGTACAGCAGTGTAATAAAATAGAAATATAACAATTGCATAAAAGCATGGTCATGATGGTGGGGAGAGCAGCAAAAGAGTTGCTGAACTTTTTGTATTTTGTGTTTTTGCAAGTCCATTTACTTTATTTCAAAGGTTAGTTTGTATTTGTCTGAAACAAACGTGATCCCCTCTTCATAAAAGATAAACATAATAATTTTGCATTTAGCATTAGCATGTTTATTATTCTAACAGATTCATTGTTGGCTTAAGCGTAAGTGGACAGCAGAGGGCACCGGACTACAAACAACACGATTTTGCTATGGACTGTGCCTAGGGACAGCCCTCCCCTTGGCCTGTATCGTCTGCATCAGCACTTTCTGATGCTGCAGCCCACGGTCTCAGCCTGTCTCTGTTCTGCTGTCTCTGCTCCTCCTGTCTCCAGTGGCAGCTCATGGCTATACACACTGTTTTAGATGTTCTAAAATATGAGCATTTTATCTTCTCTGACCCTACACATGAAGAAGGAGCAGGGGTCTTAACATTTATTATTCTGGAGAAATGACAAGAGTAGCCTAGTAAAGAATATAGAGAGGAACAAAAAAGACTTACAAACAGACTGTTTAAGAGTGCAAATTCATTCAATTCAATAATAAGATCAAGATATACCGTATTTTCCGGACTATAAGCCGCTACTTTTTTCCCACGCTTTGAACCATGCGGCTTATACAGAGATGCGGCTTTTCTATGAATTTTTCTTCAGCCCTCAGGGGGGCGCTCTAGCAGGAAGTGCAAAAACGAGACAAACGAGGCAGCGGTAGTCAGTGCAAACAAAAAAGCGCCAGTTTTTATTCTTAGCATATGCAACCCAAGATGCACAACAGCAAAATACGGTAATATTTTTACACCCTCACCCCCTCATAATGGAAAACAAATGAAGTGACAGTGGTTTGGTGTTCAGTAGTTTCAATGCTCAGGAGGAAGATGAATAGTGACTTGTGGTTTCAGTGCACGGGAGAATGAAGTGACTTTAATAGTTGCGCAGTTGTGCTTTAACAGTGCGCAGGAAGAAAAAGTGACAGTGGTTTGGTGTTCAGTGGTTTCAGTACACAGGAGGAAGAAAAATAAAGCAACTTGGTTTTAGTGCACAGGAGGAAGATGAATAAAACCATCAATGACTTTTCTGTTTTGTTTGATCAGCACTTTTACTGCCGTGTTACAGGCACTGTTCGGAAACAATCAGTTCAGGTATATGAATAAACACTTCTGGTACAAAATCTATGTAAATATCTTATTTCTCAGCCTGGATATCGGCGGCTTATAGTCCGGTGCGGCTTATATGTGACAAAATATATATTTCTTTTAAATTTTAGTGGGTGCGGCTTATATTTAGGTGCGCTCTAAAGTCCGGAAAATGCGGTACTGTAAAATAGTTAACATCAGTGAATGAATGATTGATGACAGACTGTATCTTCTGCTTTGTCTAAGTTTTTGTATGTCCTCAATTCTGTACAATAATAATTGGTTTGTGGGCCGGATCTGGTCCGTAGGTTGTGAGTTTGAGACCCCTGTCTAACACTATCTTAGACCAAGACCATGAGTGAGTCTGGCTGCTTACACTGACCTGCTCATAGGCCCAGGTGATGCTGTTTTTTTGGGAGCAGAAATGTCTTTTGACAGGACCTGTGTGCTCTGCATGTCTGCCCTGAAACAGTCCAGTGGAATCCATTAGAATAGCAGAAAATTAAGTATTACGTATTGCTTTAGTCATGGATAAAATGCTGTAGTGCAGTATCGATCTCTGGCTCTGCTGCAGAGGGCTGTTCTGCTGTGGGTTTTCAGATGAGTGTGTCTGCTGTAAAATCAGCTCAGCGCGTGCTTGACATCTCCACTGAGTTTATTCATTATCTTTTAATACAGCAGAGTGAGAGGCTCCAAAACAGTATTTAAGAAAATGCAAAAGGATTTTTTTGGGTTCCGACTCAATTGAACCAAACCACATTTTCACAATTAACATAATGATAAATGAGGTGAAAAAAAGATTCAAATCTAAACCAAAGACACAAACACAAGACAGAGAAGTGCAAGCACAGGTGAGGCCTGAGAGGGAGCCGGTTGGCTGGAGGAAGGCCCTTGAACAGGTATAGAACATCAGGGCCATAACATGATCTGTCCTCAGCTCCACCTGCAGACAGATATGGGATGACAAGAATGGGACAGAAAAAGGTATGTGGACTTAGAATACTGACAGTTGAATTGAGAAAAGCAGCTATATACGGCACACCAGCAAAAACAGGCCTATTGCCTTGGATCACAGGTGTCAGGTTGTCCCCAAAACTGAGGGCCACAGGAGGTGTGCAAATGTTAGTCTACGTTTCATTAAAGCTGCTGTCCACTGTTTCAAACCAAGGAGAGATAGTCCAACCTAACTGGTAATATACAGTTTGGGTACTAAAAAAATTCCAACATGGCAGTGCTGAACACCACCCAGTGCCCTTCAATTTTCAGAAAGAGAAAACAAGCTTGAAGCAATCTTTACATAAGGTGGAGTTTTTTAATAATGCCATTATGAGGATAGTATGTGGGTGGGAATTATAATGCTGCATTGTGGTATAAACAAACACACAGCAGAAGCAATAAAATAATCCAGATTCAGCTTTGGTGTAGAGCATTTTCCTGAAGGAAGTTTGGAAAATCAGATGTTAACATAGCAGCAGAGCATTTGTATCTCCTGGGACGTGGAAGCATGCAGTAGATGGCTCATGAAGAAATCCTGATGGTGGATGTTCTACAAATAAATGCTAATAATAACTGTATTTGAAGTAACTACAATTTTCAACAGTGGAAATGGAGTTAGAGCCAAGTGGAGAACAGTATGAGGCTGCCAGACTGTCAAAACAAAACCACTCGCTGCATCACTCCTATAGCCAAGTTTCCATAAGAGTGGCACCACTGGGTTTTTAGCTGATGATGTGTGTAAATGGGGCTTTAGTAATACAGTTCATAGTTTATAGTCCTATTTTTGACAAAATTTAAAAAACCTAATTCCATAAATATGGTGTAAAATGTAAACCCGCATGAGTGCTGCCCTCCTCAGGTTGAACGCTGTCGACCGTACTTCCTGATCATGATGACGTCATGATGTACGTTAACCACACCTTTGTAGCAGGTAACCACACCTGCGGTACAGCCCACAGTACTAACTCACGCCTCCAGAGGTGGTCTCTGTCAGAACTAGGTCACTGCAGCGACTGAACACGGTCACACAGAGCGACACACGCACGGATGAAAAAAAAGAAAAAGCACAAGTAGTGTTTAGAGATAGACTCACTCATTTTTAGATCAACAGAGACATATATTTTGGGTCACGCTGCCACTGGCTCCTGTTTGTCTATTATTTTGCTCTGTTCATGCCGTAAAAACTTTAGAAGAACAAGCTCAGTCTACCGTAGTTTATGATATGTTCAAGTGCTCACACACAGCGTTGATGCAGAGTAATTGGCGTGTTGTTCTTAGTTTGTTGATGTCATGTGTTTTTAACTCCTAAATGTTATTGTTGATTTTTATTCATGTCTCAATGATTACTAGTAAACAAGTTAAATCAGGAATTTAAAGAATTGTGCTTGCCCTAACTGGAACTGTACACTCTATGCTTTTATTCCACTGAAAACCATTTGTAGTTTAGTGCACAGGTCCATTACAAACCTGCCTTAAACTGTTCACCCACCAACAGCCTTTTGTTTCCCACTGAAGTCTGTCTTAAGTATCCTGTGATCCTGCTCAGTCCTGTTCTTTACAGCTGAATTTCTTTTGTTACTGCAGGGTCTTTTCTCTGTTCACTCTCATGCACAAGTAGCCTTTGGTGAGAGATATATTCATGTGGCAGTTTCATTAGCAAGGATACTCACGGCCATCGACCACTTCTTGCTGGCAGTGAAGCCAGCCTCTGGTCCCAGTCATTTATTGATCTAGAGGTGCAAGGAGCACATAAGCAGAGGCAGAGCTGTGATTGTCCTGAGCCCACGCTCGACCCATACACAGCAACATCCATGATCCAGTTTAAGTTGTGAGCAAAGGCATGCCCCTCACACGGCCCAGTTTTTGAGAATTACTCCTAATGTTTTACATTAAAGAATTACCTCCATCAGTAACTAGTGAGGTACCACACAGCCTCAGACCAAAGATTTATGAGCTTCTTCTTGACAGACAGCTAGGGTGGTGGATTGGACATAAAATCCAGGGCCAGCATCTAGAATCTTACCACTAAAATTAGCTCTTAGTATTTTCGAAAATATGCCTCACAATTTTCTTACTTCAGAATATACATTTAGGAGTAGGACCCAGTAAAGAGGAGTGCTCTTTAAACCCTTCTCTGCACCACAACCAAGCGCTCATAAATGGTCACCATATGGCAATATACCTCCATCCACCAGATAGCATGCTCCAGACGGAGTGCAAATCACATGCTCAGGCGACCAGGTCAGGTAAAGGCAAAAAGAAATTAAAAAAAATCTCAAAAAAATAAAAAAAGGACAGCAGTAAATTACTGCAAAATCCAAAACATGTGATATCAAAGTAAAATAAAAGTAGTGATATAAATGTCTAAATAAACATTGTTGGTCACATAGTTTGCCACCCTGGTCTCCAGTTCCACTGTTTCACCAGTGACATCCAGTTCTACCTCTTCACCAAAACCATTACTCCTGCCACTCACTCCACCCTCACCAGCTGCATCACAGAAATCAAAACATGGCTTCAGACTAGGGGTGACTGATATATCGAATATACCAGTTGTATGGCGGCTTGTTTATTGTGAGATATACCTTTTTATTATATTGTGACCATTAAGCACAAATGTTAATTGGTTTAAGCTTCAGCACATTGTTGTGTTTAGAGTTTCTGTACTGTACAGGAGACACGGCACGGAGGAGATTGATTGACAATGGTCTACAGTCCCTTAGCCAATCAGGACGCGGAATATTCTGCGATATTGTGTTCTTTGCTCCAGTATAGCAATGTTAGCTTGCTAAAATGTCAAAACGGTGGTCTGGTAAATGTTCTGTAGATGGCACAAGAAACAACACTACATCGACTTCCTACCTCAGAACTCACAACTTAAATTCTAGTGGATTAACTTTATTTATGATGGGAACATTCCACATAAACCTATTTATTTGTGCTTTAATTGAATAAATAACTAGTTTTTATCTTGTTTGGGCTCCAACATCATCAGAGCAGGCCTTGTACTACCATGGAGCTTTCCAGGCTCGAAAAGCAACAGTTTCAGTTGGGACACAGCTATCTATGAAAACTCTACAGCCTTACAAATGAAGTACAGGTTTGTCAACTTGTACTTTGTCATTCAATAAGCTTTAACCAATTTTTTGTTTTGTATTAGTGTGCCTTTTGATACAAAAAAAAATTTGACAGGACAGTAGACAGGGTGAGGGAGAGGGGAATGACAGGGGCCAAATGGCCCAAGCTGGAATTGAACCCCGGTTTCCAAGGCATATGGTATGCACTCTACCAGGTGAGCCAGCGAGGCACCCCATTTAAGACCCCTTAAAAGGCAGCTCACAGGTAAACATACCAGAGCCACTAGATTCAACATACATGATGACTCCATTACATCTCTGAAAGAGTCAGTAGATGCGACGCAAGTCATCTAACCCTTAACGTAATTACATTGCATTGTATTTTAACCTGTTGTTGTGTCCTATCAGTACACATCATTTATGCAATTTTTTGTCATTTCAGCACTGCGGCTGTCCACAAGACACCTACCTATATAGTTTATGAAAACAACCTTCTGGAGCTTTTTGAGATGTGCCCTGTGTGTCAGCGAGTCTCGGATAAAGAAAGCTGGGTACATTTCTTTCTGTAGAACAGAAATGTCAACAGTGTCAGTGTCTTCAGAAAATGGAATAGTCCAATAATTCATGAAGCATATCTCCTGGAAACTAGACACAGACTGATTATCAGTCGGGCCAATAATCGGCATTTTGACTTAGCCGCGCCTCTCAGTCTGCAGTCACTACTCTGTCTCCAGCATTGTCCCATCCACTGCAGCATCTGATAGATTACAAGCAGAGCCACAGCACAAGTAACAGCCAATTAGCAGTGAAAGCTGTGCATGTACAGTGCTCACACACACGGCAGAGAGGAGAAAAAGTTTTGCTGAGTGGAGAAGCTCTGAAGAGCAGATATATGTTTAAAAGGTAAGTTAAGGCAGCAGACTCTAAATTCTAATAAACATCCCAGTCCTCTACAACTCACAACTAGCGTTACTGTGAGCCCAATAATGTTATATAAACATAAGCGGCAGCTCTGCTCACCCCCCAGACATGTCTGTTAATCACTACAAACAAGGTTGCTGATAATATTGATATGGAGATAGTCTGTGATAGTAGAGGTATGTGTGAGAGAGATGAATAGTCTTACTGCTTTTGTACTATTTTTTCAGCTATAGTAACATTAATTGTAATTGTTAGTAATGTAGCAGCCTAGTTTTGAATGACAGGGTCCCTGCTATCACATGTTGTTAAAATATAACATTTACATAAAACAGGCTACAGGCTTCCCAAACTGTAGTTGGTACTTTATAAGAGATGCTGCTGGCCCTGGGAACTCCCTGCAAAATTAAAAAAAAAAGATGTATATTGTCTAAGATTAAAAAAAACTTTAACATGTTGCAAATCTGAAAAGCTGTTTAATAAATTTAAACGAAGTTAAGTGTTTGAGTTTGTATTATTCAAAATTTTGTCGCCAATATTTTCACTTTTACTGCAAATGAATATCGGCTCCAAATATCGGTTTTCAGCCTCCTTGACTACTAATCAGTGTTGGCCCTCGGTCTATCTGTACTGGAAACCTCCAACTGTCCACTGCAATATATGCCACAGGTGCATCGTTCTTCAAAATTGAAAAGGTAATGTAGGACACAATGGATGGACCTGGAAATTCAAGAATTTTTCCTTATTGCATGTTCCAAAGCTTTGTGGAAAACATGTATTTATACAAGTTACATGTGGTTTAATATTTCAGTTGTTCAAGGTAATACGTGTGAACATCATCCCCTATAGTACCTTTTGACGACATGCCCAGTGGTACTTAGAGCCTGCAATTGTGCACAGGTGGAAGAAGGAACAGGATATCACATATTGGCACATACGTGGGTATTTATTTCTAATCTTCCATTCGTATACATTCTTTTTTTTTGTAGAGCAATATGGTGCGAGGGAGTTACTACATGGAGGAGGGATTAAAGAGCAGCCTTTCTGTCTTTAAGGCATGTGGTGTTTGTTGGAGAATTTTGGATCTATTGTAAGGTTGTGATGCCCTGAGCCTTGGGTTCTGTCAACAGATAGACTCAGACACCTGCAGGATAACATGTCTCTTGGCTAAGGGAGAACTCGTGCATTGTGTTCTGCATCCTGATTAGCTAAGGGAGAACTCGCGCATTGTGTTCTGCGTCCTGATTAGCTAAGGGAGAACTCGCGCATTGTGTTCTGCGTCCTGATTGGCTAAGGGAGAACTCGCGCATTGTGTTCTGCGTCCTGATTGGCTAAGGGAGAACTCGCACATTGTATTCTGCGTCCTGATTGGCTAAGGGACTGTAGACCATTGTCAATCAATCTCCTCCGTGCCGTGTCTCCTGTACAGTACAGAATGCGTTCGGCTTGTCAAATTTACATAAATGTTCGATCGCTAGCAGTGTGACTCTGAAGTGCAGTATGTTTGCAAGTTTTCTCCCCGACAAAACCCACAATGTCGACGAAATGTTCTGCACCAACAAAGCGGTCGCACCCAAAAGGCAGAGGAAGATGCTAAGTTTGAACTTTGAGAGAAATGTGAGAAAATGTTAATGCCTGTCTGAGAAAAGTGTATAAAGTGTGTGGTGAGGGGTTTTACAGCCTTAAAACATATATAATAATTGTAAAAAATAAAGCTGACTACTTCGCGGATTTCGCCTATTGCGGGTTATTTTTACCAATTCACTGTATACCAATTCTCTTACAGTGTTGTTACAGACTGTCATGTACAAAATCAAAAGTACTTGAGATAGGTTACACACTACTACAATGTCTGGCAAATGGAAAAAGGTAACTATTTATAAAATACATGTTGGCTAGTTTTTAAACTGATCTGACAGTCTTTAAGATTTATTTTTATCATACTTTTGTGCACTTTAGGACTGTCCAAGAAACTTGCAAAAATACCGAAGCAAAAAGATTGTGAGATACTACAGAAGTGACTTGAAAGCATCAAACAACACATGTACTGGACTGCAGCTTCAGTACGACAGTCCAACAGTCAATATTAAACCATGTGCAAGACATCCACACAAGGACCCTGCCTTCCCCAAGTGTTTACTTCCAGTACGTAAAACCAGAGACAAATGCAAGTGGTTGAAAGCAGGTTCTATATATTACTTTGAAGTCTTCCTCTTTTCGGGAATGTCATGAGCAACAAACTGTTCCTGAAAGACATAGAAAAACTTAGTCCCACTTGCAAACTTCTTCTGTGGAATCTTTCCAAAGTGTGATTTTTGCGTTTTTTGCGATTTGATTCAAAAAGACCAGCTCAACTTTTAGTAAGTTTTAATACTTTAAATGATAACTTATAATAACATATTAAGTTTCCTATGCTATTTCCAGGACAACAAATACATACTTGTATTACAGATAATGACATTTTGGACCTGTGTTAGGCACCCGCTTTCAGTGCCCAGAGCAGCTGTGCGTGTTCAGTTGAGATCGGAAAAGAAGACCAGGAATCAAGAGATTTGCGTCCAAGAATTGTATTGCCCTTTTACAATGTTCTACAGCTGCAGGGTTCAACCAGTACAAACAAAAGGCACAAGGAAGAACAACAGGAAATCGTGGAATACAGATTTTTATAGTACACCTTATCTAAGCTCCACCTTAGGGATGGGCTGTTATTGTTTTAGCAGTAAGCAAGCGTGTCTCTTCGTGATTTGCCCAGTGGCCAGTATTTTTCCATTGGTCAGTTCTCTTTCAGTAGTATTTTTCCAGAAGGCCATTGGTGTGGCCTTGAGCAATGTGGTCTGGACCGCACCCTGAACAGAGGAACAAAGCATGTTGTACAATATTGCGCCTCTACTAGTGGACGCCTACACAGTTTTTAGCACAATGTATTAATGTAAAACTTGTAATAAAATAAGCTGTTATAAAACACAGTATTAATGTATATGTCCCTTCATATTAATGTATATGTCCCTTCATATTAATGTATATATCCCTTCACCTGGTATTGGAAAAGATTTTTCCTGACCCAGGTCTATTCATCAGAAAGGTCTCTGAGCCTCTCAGTGCACAATATGAAAGACCACACAAAGATGATGTCCTTGCAACCTACACCGTTTATTATTTTATTAGTGAAGCTTTTGTTTAGTATTTTAATGGATTAATTATTTGTGCATTTGGTAAAGAACAGACATTGAGGCACACATTTTCAATGCAAGGATGGTCTGCAATACATGTTGGTGTTGTTGTAATTCTTATTCTTAATAGTTGCTGTAATTCTTCTTGAAACCTACAAAAAGTGTGGGAAAGAATCAATAGTGCAAGAAAGAATAATCAAATTTTCTATGGAGATTACGTAAGGCCCTAATGTACCTACCTGTTGAAGTCACAAAACATTATGCATAACATGTAGCATAACTCTCTTGAGGTGCATGTTTATGCATTTTATGACAGATAAGGCGTAAAAGCAATTAGCCATGGATGAATAATGTTGTTTTGATTTCGACATTCACACGTGGTCGTTACATAAGATCACAACATTGTAAAACTTGAGGTACTAGGTACAGATGTCTATTTCAAGACTTTTGTGCACTGGATAGAGTGCAGTCCCCCGTACTGTGCTGGTGTTACTTTTTTAAGATAGAAACCCTTACACCACACTTACACCTACTATTTATCGCTATGGATTATACAGTATATGCCTCCTATTAAATTGTAGCTACATATGGCCTCAGTAGGCTAAATTTAGCATAACACAAATACAATAATAGCCTATATACATTTTACTATGAAGGAGGAAACCGTGTTTGCTAAATATCCTTTTAATTCAGCCTTTTGCCCATTGATAACTTGTATAACCTTGTTTAAGTCGCCGACCGACAGTGGAATGGTGGCAGAACATGAAGTGCTCTGTTCAGTTAAGGGGCCAGTTTCCAAAACCAAGCGTTCAGAGAGGAGCACTCCAGGGAGGGGTTTCTAGGGCCCTGTGTAACCTAAACCTTGAGACATTATGGTCGAAACATGCTACATACATATCAGTGGGAACACAAGGAAATGTGCTAATAATTGAAAAAGGTGCATTCAATGTCTCCTTTAAAGGCAAGTTCATAAATTGTACAAAATATAAGCAGCTCTTGCGATGTTTCTGTTTGGAGTTCAGAAATCTGAAACACATCAGGAGACCACTTCCTGAAGACTGCCACTTAGTCTGGCATTTTGTAAAGCAAGTATCTCTTTGCCTTTCAGGTACTGCAGCTGAGATGAAATGAATCATCTCTGACTTGAGGTGAAACATTAAATTACATTTTAGCCTCACTATTGGTAGTTTAAGTGTATTGGTGTTCAGTTGGTGACTCATCACGACTCCAGGCTATTACAGTCACTAAAAACTAAGTAAAATGGAAATGGGGCAGGATGTTTACAATAAAATGCTTATTTAATTATGAAATGCCATGTCCAGACAACTTTAAAGATTGTCTGTCTTTAAACAGCTTGCAGCATTCTGTTGAAATGCTGCGAAAAACCAACCAAGAGAGAAACGGGGGAAGACCTTGATTGTGTGACAGGGATATCAAAGGCTTTTTGGAACATTCCTGTCTATCACTCACTTCAGAACTGTAGCTTAAGGCTGCATTGCCACAAATGGCTTGGAAAGGACAAGTTAACATGTTATTTGGTCTGACATTATCTCCAACTGTTATTAGTAACCATAGGCACTGCACTATTTCTTCTGTGATTAGCAAATTCAAGTGTTACCTATTTTCTGTTAAACCCGACCAAGATGTTTGGAGTTGCTGTCTAAAATGACTTGCAAAACAAACAAACCAGTTCCAGTACATTCAGCTCTGTTATGTGCAACCTAATCTCTAACAGCTGTTGTTCCTACTTTTTAATAGAAGTTCCCAGTACAACATAATTTGCCACAAGTTTGTCAGACAGGAGGCCATTGGTTTACATAGTTGTCAGTGCTTTATAGACCTCAGTCACTTGATTGCCTCTGGGCTTATTTCTGCAGTATGTATTTTGGATTTGACAGGCTACGTATCTGTGTTTCACCTGCTATCACCTCAAACATCAATTCTGACCAAACTGGACATCATACTGGGTCAAGGGGTCTTAAGGTCATAATAATAAACATTCATGTAATAAAAGTTGACACTGAACAGAACAATAAGTAGGTGTCCAGTCAGCTGTTAATCAAAACCTATGTATCAAAATAAACCTAGTTCATACTGTAATTTATGTTACTGATACAGTACAAGATACAGTCTGCTCCAAAAGAGTGATGTAGCATAATAATTTATGGAGTATGGCAGATGTGAAATATGACACAACTGCTTGTTTATTTATGTGCACAGCCACATGCCAATGATAGATATGAATTCTAAAGGCAATGGGAAGAATTGTGGGAGAGCTGGATGGGAATGGGCAGAAAAAGCCCAAGTGTAGATGTGTGGAAACAAGCTGAGCTGTGAGGTTGTAGCCAGGGCACAGTTCGTCTAATTGGCAGCTGTCTGACATGTCAGCTGAGGCAGGACTACCATTCTGAGTGCTGATCAAAAGTGAAGCTGCTGTGTTATGGCGTCTGGGGAGGCTGTGGGCTGGGATTGAGGATCAGGGTCCAGAGACACTCTATTAGGCCTCAGCTCAGTGCTCCCTATGCCTAATGATGTCACATGTAATACCAAGCTGCTGAAAGTGAAATGGTGTCATCTGGGATGTTTCTGATACAGATGCAGCTGGAAACAGCACACAGTGTGTCTGTAAAAGATCACAGTGGCCTGCCCACACCTATATGAGTGTACCTCTGTTTCAAGTTCACATCAGACCTCAACTTTTATGAATTGTGGACACCGCTTCATGTAATAGTTCTGCCAGTTGTTCTGACAGAACAGTGCTGCATGATAGATACTTCATGATCTGCCCAACGGCTGTGTTTTATTTTTGAGTTCTATATATATGGGCAGCTGCGTCACTAACTATGATTTTTTCCATTGTTATTGATCTGAGTCTTGGAGAACTTTGCCATTTATAACGACACAGGTAATACGGCCACCATTGTTGATGCTAACACTCACCCTCATAAGACCAGAAGACGTATAGGAAAAGAGCTGGAGCAGATGTATGAGAACATGTTCACTGGTGTTAAAAACTATGTTTATTTGTTTAAATAGTCGAATAGGATGGTTTTGTTGGGTCGTTCCACTGGTAAGGTTCCGTGGGGGCTAGGAGCATCACATAACATGTCTATGCGTGTTTGGGAAATGTTTTGCTGCCATGATCTCAGGATGCATACACAACTAATGCTAAACGCTTTACTCCGAGAATTGATCAGTGGTATTGTTAACAGTTATAGGCAGATTTGGTTGATAATAGCGAACAGACAACGTGCCCTGTAAAAATGAAAATAGTGGTCCAGGTTTGGTCTATGTCTATAACAATTCATACCATAGGACCATCAAAATGGCACCAGCAGGTGTGAATAGAGATTATGAAAGGACTTTTTTTTTTAAACAATATATACATATTAAAGGGTTGGTAAACTGTAGCTTTTAAATTTAATGTAGGTGATACACTGAGGATATCTAAACTGACGGGGATGTTTAGAAAGGGATATGAGCAGATTCATACGGATACAATTTTCAATCATTTAGATTAATAATAATTTACAAATTTACAATAAAAGAGTGCATTACAATAGAACCTCCTTTATATAGACTTAAAGATTATTTAGGGGAGTTGGTAAAAGGAACCCTTTTTAAGGTCAGAATTACAAAAAGTGACTATAGATAACAATAAAACATTTAAAATTAAAAAAATGTAATTAAATGAATTAAATAATAATAATTAAAAAAAAAATACAGTCAGAAAAAAGACTGTGTGTAAAGATCTGTTGTTGGTGAAATGGCTCGGATATCCAGATTGTATGAACAGCTGGGTTAATGAGAAAGAGATTGTTGATGCATAGTCTGATAAAAGACAACCAAACTGTATTTTGAACATCATTTAAACGCTTCTCCGTGGACAGGAAGAATTGATTTCGTGTTACACTGCCAAGAAATGTCTCAGCGTATGTGTATCCAAAAAACAACATATGGCATTTTAGGACAAATATGCCAAACCTATTGTTTTGAATGAGCCATATGAAGTTGGTCTTATCAAGATACAATACCCAATAGTGTAAATGCCCCTCAATGAGCTTCCGTGTGTGTCTACGCCTGCGTCAAGATTAGGAAGATGCGGCTCTATTCGTTCAAAAGATGAGTTTTTATTTATGACACCTGCAAACGGAAAGTTTCATGTCAAGATCATTTTGGCCAGTCTGTTCTTTCAAAAAGGTTCCCATTGCCCCTGCTGTCAGACTTGCACACAGCAGAGCTCATCAGCACATAAATGCAAAGTATGCTATAGACAGAGTAGCTTTGAAAACATTCTGCATCCTAGCTGGAACAAGAGTGTGCAACCAGGAGAATCTCTACATGGGACAGAGCTCCAAATTTGACATTATAGGATTTGTTGATCATGAGACATGCAACGGGAGTTACACTAGAAATCTGTTTAATTTTTTAGCACTATGACACAGAGTTTCTAGGACTGTTTGCGGATAGGCATCCCTACCTGGCTAAATCATTCAAGCCTTATTTTCAGAGGGGTGAGTACACTGGAGAGTATTACCAGCTGATACAGACCACAGAACACCACCTAAAAGACACACCCCTGGCCATGACCCACCAAGATTTTGGAGCTGGATACATGCTTTTTTGGTACAAATTTAGAACCTGATGAAGGAAGTTTTTTTATTCTGTCTTTGAAACTGTAATTGAAATTTCAAACAGAAGACATTGACTACTACTAAACCATAAATGCAATAGAACATATTTTATGGGTGTGTTAACATGTGATCAACTTCCAAAAAGCTACGCTGATAAATTTCCAGCCATGTTGATTGTGAACACACACCCCTCTTTTATGCCTGGGGAGCACTGGCTCATTGTGTCAGGATCCATTGCTGGTTTTTGGTCTCTTCCTCCCTTCTGTGTGTTTTTGTCTCCACCTTACCTGGGCGTGATGTGGGCGTGACCTGACCATGGCAGATGGCACACCTGTCTCCAATCCAACCTTCATCAACTGCAGGATAAGAAGCCTGGTTCTTCATTCACTCCTCACCAGTTCGTTGTTGCTAAATCACTAGTTAGTAAACAGTTGGCTCATCTTTGTCTTTGTACTTTGGTAGTTTTTGTACTTACCATCTCCTGTGTCCAGGTGCTGTCTGCCAGTCTGCCTACCTGCTCTTGGTTCCGTTTCTCTGCCTTCGTTTCTGCCTGCCTGCTCGCTCCTCCGCCAGCTCCTCTTTGTCAAGATTACAACTATTTACCTCAGAGTAATTCTTGCATTAAACCTTTCTGATACTCACCTGCTGTGCTCTGTTTTTGGGTCCTTATAAGAGCTGTGACACATTGTCTATATCACAAGGAACAAAGAATACTTTGACAGTTCATTTTCTCACAAAAAACTCTTCTTCTTCTTCTTCTTCTTCTTCTTCTTAATACATCAAACCATAATAATAAAAAATGGACATACATACAGAAAATACATACAACAAACAATACATCACAAAATGGATATTTTAGAGAAAAAAAGACAAAAACTTTTTGCGTATTTGTCATACGTAAATGTTTTAGATCATCAAACTTATTTAAATATTAGACAGAAAGATAATTAGCGTTAGACTTGACTTCGTTAATCCACAAGGGAAATTGCTTTTTCACAGTAGCTCAGTGATGAACAAACACACAATAAAAAAAAAGAAAATATATATATATGTATATATATATATATATATATATATATATAATAAACAATAAGAATATGTGATTTACATATGTACAGATGTACAAAAATATGGAATAGCCAATAAATTATTTACATAAAGTGAATACGAAATAAGGTGCATGAAACAAGAGACAAGTGTGAATTGGAGAGCTATCTATTGCACAAAGAGTCATTGTACAGCAGAATTTAGAATGGTATAAATGAAGTCTTATATGTTTCGGTGTGGCAGCAGAGTTGGATAAGTCTATTTGAAAACAAGCTCCGCTGCCCCTCAGTAGTCTAGTGAAGTGGGTGGGATGAATTGTCCATGATGGAGAGCAGTTTGTTTAGTGTTCTTCTGCCCCTCACTTACTCAAACGCTTCCATACTGCAGCCTATAACATCCTTTCGGATCAGTTTTTTGAGCCGGTTAATGTCCTTCTTATTAGTGCTGCTCCCCCAGGAGACCACAGAAAGTACTTGCTACCACAGACTGGTAGAAGAGCTCCAGCATCTTGCTGCACACATTGAAAGACCTTAGCTTTCTCAGCAAATAGAGTCTGCTTATGCCCTTCTTGTACACAGCTACACCGTTGTCCTTCCAGTCCAGCCTGCTGTTCAAGTGGTCCACTACATCCACCTTCTGGCCCAAGATGGTGATGGGCTCCACTCTTCCTCCTGAAATCAACCACTAGCTCTTTTCCACATTCAGGAGCAGGTGGTTAGTCTGGGACCACTGTGCAAAATCAGCGTTCAGTGTCCTTGACTCTGACTCCTGCCTGCCTCTGATACACCCCACCAATGCAGAGTCATCCAAAAACTTTTGCAGGTGTCAGGATCTGGAGCTGTACTCGAAGTCAGAGGTGTACAGAGTGAACAGAAATGAAGACAGGACAGACACAGATGTGTGGCGTCCCCACATCATTACACTACAGTATCAGACAGAAAGCCCCCCAGCTGCACAAACTGGGGCCTGTCAGACAAAGCCAGTAATCCAGGAGACAGTGGAGGAGCTGGCACCCATCCTGAGCAACTTCCTTCTCAAAAGAAAGGGCTGAATGGCGTTAAAGGCACGGGAGAAATCAAAGAACATGATCCTCACTGTGCATCCGGCACCATCCAGGTGTGAGTGAGCATGCTGCAGCATGTGGATGACAGCGTTGTCCACGCAAACATGAGCATGATACACAAACTGTAAAGGTGTCCAGGGCAGGGGCCTCCAGAGGTCTGAGGTGAGCCAGGATGAGGCTCTCCAGGACCTTCATGATGTGCTCGCTTCCCCTCCCTTCTCTGAGCTGGGACTGTGTCAACAGTTAATGACAAGTTCTACTGCGCCAACAAAACTACTCAAAACATCACCATGGCGGGCATGTCTCTGGCTGCTCTGGTGCTGAGTTTTGCCTATGAATAGTTTATACAGAGCCAAGACAAAAGACTTGCGAAATTCAAAGTCTGTGGAGTAAAAATAAAGGACCCCAAGACAACATCTTCAAACTTTATTAGTCACTTGAAAATAGGTGAGTCACTCAGATAGGTGAGTTAGAAAAGTACGCTTGAACGTTAGCAAACCTGATGATAAGCTAAACTCAGCATATGCTGTTAATGTTGTGAGTTTAAACTTGTGTTGGCTGTATAGTGTGCTTTTTATACTTAGTCATCTGTTGCTGGCTTTGCCATCTAACAATCTTTATTTCTATCTATGGTTTACTGTAAAAAAAACAAAAAAAACAATTTAATTAAAAGCATATCATATAGAAAGGTTAGCTTATTTATTGTTTCGTTGATTTAGCTGACCGGGATATAACATGCAACTGGCATTTTCAATTATCATCTACAGGTGCACGGTAGCAGAGTGGTTAGCGCTCCTGCTTTACCCCCGGCCGACTCAAACAATCTCAGCCAACTCTGGTCTTTCTGTGAGGAGTCCTCCCTGGGTGTCACTGTGGGCTCTCTCCGGATTCTCCAGCTTCCTCCCACCACCCAAAGACATGCATGTATAGGTCAACTGGCAACACTAAAGTATCCCTAGTGAATGAATGTGAGAGTGTCTCTCTGTCTGTCTCTCAGTGTCAGCCCTGCGACTAGCTGGCCATTGTCCAGGGTGTACCCCGCCTAAGGCCCAAAGCTGCTGGGATAGGCTCCAGCCAACCGCGACCCCAAACGGGACTAAGCTTCAAAAAGAACAGCCAGGGCCATCCAATACAGAACGCCATTACCGAATCCATTATACAAGACCTCATCATTACATGCAACCTACCACTGTCTTTGTTAGACATCATTAATTTTAGAAAGTTTATGTCGGTGGTGAAGAAGAGACATTGCCCAGTAACTAGAAATACTGTCAACAGATGTCTGAGTGAAATAGAATAGGAATCTAAGACAAACATAAGTTCAAAAAAATAAACACTGTCTGTGACTGTCAATATTTGGACTGACAGGAGCATGCAAGGGTTTTTGGGAGTCACAGCTCACTTCATGAACATGGCAACAAATGCCCCAAGACTGCATTCAGTTCTTTTAAGATGTGATCAGTTTACTGGGTCTTACACTGGAGAACAATTACATGAAAAATTTGAAGAGGTATGTTACATCTTTGACATCAGACACAAATAACATAATCAGTGACTATGCCTCCAATATGAAGAAAACCTTTACAGTTTGCTTCCCGACTGCAACAGCTGTGAGTGAAGGCAATGAAGATGATTTGGAGAACAGTAGTTTATGGGAGAGGATTACAAGGATGTTGTTACATACAACACATACAGAGCAGCTGTCGGCAGCAATGGCTGCAATGTTTTGCACATTCATTGCAGCTTGTTGTGAGTGATGGACTCACTGACCTCACATAAGGGGAAAAAGTGGTGACTTTAAGTTCAGCTCTTCCTTGTGTGCTTCCGCTCAACAGCCAGGTGATGAGTATGCTCAATACGACTTGTCATGTTCTTGGTTTGGTAAAAGCATTGCAAAAGTCACTCCAACGCCATTTCCAAGGGATTTTTGCTAATGTCAGAATGGATAACACAGCTGAAAGCCCAGGCAATTTTCCATTTGGAGATACTATCTATATGATGTCTGCTCTTCTAGACCCATCATTCTGCTTCTTTTGGCTTGAGCAAGATGTCCATGCACCAGTAAAGGTCAAGAATGAAGTGAAACAGAGTAATAGGTTAGTAACGAGGGTGGGATTAAATAAAAAGTTTGTCTTCTTCCCACTCCTTTTTGGGCAGAGAGTCTGTTTGATGAACTATTTTGTTATTATAAGAAAATGTTTATGTTGTTGGGTATATGCACATTTCTTCTAGCTCAAAATAAATAAATAAACAAACAAACAAACAAACAAATTAAAAAGAAATGGTGGTTTGTTTCACTTTATTTCACTCAGTAAAAAGAATAGAGTATAATGGAGTAAAACAAATGTGTAAAATAAATAAGTAGATACATAAATGATTACATTTTAAAAAGTGATTTAAAACAAACTGTTTATAAAACAATACATAAAAGCCAGACTGAATAAATAAGTTTTGAGTTATATTTAAAAATGTGAATGCCTTGGGCTCTTCTCAGATCCTCTGGAGGCGGTTCCAGTGTGTCGGTGCAAGAGTGCTAAAAGCAGAGTCACCAAAGATTTTAGTTCTAGTTTGTGTACTATATATATACTTTACTAATACAGTTATTTACAGTTCAGCAATTAAAGCATCCACATGTTATGTCTCCTTACAAGTATTGTTAGTATCACTAATATTAATTTTATTTTAAATAACAATATATATATATATATATATATATATATATATATATATATATATATATATATATATATATATATATGTATATGTGTGTGTGTGTGTGTGTGTGTGTATGTATGTATGTATATATATATATATATATATATATATATATATATATATATATATATATATATATATATGCATTATGTAGCAATGCACTTAATGCATATACCTTGTCTTGGCTGAAGCTTGCAAAGTCACCATCTCAGAGAAGAACAGTAGTGAAGAAGATGAACAGGATGAGGGACCTACTACACCAAATAAAATCCTTCACCTTTTCTCTGGGTAACAAAAGAAAAACAAAAAGAGTGTGGACTACAACTCATCCATCTAGACTGAACTCATACACTACAATCAGGTAGGGTATATGCTGTTCCTGCCACCAGTGCACCAGTGGAGAGGGTCTTTAGTCATAGAGGACTGATAATGCGTCCTCACAGGTTTAGTGCAAAGACTTTGTCAAGTTTGATCATACTGAAGTGTAACTCTTTGTTTTTTTAAAGATGGAGTGTAGTAGTAGAGTAGTACAGTATGTTTGTTTTTATTAGTATGCTGCTGTTATAACATACAAGCTACACTCTTTGCAGTCATCTAGTTTATAAACTATACAGTTAAAGCTCCACAGAACCCAGCATAGTTCAGTTCACTTTGTATTCCCTTTGGATTTGTTAATCAACAATGATAGAAAGTAATCAATTTATTCTATTTGTTGTCAGTTTTAATAAAGGAGTATTCTGGATGTTCACGTATGAAATATACAAATAGTTAAGAATACTAAAAATGTTTAGAATGGCCCTATGTAATAATTGTGCCACCCTCAGCAGCAACAACTGCAATCAAGCATCGGAGATAACAGGCCCACTCTTCTCATGATTTATTGACTTTTACATGTGGTCAGTAGTAGGCTACATGTACTAGCACTCAGCATATTGTGAAGTTTGTGTTTTTTATCAATACAATGGTCCCTCGCTATAACGCGGTTCACCTTTCGCATTCTCGCTGTTTCGCGGATTTTTTTAGTGCAATTTTGCATGCTTTTTTTGTTTTACAGCCTTAAAACATGTATAATAATTGTAAAAAATAAAGCTGACTACTTCTCGGATTTCGCCTATTGCGGGTTATTTTTGGAACGTAACCCCCGCGATAAACGAGGGACCACTGTAATACTGTTTAACTCGTGGTATAGGGACTTTTTTCTCTGAGTGAAAATTGTCTGCAGTCGTCCACAATTAGCTTTATTTAGGACGCTAGGTTAGCTAAGGTTATTTAAGCTAGCTTTTTTATCTAGAGAGCAAAATGAGTCAGCATTGAGTAATTGTCTCTGGCCCCCTCCGCGTAAAGGGTAACAATGAACAGTGTAGCAGATTAGTTTCCATGATTGGTATTGTAGTCAGAAAGGTTATGATTTTGTGGATAACTTTCCTTCTGGAGCTGCCCAGGCCTGCTGAGGGCAGACGGCTTGCATCCTACTGGATATGGCGTTGCCATTTTGTCTAGCAATATAGACAGGGGTATCCGGTGCATTTAACACAAAGAATCTCAGCAGGTTGCAGGGGATTAGAGACCCTGCAAGACAGGATAGTGTAGGTGTGGAGTCGGGTGATGTTGTAGCTGTCAGATGTCTGGTTAGAACACAGAGTCGCAGTCTTAAATGCCTCTCTGTTTCTTTACTGGGACACACCCCATAGAGACTAGATATTTTCAGCATTCAAACACAGACCCCTGTAGAAACCTAATACCAATAAATAACACACCTAACTTAAACATAGGGAAACAATAGAGTTGTCAACTGTAAATGTTAGATCAATTTTGTCTAAATCACTATTAGTTAATGATGTCATTGGTGATCATAGAATAGATCTAATGTCGCTTACAGAAACATGGCTAAAACAGGACGAATACATTACCGTATTTTCCGGACTATAGAGCGCACCTAAATATAAGCCGCACCACTAGACTACTGTAATTCTCTGCTGGCAGGATGCCCAAATAACTCCTTGAAAAGTTTTTAGCTCGTCCAAAATGCAGCAGCTAGAATATTAACAGGAACAAACAGACGAGAACACATTACATTACATTACATTGCCTCCGTGTAAGACAGGGAGTCTTACACGGAGGCAATGTGTTCTCGTCGTACTGGCTTCCAATTGAATTCCTTTTCCTCTCTTATAAGGCCCTCAGTGGGAAGGCCCCATCCTATCTCAGAGACCTCTTAGTGCTCTTCATTCTCAAAATGCAGGGCTACTAGTCATTCCTAGAATTTTCAAAAGTACAATGGGAGGTGGAGCTAGGATGGGAGATATTTATTTATTTATTTATTTTTCACTATTTGCCAGTTCACAATTTGATTTCTGATCAGCCTCAAACTTTTTTCTTTTCAAAGTTTTTCTTATGAGCACAGTTTGACACAAGACAAAGACCTAAAACAGTCAAAGTGATGTCTTCTTCATCCATAAGGTTTCTGTACAGTTCAAGAGTGTGAAGTTCCAAAGTGAGGCTGTGGCTCAGTGTTCTTGTGGGGGTAGCCGTGCTGAGCTGCTGACAACAGCAGAAACAGCCCGAGAACCAAGCTCATTACAACGGAGCTAAAACTAGAGAGAGATGGGAACAACATGGAGAGCCAGGCTGAGGCTAATTAAAGAGAGCTCTTACTGCTGTAAATCACACACAAACAAACTAGCTTTGAGGCTGATGCAGATGAAAGGGACACAGCTGAATATGCAGCTTTGAACTTACATAAGCTACAGCTCGCTCAGTGTTCATAATAGAGCCTGTCCATCTGGACGTTCAGGATTTTTATTTACTCTTCTCAGAATTATAAATAGTTATTAAAACATTATGATTGTATTTGGGTTTTCAAATATAATAATGTATAATAATGTAGTGTTTGAGCCAGCCTAGAACAGGAAAATTGTCAGTTGATGAGCAAATGATTTAGTTTACTGGTCGCTGCCCAATTTATTAGCATGTACCAGGCAACAGAGATTGGGACTCGTTACAGCGACTTGGACTAGAGTCGGACTCATGGTCCAAAGACTCGGGACTTGACTTGGACTCGCAGTTTGAGACTCAGTTTGACAATGAACCTTTTGCCACCGGCTCGCTGCTCTTTTTATTTCTTGTTCTATTTGTCAAATCAGCGGAGTGGAGATTTATTTTTTTAGATTGTGTTTAAACTATGCAATTGTTATTGAGAACAACGCGTCGTTCAGAGACAACAGGAGCGCAGGGAGCGCGCTCTCACTCACGGGGAACAGCGAGCAGAGCAGGTTAGCTAAATCAGGCAGAGGGAACAAGAGTGTGATATATCCACTTGCTTTGTCCATAGTTGTTATTAACTGTTGTTCAGACTGTAGCTTCTTGTTAGCAGCGAGCTAAAGGAAAGCTGGAGTGTTACCACAGAGCCCCATGGAGCCAACTGCTGTCTGTACTCACTACTATGATTTACATGAGTGAGGTTTGACAAAAAGCTGCTGTTGTAAGACGCATTTTATTCATTTTGAGTGTAAAACAGTAAAGCTACAGTCCCTAAAATCCATCAACTGGTCTTGTCTTCCTCCTGAGGATGAATTCTATTCCTTTTGGTTTGATCAGTGCTAACCTCTGGATTAGAGTAGCCTACCACAACATTCATAGAGAATGAATCATAAATAAAATGAATTACTCTTTTCTAAGTTGATATTGTATGGCTATACAACGGGAAAAGTTCTGGTCTTTACTTTCTTTTTAATTGGACAAATCTACTCATTACGATAAATGTAATCATAACCCCTCTCTATAATTGGTCATGTGACAAATACAAGGGTCTTTATTCATATGATCTATATTCAAATACCAGATGGATTGGGTCAGTATCTGATACCTGCAGATCCTCACCTCACCTGGATCAGGATCTGTACTAAAAAAGCTAGATTGATGCATCCCTAGTTAAGAATACTAAAACAGTTTTGTTGTTCTTTCTATTTGGAAATTAACTATACTCTGTAGCTTACTTTTTCAAAATGATACATTCATATACAATAGGTTTATTAATAAAGACAGCAGTATCAAGCTTCAAGTACTCACATTAAGCTACGTCTGCAAAGAGACTTGTGACCAAAACACTTGGACTTGACTTGGTCTAGGGACCAAAAGACTCGGACTTGACTTGGACACGTGGTCAAAGACTTCAGACTTGACTTGGACTTGCACAAAAAGACTTGTGTACATCTCTGGTAGGGAATCCGTACCCAACTGGACTGAAGGTGTTTGTCTTGGCCACACCAAGTGGAATTGTCTTGGCGTAGTCTGTTCCCAGAAGATCTCACCTGTTTTTTGAGGTTCTTTACTACTGTCAAACTGTTGAACTTTGTATTGATGGAGGACTTGAAGGAATTGGAACACTGATGGAGAACAGAATTCTAAAGGATTGTAAAATTATAGGAGATCAGTCCTTCAAAAAGAAAAGAAAGAGGGGCATCTAAGATGTTGGTCAGACGAAGTCCTACTCAACCTGCTGTCATTAAATGGTTTGACAACAAGCCAGTGGACATGGCATCCTCTGCCTATGGCCTTGAACCTGAAGACATATGTGAAAAATGGTTAAGTGTCAAGACCAGTGTCAGTTGCTGAGTTTAACAGCAACATGGGTTGGGGACGTGGCTGACAGGGTGCTCAGTTTCTACAGGATGGCTATTCACACTTGCACAGTGTCATTTTCCACTTTTTTGATCTGTCAATCAGCAATGCATGGCTTCAGTATAAGACTGACTGTCATCTTCTGGGAAAGAAACCACTGAAGTTCCTTAAAAATTTCAAACTTCTCCTTGGTGAGATGTTGATTACTGTCTATAGAGACATTAGGCTCAACAACAAGTGAAAACGCTGTGATATTTGATTGCGGGAACTATGGAGTAGCAGAAATAAATTACTGGATGAGTGGCTACTCTGGATTTGACACACACGATATTACACCTGGGTTACACAAGGCTTGCAAAATCGCTAGCCCGACATCCCAGGGCTATTACGTTCTCCAACAGGGCTACCACAAGGTGACATTTTGCATTGTTCACTTGTTTCGAAGCGGTGGTTAAAGTTACTGATCATGCTAATTTGTCTGCAAGATTTAAAAAATCCAGTAATCCCCATTTACCTCAAACGGAAAGTAGTGACTGTGGCGGCAACAATGACATAAAACACTGGACTGCACATAGGTGAGTGGCCTGGTGCATTTGCTCCTGGAGCTGAGAAACACAGGACCAAAGACCAAATGAGCCCTGATATCTTTGATGTATTTTGGGACATGTAAACTGCGTGGACACAAGAAGTTTAATGAAAATATGGAAAATTAACAGTGCGCCGTTAAAGCACAAAAAGCAATAAAGCCTAAATAAAAAAATATATAATCTTAATACAGGCTATACTAATCAGGATATTGGTCATTGTCATTAGGCCCATCCAAGCACACATCCACCTGTTTCCTGCAAGATTCTAACACCGCATCAGCACTGAAAAGTTGTGAAACAAGCTTGTGGTCACGTATTAGACTGTAGTAGACTAACAGTGCGAGCAGCTCCTGTACATTTAGCTGCTGGAGAGTGTTTATGAACTAAAAGGGTACACAAGAGCAACCATGGATGGACAAACAGTAAAAAAAGATGAGTGGGATTTATCAAAGTAAGTTTCTAAACTGTTGTTGTATTTATTGTCACTGTAGAATGGAGTGATGATTTATCAAAGGATGGAGCAAGTGAAATGTTTGTTTAATAGCTGTTTTTGTGCAAAAAGAGAAAATGTCATGTGTGTACCATCTCTTTGAGTAGATTATGTAGAGTGTTTTCTGAGTCCTCATGTCCTTATTATTAGGATGGGCTCCCTTTTACGCAGTCATTTGTTTTCCAAAGGGTGAGTAAAACACAAGCATAACATGTCCCTTTTGACCATAGTTTGTCGTGTCGTGTGATTGTGTCTCTACATCAATCTCTGTCTCCTATATTTATATAATGTTTAAGGGTTAGGGCGTTTACATTAAAAAATGTTTACAATGTTCATTGTTCAGATATTACGCACATCAGTGATTTGTGTAAAACAGTATATATGTCAAGCACACCATTAGGCACGCACAGATGGTGAGAAAAAGTGGGGCTTGATAATTCTTGGATAAATCTGCAGACTATTAAGGGCTATGTAGGTATTTAAATATTTGCAAGCCCTGAAATATAGAATATTTGCACCAGGAGTTGCAAACCCCCGGCCCGCAGACCAATTATTTCTGGCCCACTACAGGGGTTCTTCACCACTGCCCCTTCAGCACTGCTCTGTTGACATTGAGGAACTCCACGAGCTGAGAGTGAATAAATGCACAATAAATGCACAAAAAGTGGAGGGTGAAAACAAGGGCTTCTTAAACAGGTGAGAGGTGGAGAATGTTTGTGAAACCATGTTGATTTATTTGTTTATTTTTTTATTTCAGGGACAATGCATATTGATTAACAAAACTGTAAATATGCCAGATTTAGCCTACAGGCTATTTTTCATCTGTAGTCCCAGGACAGATGTTAAAAGCAGAAGGAATAAAATTATATAATTGCATAAAATTGCAAGAATAACACACAGTCTGTAAAAGTATTACACAGTATATACAACAGGACCACGAACACAACAAACAGACACAACAATCTAACACAATCAGACATCAGAGACAGAACATAACACAAGGTGAGGAAAGACTGGTTACACCAAAGAGCCACTGTTTTTCCTCGCATTACATAGGTCAAGAGCATATTTCCCAATTGCTTCTTACTTTTCTAAACTCCAAACTGAAAAATCCAGTTTTCTACATTTTAGGGACTCACTGTTTTATGACACAAGTTCTACTTAATGAGACAGCTGCTTACAAGAGATGCTTGCTCTGAGCCTGGTCAGACAGACCAATTCACTAGATAAAGTGTGGAAGAGGAAGAGTCAACAATACTATATACAAAACTATCAGACCAATCATAACTGTTTATCCAAATGGGACAGGCTTTGTGAGGTGCTTGGTTTCTCTGATTGTTTGCATATTGTTCAAACTACAGTGCCATGAAAAACTGTTTGCTCTACATTTTTGTTTTTGTTTGTTTTTGCACGTTGCAAAATATGCAAAAAACTTAGAAATCAGGAGGGGGCAAACACTTTACACAGCACTCAACATTCTTCTGTGTAATATGGAACCGCCCCTGATTTCTGATTGGTTGTAAGTCTATCCAATTGTGTTCAAAGGCTATTTTATTATGTACCTATGTGTTCCACCCCCTAGATATTTATGTTGAATCAACAAATTTATTTTGGTCTCCAAGATAAATTTATGTGCAGAATAGAAAAGGAAATAACAGCTTTGTTTGCTTTGAGTTTATTCCAAAACTGACTTGGCATATGGCAAGAACAAGACAGGCTTGATAAATAGTGGGCTAAGTACAATCCTTACCCTTTTTTGACCTTTCATTCTTGACTGTGAAGATTCTCTGTTGCCCATTCATCAGACAGACATTCATCAATGTTCAGCTCCAGTAGCCAATAGCAATAGCCATATTGCTCTGTTGGACCCACATTCATTGGACTCTTCATACTCCCTTTGACACTGGAAATTTTCTGTATTGCTCCAGTGAAAACATGCCTGCAGACGAGGACAGACAAGAGAGAGCAGAGTGCTGCAGAGGGGAGCAGTGCTCGAACACAGTCTGGCAGAGCTCAAACTGTTATTTCATTAACTACCATTCGACAGCACATACATCATGTTCCCACAATGCTCAGTGAGTGCTGCCCTGCCTGCACTGATCCACTGGCACATGAGCTCAGTGATGGATTGTGTGACAGCCAGTGAGAGCCCACTCTGTCTCAAACATATAGACTGGATACATTCTGCTCAGGCATTTGGGAGATTCCTCATTGATTACATTCAGTTCATATAGACTTTGGCCCAAATCCTTGGGTCTTCTAGCTTAAATATGCAGTAGTGTTGTTTTGTAGTGTGGATACTTATTAAAAAGATAATGATGAAAAGTTAATAACTTTATGTGAATGTACTGTAATTGTTTGAAAATCATTCAGGTGACCTCAGATCAAGATGTTATAAAGTATATCCACACAAACACAACACTGCTCTTTCATACTGAACAAATCTCACTAGTAAGTAACAAGCATGTGCCTGTATGCATCGTATGATCACCTGAACAACTGAAATATTTCTGAACCTTACAATTTGGTGTTTGCATACATTTATAATCATATCTTTCCACTTTTATGGTTCGCTCCCAGCCCCACCATTACCACAATTTCCTTCACTTTCATTTCACTGTGTGCATCTTGTTTAATTGTTTCTCTTTTTGTCATTGTAGATTCAAATGTTTAATGTGCAACAGTCCTAAATTTCCATTGTAGTGAAGACCAACATGGTAAGTGCTGAAATAGTGTTCATACAGAACTGTAAACATTCCAGTGGAGTTATTGTCACATTAACTTGTAGAATAACCAGATTCATGAATCAAGGATAAACATAACAGTCAAGTGTTTTCAAAGCCCTTAGCAATTGCATACCTTTGCATGATTAAAAAGTCTGTCTTTGGTATTGCCTGTCATATGTTTTGGGTTTTTGACATATCCCGTGATAAACATAAACACTGGAAAGGGTGTTATTTTATACAATATTCTCATTCAGTATTATTTGATAATTTTTCTAAAGATATGTTGTGTCCTGGAGGTGAAGTGTGAGATGAACAGGATGTATCCAACATTTTTGTTTAAAATTTGACAATTTTTTTTCAATTACATCATTTTTGGGCAGGGTTTTGTTGGATGAATATAAATTAAAGAATATGAAACAGAAAATTTGATTTGGAAATTGACATGGTCATTTTCATCACAGGTCATGTGACCTCACTCAGGTCATGTGCCCCAAAAAAAGAGAATGAAATGACTGTTGGAGGGTTTGTAGCACCTGTCCCAAGTGACTATGTAATTAACTACTATGTTAATAAGGTTGCAGTACAACAGGAGAAACAGTATTTACTCTTTTAACTTGTAAACTTATTTATAAGATTTTATTAAATGGTAGTGCCTCGACTTAAAGGTCCCATATTATGCTAAATCGACTTTTCTGAGCTTTTAACCATGCTCTAACATTGTTTCTACCTCAAACACATACCCAAAGTTGTGTTTTGTTTCATTCGCGCATGTTTGAGTAATTTATTTAGTTTGACCTACAGTCCTTTCAACAAGCTGTTTCACGCAATGACGTCAATATGTGAAATAAACCACTCCTCTCCAGGAAGTGCTCCTCCACACTCCTCCTGCCCCTCTCTCCTGCACTGTCAACAAGTGCCGTGCTCGGCAGCTCAGACACAGAGAAGCATCGCTGCTACTGTGTTAGCTTACTTACCATCAATACTTTTACTTTACTTTCAATACACTGCACACCAGCTACCTTAGGAGTCTCCAGGCAGCATACATTCTCAACTTCAGTAGGCATTGTACGGTCATTTCCACATGTGCACCTATAAACAGAAGCAGTTAACACGCTCTATGCTACGGGCTACACCATAGAAACATACACAATAAATAGTTTCTCATTTACCAAGCAGAAACGTCTTGTAGAAGCCTTCGAGGTCTTTGTGTTTGCTCATGTTCTTAAACTCAGAGTCAGACTCTAGGTCAGTTACTCTCAAAGCTATTGCTGAAAAAGTTATTACTACGATGTACCATGTTTACTTCAGTCTGTTTCCAGCGCAGCGCTAGCGTGACGTCATGAGTGGGCGGAGCCAACATGGGAGAGCTGAGCCTTAAAGTGACAGCGCCAAATCAGACCGTTCACTTTGGACTCATGATGAGAGCTCATCCAAAGCGCTTGTATAAGATAATTATTGTGTGTTTCATGTTGCAAAACGTGATATGGTAACCTACATGTATCCAAAATACACTGTATAATGTTCAAAATAGTATAATATAGGACCTTTAAAAGGAAAATGGAAATGGAAATTACCTGCCACTAAGAATAATGGCTTTAAACTTTTACCTGCTAAAACTGCAAACCACTCATGAAATGAAAATACCATAAAGGAATGTAACTAGTTAAAATTTTGTAAATAAAAGATTGTTAAAAAAAAAAAGTTTGTCGTATACCAATACATTTTGTAATTATTAAAATCTTTTAAGACCCCAAATAAAACTGTTGCAGGCCTGATTTGTTGCTTGGCCGTTTCACTTGCAGAAGCAAACAATAAAACCAAACAAAGCACACGCACTTGTTATATTATACTCACAAATCTTTAGTTCAGTCAGTGGCAGATAAATGGTAAATGCAGGTGCTCTCCATGACCATGTGTCTAAGGCTTTCACGTGCAGCTGGACGGAATGGAAGAAGTTTGGAGACAAGAATTGTGATGGAAGGAGATGACAGAAGATTACTAGAGGGTCCTGACTAAAGGATCTGCAGGAATAGTCTGCTGCTTTTTCAATGGATGATCGAAAGATATTCTTCTGGTCCACTGTATGCATTAAACTGTATGCCTCCTTAAATTAACTAAACCTCATTTATCTCTCATACAAAGCAGACACAGTTTTAGCAAAAAAAAAGCTTTTTGATGCTTAGCATTTCATATTCTACCGACTACATTTTGAAGAAGAACAAAAATCACACACAAGACATTTATCTCACACAGGGTCCATACAGTTCAACAGCAGTTAGTTGACCCTGATTCCACAGTAGTTCAGGACTTCAGGACAGACTCTGGTTCGGCTAGCCCAGTGATCTGCTTACGTTCTGAACGTTTGCTCTATATCCCCAGGGTAAGGAAGTGTCCTTTGTTTAGAGGGTGGGTTGGGATCCCACTAGAGGACTGGATAGAGGGGATGAAGCCTACTTTGAGGACCAGACGACTGCAAATTATTGACCATGCTTATTTCATTTTTGACCATCTGGATGATGAGGAAGGAAGGAAGGAAGGCGAGATAAGGCACAGACCCAGGGAGAAGGTGGAACGTTGTGCCCCACTGCAAATGTATGGCGTGCCCACACTCTTCAGGGATCAGCTTGTTGAACAAGTGCTGGATCCAAACCTTTGCAGGGAGCTAAAGAGATTGGTGAGGCAGCATCCTGAGTACACCTTACTAGATGCCAGAGCAGAGGCTATTCACTGGGAATGGGAGGGCAGATCAGACTCCTAATTCAATGCCAATACAGAATTTGCACAGTTATGGTAGCTATTTGAAAAGTAGCAGAACCAGCAAAACCAATTAACTCAAGGTTTACTAGCATTGCAGTCAACTGCACATCCCTCTGCAACAAGAACCATACAACCAACTACAGTTGCTGCCATTGTCAGAAAGCAGGCCATTATGCCAGAGACTGTGACAATGATTGTGTACGCAAGTTGAGCTTTGGCTACTCTTGCTAACGTAATAACAGGAGAAGAAGAAAACAGAGAATTTGACTGGTTGAAAGATTGACCAGAAGTTGTCATTTACGTCAAGCATCAAAATGGATGTCCAATATCATGAGTTACACATTTTGATCACAAAATGTAATAAATAATCATATTATGATGGAGTTATCATGGTGGATTTACTGAACAAAGTATCCGAAAACCTCCTTGAAAGGATATAATTGCCCTGAGCCCACTATAGATTGTTGAAATGGGGAAGCTTCTGAACACAATTTTTCTCATGAAGTTCCGTTGTGTAGTTTTAGAGCTATTCTGCAAAATACTTATGCTGCAGCGTGGGGGTGCCCCAGTGGAGTTATGAGAGTTAATACAGTTAGTACAGCAGGTGCCCATCGTTGCAGCAAGTTTCTCCAGCTGAGAAAGGGATGGCCCGAGTGAGAGCTAGGCAACCTATTATCATACCGGGGGGTTCAGTTAAGATGGTTAGTGCTACCTGCTCCTCTTTGTTTAGTCAGTCGGCAGGTGCTGTGTCGATTGAGCCATTAGATGGTGGCCAGCTCCTCCCAGAAGGTGCTCTTATTTCCCCAGGATCATCCTGGTCAAAATCAGGAACAGGAGGTACTAAACAGGAAGACCAGGAAAGATGCTTTTTTTCCCACCAAGGATCGAAGAGTTGCTAGATGCGTTGTCTGTGGCCCAGTGATTGTCCACTATTGATTTAGCCAGTTTTTGCCATGAGGTGGCAGTTACGAAGTAGGACAAGATGAAAACAGCCTTTTGTACTCTGGCATGTTTGAGTTCCAATGGATGCCCGGAGGTCTTTGCAATGCTTTGAGCACATTCCAATGTCTAATGGAACGCATGTTTGGGGACCAGAATTGTCATTCCTTGCTGTTGGATCTTGATGACATAATTGTGTCTCTGGCCACTAACCTTAAAACGGGGCTCGACAGCGCACCCTTTTTTTTTTTGTGTAGATTCACGAAATTTGGTACACATATTCCTTCAATTGAGCCAAACAAAAATATTAATAATATTAATAATATTAATAATAGGTCTTTTTCATATCTAAACAGATATTATGCCTCCCACCTGCCTTTCTTTTCGCCATTTTTTGGAGGGGTAGCACAGTGCCAGTAGTAGCATAAGGTTGCTATGACTACTGTCAACAGAGGAGAGGGTGTTTATGGGTCCTGTCCTGATTGACGCCCCAAAACACCAGCAGAATGTTCATTCATGAGTTTACATCAACCAATGCAAATAAAAAAACATAAGACTGACAACTTAGCACTAAGTTGCAAGTTAGTTTGTGATGAACAGATGAAGCAACTCACATGTACATTCCTAAAACTCTAGCTAGCTGTTTTATTTTGACACAAGTTCCAAAAGGTGTTTATTCTGCTGTTAGCATCACTGCAGCTTTTCAGTCATCCACCAAAACTGAAAAAACAACCATCTCTGAAAAATAAATTTACTCCAAGTTTTAGTCCAAGTTTGTTAAAAGAATAATAACCCTCATAATACACTTTTACATGTTGAGCAATGAGCAGCAGACACACAGGACAGGACAGATGCTATGAACACAAATGAGAAAAACATTAAGGCACTTATATCTCTGTTTTTACCATTTTAAAAAAATATAGAAAAAAAAAACAAACAAAAAAAAAATTAACAAAACTGAAATAACAGATGGCAAAAGTCAGAAAGGTCAGGTGGTTAAGAGCTGTGCAGAGGTGCATGAGCAGTAGAAAGTCCTCCATCAGCAGATGGGCTCCTCTCTGTACATCACTGTCATTATATCTCAGGCCTGGCCCGTTGTGCTTTATGAGACTTGACAATCAATAAAGGATTGTGGAGGGATTCACCAAGCCTCACAGCCCCATTTGGGAAGATCATTTGCGTCAGAAAATGGTTGCCTCTGCACAATGGTGTATTGATGTATTAAAGAAAAGAAGAGGATAGCTTGCATTAGAGAAGAGACAGACAGAAACAAAGCAGGGAGAAAAGTCAGAACAAGTGAGTCTTTAAATAGGCAGGTGGATACAACATGTAATTGAGGGGTAACGAGTATGGTTAAAGGAGATACAGAGTGTAATCAAGGGGTACAGAGCACACTTATGGTCATTGATATGTTTATTGATAACTAAATTGTGATTTATTTAAATTGTTTCAAAAGTGATTGTGTTGTTCGCTAAATCTTTAACAATGTTTTAGACGTGTTTTATGTTTAACCAAGCTGATGTATTTTTCATAGAACTGTTAAATGTACATGTAAAACAGTAAGGGACAAATATGAGACAGAAATTATTATTTTTTCCCCAAAATTTACAAGTACAACAAGAATATCCATAAATCTATATTTGTACACAATACAGAGCATTTACAATTCAAGTCAACTCTTTGACAGTTTGTACCAGCACCTTCAGTGACTAAGACATAATTATGGCCCTAGTCCCCTAGTACTTAAGGTGTACAGAGTGCAATAAGGGGGTACAGAGTTTAATTAAGGGGTACAGGGCATGGGTAGACTGTCCTGCTAGTACCAGAACATTCTAAAGGATGGGCATAATTAAAAACCTCTTATGCAATCTGTGCCAGTAACACTTGCATTTAATACACATTGTTTACTTACATTTTCAAAGGATATTTTGAGTAAAACTGTTTTCCTTTACGCCATTTTGAGGAATATCAACTAAGTGAGGAGCAAAGAGGCTGATAGCTTTCAGAGCTAGGTGTTCTCTCTGGGGTGCATGCGCCGTCCCTGGCAATTTACATTGTCGCAAATACACCACAGAAATGAGCAATATGTAATTAAGATCGATTTGGCTTGCATTTGAGTGTAACCGCATTGTGTGTTGACTACCTGTTCTGCCCTCACTACTTCCACCAAGGGTAGCTAGACAGATAGACAGCTCCTCTACTGACAACGCATGAATCAGTTCCATTCTTGAACTTTATTCAAGCAAATCATCAGACAGAATAAAACTGTAATCAGGCCCGACCCTGTTGATCTAGGGGCCCTAAGTGAGATAGGTCACGGGGGCTCTGTTTCACCATGGATTCATAGAAACACCGATGCATCTGTACGACTCTTGTTCACCAATTTAGAAGTCAGACCGGTCACAGAAGACTGGCAGTAGCATTACAACAACAACATTACAACAATAATACATTTTTCTTTAGCCTGAGTGGTGAGGCTCCTTTTTAAATTAAATTTTGGCAACTAAAAAAGAATCCAAATATGTGACTTGAAACTGTTGTGCCATTGCTTTGGCCAAGAATACTGTATTGTATATAAGAATTTTGAGATAAAGTGATCTTTTGTTTAAAAAGATAACATTCCTGTTGCAAGACCTGATAGCAAATTCCACCATTTTGACTTGTTGTGTGGCAATTAATAAATGATTCTGATTCTGATCTAAAGAACTGCAGGCCTCACTTTCCTCAGTCAAGGTAATAGTTAATGATTTAACCATAAGAAAGAGACTGGGTAAAAATGGCATCCATGTCAGACGTCCATGGCAAAAACCACTGCTGACCAAAAAGAACATCTGACCAAAAAACATCTTGATGATCTCCAAGACTTTGGGAAAAAAATTATGTGGTCTGACAAAACAAAAGTTAAGTAAAATACAGTTAAGTACAAAAAACAGCTGTTGAGGTGTGCTTTGAGTAGGTGGAAGAAGCAGCAGAACCCAGAAAAAAAATATCCTAACACATGCATTTTCACTTGCTGAATATTCTCTACAGGTACAAGTATTTCTTTGTGTTGAACCATTTATGTTGTATTGGAAAGGTACCAAAAAGCCTTGGGGATAGTGTAAAGTAATAAGAAAGAAGTAGAGCCTAACAAACTACACCTGCCCACAGCGGCCATCTTGCATCCATGTGAGAGTGAATGGTTTTCTGTCATTCTTCTTTGCAGAACTGTTTTAATTCAGCCACATTTTTCAGTCACGTTTTTGAGCATGAACCGTCTTTTTATGGTCATGCCATAGCATCTCAATCGGATTCAAGTGCAGACTTTGGCTAGGCCACTCCAAAACCTTAATTTTGTTTTTTGAGGACATTCAGAGCTGGTTTGTTGTGGATCATTGTCCTGCTGCAGAACACAAGTGTGCTTCAGCTTGAGGTCACAAACTGATGGCTAAACATTCTCCTTTAGGATTTTTTGACAGAGAGCAGAATTCATGGTTCCATCAATCACAGCAAGTCATCCAGATCCTGAATCAGCAAAGCAGCCCCAGACACACTATCACCATCATATTTGTCTGTTGGTATGGTGTTCTTTTTCTGCAATGCTGTGTTACTTTTACACCAAATGTACCAGGACACACACAGTACTTAATTTGTAAATGAACAGTTGCTGGAACAAAAAATGAAGTTTGAAACCAGGGTCTGTGAGGCCAAAACAGTTACTGGAATGTAAAGGCTCAGACACACGTAAATACCTAAAAAACATGCTCTTGTTCATCTACACCTTAAATCTTAAATACTTTACATAATAGTAACTTATGGTGGCCTACTTCATTATTATTAACAGCTAGATTATCTCTTAATTCTCTGTTTAATATATTCCATGCCATGTCCTGCCACTCTTCCCTGTTTCAATCCAGGTCTCTCCGTACGTCGCTCCTTGTCCTTGGGACAATAAAGTGTGTAAAGCACCTAACTCCTCAATAACCTGGTAAGAGACACTTTCGTCTGTAACATTACAACCGCTCCTTCTTAGTTAAACTTAAAAAAAAACTGCCCACTCTTCAATAGCATCAACAAAGTTGAGAGTTTAAATATGGACAAAGCTGACTGGTTTTATTTCATCAAAACTACAATTTAACATGACATTTACTTAATACACAACATATAGCCGAATCAGAAAGAGACAGCTCCAGTCAGGATCATGATATTGACAATAGGACTTTAGATTAGTATGTAAGGCGAGTGCCTGTGGCCCAATGTTTCTGGATCTGGATAAATAGTTATCGGATTCCACCATGTCAATTTAAGACAGTTTTTGGATCCTGAGTAAAAGTAAAACAAGACTTTATGTTCTTTTTGGTCAGTAATGGTTTTTGCCTTGGAACTCTGTCATGGATGCCATTTTTGCCTAGTATCTTTCTTATGGTTGAGTCATGAACATTGACTTTAACTGAGACAAGTGAGGCCTGCAGTTCTTTAGATGTTGTTGTGAGCTATTTTTAACCTCTAGGATGAGTCGTCCTTGTGCTCTCGGGGTAATTTTGGTCAGCCCGCCACTCCTGGGAAAGTTCACCAGTGTTCCATATTCTTTCCAGTTGTAGGTAAACGCTCTCACTGTGGTTCGCTGGAGTCCCAAAGATTCAGAAATGTCTTTGTGACCCTGTTCCTGAATTTATTTGGATCACGGCATGATGCCTTGCTTTTTGAGATCATTTGGCCTTCACTTAACTTTGGCAGACAGGTTCTATTCAAGTGATTTAAGTGATTTGATGCAACAGGTCTGGCAGTAATCAGGCCTGGGTGTGGCTAATGAAATTTATTGATTTACCAAAAAATGTGGGTAATCATAGTAAATTAATGATGTAACATGGAGCCATGTAGGTTTGTATGGCTTTTTTCACTCAATAAATAAAATCACTTAAAAACTGCACTTCGTGTTTACATAAGCTATCTTTTTTCTGATATTTAATTTAGTTTGATGATCTGAAACAGTTAAGTGTGACAAATGTGGAAAAAAAAAAAAAAATGTTGTGCTTGTTCAGTTTCCTTTTGGTGCTGTCTGATCTGTGTAAACCTGACTTTTCTCTGCCGTTGCAGATTTTATCAGCGCTCTCGCAGTTCCTGCGAATGGTCTTCCAAGCTGCCCAGGGCTCCGCTCCATTGTGTAGCGGATCTGAAACATATCCATTGGGCGAGAGTCTGGAAATCTGTCGCTGGTGCTACACAGTGCAGTGGAGACGCATGCAGTAGAAGAAGTGAGTCTCAAAGAAATCTCTTCCTATCCCTGGTGTGAATAAAGGATACATTTCGCATAAAGCAACAAGGGTTGCAAGCCCAAGAACAAAAAAACAAAGAAACAAATTTGGGATCAGGCAGGAGATGGCAGTAGAGCATTACAATAGTAGTCAGACCTAGATTGTGGTTGGAAGAAGATTAGCACGTCAGTGAAGGATGACAATCAGTCAATAAGTCAGATGCCGTTTACACAAGAACACTCCTTACTGTGCAACAGTGATGGCGTTGCCAATTCATGTTGACACGATGTAGTAAATTTGCCAGACCAGTAGGGGGTGGGTTGTCTTCTGCTACTTCTGGTGACCCCCTCATCTGTAGAGAAGTTGGTTGCGCATGTGTAACCGCTACGGGCTTGAAGACCCAGGTTTACAATTTCACCTCAAAGATAATAAATAAGGATGCAGATAGCAGTCAAAAGAGAGGAGACTGAGACAGAAATAACATATAAACAAATTTATTAAATACAACAAAACTGATGATTTATTAATTAATCTAAATCTATTGTAAAAAAAAAACAAACAAAAAAAAAAACAGGGTAAGACCAGGTTCCAACAGGTAAAAATATTCTATGGGCAGCTGGCCACGAGTGACCGTGGGAAGAGCAGGCAGCAGGCAGCATCTAAACAACAAAGAAGAGAGAGGGCATGACATACTGAACAATTTCAGCTCAGAGACAGCCAAACACCTACCAGCGCTATACAGGTGGAGCGAGCAGGACGACTGCTAACCAGTACGCATTTAAATACTGTCCCAACCTGATCGGAACGCAGAAGTGTGGCGTGGTTACGGGGCGTGACATAGTACGGTGGCCTTGAGGCAGAAACTGTGGGCTTTGTAAACTTCTGGTGGAGACGGCCTCAACTCTTTGCTGAGGATCTCATGGAGCAGCTTTGAGACAGACTCAGTTTGACAGTCCATTCCATTTCTTCTGTCCATCCCTTTATCTAAAATCATTTTAGCTCAGTATTTAATGTGTATCCTGCAATTCAGAACACAAGTATGACATTTGACACTCTTTGTGTAAGTGAGATCTTAATTGGTGGTGGCCCAATACTATGCCTAATACCAAGATTAATATAAGTCAGGATGTTCCAGCCTTTCAGTTGATTACTTTTAGCCTAAATGTTCTGTCTGTAGGAAAAATAAATGCTGAGTGTGAGGTGGTGGGTCTTATACACTGAGCCATGGACACATCAGAAGATTGTTCAGCCAGGCCACTCACATTAATGGTGAACTAAATTGATAAATGCAATCAATGCTTGGAGTGAATGCTTGGCGGTAATGATATCAGTGTGAGATAATCCAATAATTGCCAAGCTGATGTATTCTCTATTGGTATTTGGCTGCGCTGCCTGTCACTATAAAGCATGCCCTGCCCTGCTCTGCTCTGGACAGCAGTGGGCCAAGAGATGGCATTGCAGCTAATGAGCTCAGAATACACCCACAAAATGCATTTCATCCCAGACTATAATTTTACATGAAGAGGGCACTATTTAAAGGGCCAGCCATTACATCTACAGTATTTCATAGTTTAGATATTATCTTTAGATATTTAGAATCTTAAAGACAACATGAATCATCATGTGACAACAATGATAAACATTGGTCTGTAAAAGCAAAATGAAAGGCTGTATAATTTGATCTAAAAAGGCTTTAAAAGATATGTGCTCTTACATGTGAAAAACTGAGCTCAAAAACACAAACATTAAAAAAATTGTTTGTATAGTACATCTTCTGCCATCTTTGGTATTTTCACTGCAAAGTGTGTTCATAGAGATACATCTGATCTCATGTCGTTTTTATCCAATGCAATACAATTCAATTTGTCTAAAACAATGAGAAACAGTAAGCAGTTGTGAATGACACTGTGCTAAATGTTTTGAGAAACGCTTTTCTCTTTCCAGAATTGAGCCTATGTGAAAACAACAAAAAACATATTTGGGTGCTATTGTATACTATGTTAATGTCACATATTGTGGATATTATTTTCGTGCCGTAAACATGACTGACTTGTGGGAATTAGGAACAGAAATTCTGTGAGAGTGTCTGGACTCTGCTGTAGTGCTGCTCCTCCCCCTCCACTCACTGCAGTGGAGGACCAGTCCCAGCAGGGAGCCAGGGTTTTCTGCTTATTCAGCACAGGCCTCTCATTCTGGTTTTCCAGCTCTGCCTCCAGCCTTCACTGATGCATTGTTGTGCTGTGTGCTACATACATCATTAATTACATCTCACTGTAGATTTTTCTCCTGCTGTCACTTTCGGCTGTGAACAGTTCTCTTCCTGACATTTTCTGCTCCAGAACTTCTTGTGGTTATGGTACATCCTCATTTACACCCTGGAATGGCGAGTTTCCACTGAGCGATCTCTCTTCTCCACCTCTGGCACCAGCCGCCAGTTTTAATCTCTGCCGTTGTTATAATAAAGAGAAAAAGACCCTCAGGTGTCCTTCACCAGGCCCTGCCTCCTTCACAGATAGACCAACATGTTTTTTTCAGGGCTGATACCAATACAGCAACTCAGTTAACTGAAAAATTTAAATAAAGAAATAGGTTCCTGAAGTTTTATAAAGTAAATAAAACAATTAAATAAAATTTGCACAGAAATGTGACTCTCAAATCAATTAGTAGTCGTAATTGAGCAGCACCAGATTGTGGTGCACAAAGCAGAGTTGTTCAGCATGCTCTCCAGAGAGACGGCTTCTCTTGCTCTCATAAATTGCAGGGACTTCACTGAAGTTGCGCTCACTTGGGATGAAGGTGGTGCACAAAGAAACTTTCTTGCTTGTTTTGCAAGTAGCTTGAAGCACCCTTCATTCTGTCTCCACCACTAGAGTGGTTCCCCTTTCCGCCTGTCGGGCTCACGTTAGTAGTAGTTGTAGAGGACTGGGATGTTTATTACAATTTTGGGAGAGTGTGCTGCCTTAACTTGCCTTCGAAACATATATCTGCTCTTCGGAACTTCTCCACTCGGCAAAACTTTTTCTCCTCTCCAGTGTTGCCCACTATTCAGAAAGAAAAGTAGCTATAGGCTGTCCTAAAAGTCGCTAGAAGTCGCTAAATGACGTCATGTCACTGGGCAAGAAAGGCAGAGAGACAGGGGAGAAAATCGGAGAGATACAGAAGAAGCTAAACAAGCTGAGAAAGTGTTAAAATCTGCTTTTAGTGTACTGAAAGTCCAAGATATAAACGAGTTTAAAAGGGTTCTACATTCTACGTAAATTGAGTGGAGGTGTTTTTCTATTCTGGTGAGTTAACCATTGTAGCCATCTGCTACACTTAGTAGCTAATTCATTCCTGTGTAGTGTATATTATGTTGAGACTGAGCTAAAACCAGTTGGAGTACTAAACCAGAGAGCTATATAGAGTACTAAGTAGTACTAAAGTATTTTGTTAAGGGTTAAACCTTTTGAATACTCTGTTATTGTGGAAAAATATCAGTATATATACCAATACCAATATCAATATCATACTGCGTTACCAGTATCACTACTTGGGTGGTAAATACAGGGTACTTAAATGAAATATGAAAAAAATACTATCTTGCTTTAGATTACAGATTACTTGGTATTTACCAAGGATGTAGAATTTTGTAACAGATAATAGCTCAAACATTCCTCTTATAGGCTACTGCTAATACTGTGTGTCCTGCAAAAATTTGATTTGATCAATGTGTTTAATGTACCTAAATAAAACAAATTAAGTGTGCATGATGTCCTTTGAATTTCTTTTTTAAACATTATTATTTACTGTATAAGCAACAGATGAACTCTGTTGACACATTTTACATGAAATACTGACTTGAGGAATTACAAAAATTCAAATAAAAATCCTACTTTTACTCACTTACTTTTACTACTGTCACTTACATTTCCTAAACAATGTTGAAGTAAAATTGATAATACACACTTATGTGTAGCCATCACACTCAACAACCCACTATTTACGTAATGTAGATACAGAAAGTATAATACTGTACAAAGTAAGTACACACTGGACCCAATAACCACACACTGTTGGACCCAATAAGAACATCTTGTTACCAGTAAGTACACCTTGTACTCAGTAAGTGAATCATGTATCCAGTAAGTACACCCTGTATCCAGTAAATACCTGGTACTTATATGCGTTATTATCCTGTAGGTACCCTGTAATTACTACTTAATTCTAGAATAATTACACCTGTTGTTACCTAGTACTTCCCTCGTCTGTAATCTAAAGCGTTTCCCATGTCGGAAAAGTAAAGGCGCAGTAGGAAGCTTTTAAATGGCCATAAATTCACATTTACCAATCAAGTAAAAAATGCAAGTGTTTTTAATCATTTAGCTTTTCTTAAACCAGGTGGTAGGTCTAGAATAATAGGTTTTGTGCCCACTGTGGTTTCATTGCCCAACTCACATCATCTTTCTGTCATTAAAGTGCTGCCCGCATCCAGTCCCTCCAGCATGTCCTAGGTCTTTCCTGGGGCCTCCTCCCGGTGGGACATGCCTGGAAAAGCCCCCTAGGAAGCCATCTCGGAGGCATACAAAACAGATGCCTGGGCCACCTCAGCTGACTCTTCACAGTGTGGAGGAGCAGCGGCTCTACTCTGAGTTTCTGACTCTGAGTGACTGAGCTCCTTACCCCATCTCTAAGGGTGCACTAAGCCACCCTGCGGAGAAAGCTAATTTTGGCCTCCTATATCTGGAATCTTGTCCTTTGACCCACAGTTCATGGCCATAGGTGAGAGTTGGACTTGGAGAATTCTCATCCCAGCTGCATCACACTCAGCTGCAAACCGTCCTAGTACATGCCAAAGACCCTGATTTGAACCCAACAGTACAACATCATCATTAAGAGCAGAGGTGAGATCCTGTGGTCCTCAAACTGGTCTACCTCTGGCCCCCAGTTGTGCCTGGAAATTCACTAAGCACATCTGGACTGGCTAGGCAAACTCCCATAAACCCTCCAGCACCAGCATTGGAGAGGGTATAGAGCTGGTCCAGTGTTCCACAACTGGGATGAAAGCTGACTTAGATTCAGGAGGAGCAATGCAGTTATCGGATGGATTCCCCTTTCCAGTACCCCAGCATAGACTTATCCCCCTGTAGTTGGAGCATACCCACCACATGACACCACCAGTCAAGGCTGCCCACCAGCTGCCCACCACCGTTGTGAACACTGCTGGTGGAATACTGCTACTTCCTCCTGAGGTGCCAAACAGTTTGCCCAAATCTCTTCTAGGCCATCTCCATGGCCTCACTAAACTTCTCCCAGACCTAAGGTTTTTACTCCCACCACCCGGGCTGCAGTCTGCTTCACCTCTTGGTACCTATCGGCTGCCTCAAGGGTCCCACAAGCCAAGGACTCCTTCTTCAGCTTGGTGGCATTCCTTACTTCAGGGCCACAACAAGTAGCTCCTCTAATCGCGGCCGCCTCTAATCAGTATTTCTGCACAAATTTGCTTGTTTTTGACTTCCAGTAAGGTGAAATAAACAAACACAGTCTTGTGATGTCTACACTTGTTGCAATTCAGTGTGTTCTTACTGTGGTCACTTTTTTTTATTTATTTTTAGAGCAGCTCAGGAGTTGTGACCAATAGCACCAGAAAGTAAGGCCAAAATGATTCCAAATTTTACCCAACCACACACACATCTGTGCATATTTCCTTATTTTTCTTTAAATATATAGTCTTTTGTGATGTTGTCAGTATGTGCCTCTGCTGTTAAGCCAATTGGATGCTGAGCTTGTTGCCAAGTGCCAAGTTGTAACTAGGCCAGTGTTAGGCCTGAGGCTGGAAAATAGAGGCAGTAATTTAAGTGATCATTGTCATACCAGCATCTTACTGTCTGCACCAGCTGACGTTGAGTGATACCCTGAAGTGTGCTGGAGCTGTTAGAAGCCTAGGGTAAACACAGACATGAAGTTTAGGAGAAGTTAGATTAAGATGTTGGTCCTGATTATACTTTACACATAAGCTGTAAGTCTTTAGGTTATTTGTTTTGTGAGGTCTGCCTGGTTCATCACCTTTACAGACAAACAAGAGTGAGGATTTGATGTGAATAGTACGTTGAGAGAATATTTATCTATATGTTTTCAACTCAATACTGACTTGAGGAGAGATTAGCAGTGAAGCATCATCATAAATGTCAGTATGACTAGTTCATTTCCATATTTAGGGCCAGATTTACCTATGTTGTGTCATTCAAAACCTTGGACCAGGACTAGAGTACTCCAGAAATGGAGTACTCTAGTCCTAGACTTGGACTCAAGTAGTGTCACTGGCCTCATTTTTGGGACTCATGACTCAACTTGAACAAAAGCCTCGACACCCAGTAAGCTCCTATGACTGAATGATTTAGATGAAACATTATGTTTTCGCAAAGACTGTGCAAGTTTATAATTTAAATAGCTTTAATTAAGACCTCATTCTGTGAGTGAGTTTGAATAAATACATATGCCAATATGGTCTATTTGTCATAATTAATAGGTCTACATTTAAGTTTAAGCAAAATTTAGGGTGTGTTTGCATTTGTAGTCCACTTCATTTAGTTTGCACCAAAAGTATAAATGATCCATTTTGTTTGGTCCATTATCCAAAAGCCACAGTCCACTGAACATTCACCGTGGCACAAAGCAAAATTCCAAAATCTGTGTCAGTTTTGCACCCTCGTAAGTATTTTGATATCTAAGACAAATAACGTTATAAAATAAAGTTTTTCATTATTTATTAATCCTAAAGGGCTTTTCCAGTATTTGTCACACCCAGACTATTAAGTGTGATAAGTAGCAAATAATATAAATAAAAGAAAAATGGCACTCAGTAGTGCTTGTGCCTAGTGAAATTATTATTATTTGCTAACTTTAAACAAGTCTGAATATATTGTATTTCTAAATGCAATTAGAGAGATGAACAGAAATATAAATAATAATATTTTATTATTATACTATAAAGTCTATTAACAACTGGGCAAAATGTTTTTTTAAATCTAAAAAAGGTAACATATATATTATCCTTGTAACAGAAAATAAAACCAAAGATTTTAAAACTCCAAAATAGCTCCTATATAAATTTGGAACATTTTTGAGTTGAATGGATGAACTTTCATATTTAACCCCCCCAAAATGTATAATTTACAGTAACTACAGTAGTCACTGTAATCAAAATAACAAATCACATCTGTAAAAAAATACAATTTAGAGTTATTTATCAGTTAAATTCTGTAGTTTTTACGTACAATTTATGTAAAAAATACAGTTTTACCATATATTTCAAAATATAGTTATTCACTGTAAATATAACAATATGTTACCTTAATAAAGTTTACTGTCTTTTTCTGTCAGAATATTATAGTTTTTTACTGTAAATTTTACAGACATTTTTTACAGTGTACATAAAAACATTCATAAAAAAACACAACAAGGATAAATACAAGACTCAACTACAACACTGCAATAGTCCCTCCTGTGGAACAATGCACAGCAACTTAAAAACATCCTTTACTGCAGACTGCCCCAAACTGAAGATTATATTAAAAAATAAAATAAAAAAATATACATTTTCTTTTTACTATTATTAAATATGATTGAAATGTGCTGTTTAATCTGCAAAAACTCTAACATATATTTTAAAACAACATAGGGTATGCTGACATTTAGCATCTAAATCACATTACACTTGATATGTTCGTGGAGGTTCTCAGTCATCCAGGACATTTTTTAAGATTTTCTGACAAGGCATCTGGAAGTTTTAGGTGAAGACGTTTCATCATATGAAACGTATTTTATTTACTTGTTATTGGTTCTCCTTCTGAGGCTTTCGAGCCTATACATAAAGAAGGTCTTTTTGTGCCGTAAGTAACTGCTGCATGTCAGACCTGTTTTGGTTTACATTTAGATTATATGTCAAGACATGCATGTATAGGTGAACTGAACAATCTAATTGGCCCTAGTGAATAAATGTGAGAGAGAATGGTTGTCTCTCGATGTCTAACTGGCTATTGTACAAGGTGTGCCCCGCCTCAGGCCCAAAGTTGGGAGAATAGGCTTTAGACTAGAACGTAAAGTTACCGTTCTGTCACTTCAAACACAAATCCCTGTGTATGTCTAGTACCTGCTGGCAAATATGCCACTCCTTAACAGACAGTCACAAATCAGCACCTCATCCAAATTTTGCACCTTAGCAAATGTGACATCAATGAGTTGATGATCTTGCCTCTTTACTGGCCTTCTGTATCACAGGACTTGAAGTTGTGCACTGTATATGAATGTAACCAAACTGTATTTAGTTTTAATAAATTTGTAATATCTCACCTCAAACTTAAAGATCAATTGTAGTTGAAGCAGCAGTCTGTGTTAGCTTTGGAGCATTCATTTGTGAATCTAAAAATAAACTTCATCAGGGTTATTATTCATGCCATGACGTCTTATTGCAATCCCCTCTGCACCCAGCTACCAGCCGATTTCATTTCTTTTTAATTGTCCCAGGCCATAAAGGAATGCTTTTCCTTGTGGATAATGGGCAAATGAGAAGCCCACAGAGTGCACGTTTGGAATGTTTTATGTTTCTTGTCAAGGTTATCTGGCCTTTAGGTATTATTTAAACATGCAATATAGGGGACTGGTTAGTAAACATACTCTGGGGCCTCCCTTACTTAGAGAGAGCTGAGTTGCTGTGCCAGTATTTGTATCCAAGTACTTGTAAAGTATTCTAGAGTGGGGATCATGCATCATCATCGTCATACATATTTTTACTCTGGAAATGAACATCTTTGCTAAGTGTGACCCGAGGAACCTTATATTTCTATTAAAAACTGCTTAAAAGGACAAGAACAAGGACATAGACTGTGAGTAATATACCAGTGATGTGACTTTAAAAGGTGCAATACAATTTATTAAATATATCTAAAAACAGTCAGTGAGGTAAAACAATACAATTTATAAAAAAGGTAAAAGTTGACTGCCCCTGGGCAAAAATAAAATTCAGGATGACTTGATCGGGGTTAGCCCCACCCATACTAATACCAGATTACCCCCCACACACACACACACACACACATATATACATATATACATTCACATCAACACCCAAGTGAGAAAGAAAACATGGGCTAGGTCCCGCCAAGTACACTCTAACATAACATACACTGTAAACATAAGAAACCCAGGGACAACTAACAGTAAAAGCAGTCAGTCTACTACTACCAAACAGTGGATAGAACAAAAAACAGAACAAACGCATAAACAGATCCAACAGCACGTTAGGTGAGGTCGAAGGCTCTATGATGCCTTCTCCCACATGTCCTTTACATGTTCTTTTATGACTTGATACTTTGGGATACCCTATACGGTTTCTGTTTGATGGGCACTTCATGGGCGAGGTAAATTTTATACACCTTATACACTTAGGTGCTCACCTTAGTGCTTCCCAGTGTTGTTGTGCACACATCTGAGTTTCCTTGCAGCTGGCATTGCAACAGCTGTTTTTCAAAGTCATCCAGGTGGGTGTTGGACACTGTGATCTGCAGAAGGTCTGGACATTGTATGGGAGGGCACAGGTCGGCAGGAGCAACAAAGGAGAATCATTTATCAATGTGTACGAAGAACCAGTATCAAGAATGGCTGTTCCCTTCCAAGGACAAATAATTAAAGGCACCATCAGCTGGCAAGGCAGTGGCTTTGCAGAGGGTGGTTCACTGGTAGCACTTCTTGTCTTGAGGTAGTGAGGGACCCAAGAGTGGCTGGACCTTCCTGTTGATGGGATGGTTGTTGGTTTGCTGAGGTGAGGCCCTCGGGGAAGATGTTCTGTTAACACCCCCAAGTTGACAAGAAGCAGGTGAGTGATTCCCTTTACAGCGCCACCAGTATGCTTGGGGAGGGAGATAATGATTTTGTTGTCTTTGTCGGACAGTGTTTTTACTGTTAGAAGGTTCAGGATCCATTTGCCTAGGTGTTTTGTTTAACCTCTTCTTCTGTTCATATGGCAGTTGGTTCTCCCGGTCCCGCTCCAGTTGTTGACCGAGGCGGACCAGCCCGTCCACAGTAGTCACTCTGCTGCTCCTCAGCTGACTGGCCAATTGCGGGTTAATGTTTTTCAAAATTAATTTAATTATTTCCTCTTCCTCAATCTGTGGCTTCCAGCACTCGGATAGTGACTGGTACATATAAGAAAAGTCTCTTATGCTTTCGGTCTTTCCCAGGACTCTTGCCATATTCTCACTGCCAATTCATCCTCATAATTCTTTGACATAAAGACAGTGCACAACTGTTGCTGAATGTCCTCCCAGGTATGGACTTTGTGCCGTGCAACATCCCACCAGTCCCTTGCTGTTCCATACAGCACATTTCTGAGGGTAGCAAGAAGCTCTTCATTTGAAAGAGGAATCAGGGCCAGATAGTCTTCATACCTGTCTAGGTACTGGAGGGGGTCAGATGGATTCCCTATTTTCCCATAAGTGGGGAAACTAAAGCTTCCCCTATAAAATAAATTTCATTTGTTTACAACTGTTTGCTTTTTTATACATTGAATTATTATAAAGCTACCCAAAATAAAATAAAATAAAGTCACGGCCCAGTCCGAGTCATAGTCAGCTCGAACGTGATGATGTCATGTGGTTCCGGGTTTTTTGTGAGCGTGTGATTGTGGCGTGTGGGTCTGTGGAAAAAAATTAAAGTTTATGGACGGAGGAGGTAGGATGGTTGAAGGATGGTATTACCAGTGGACGGCAAGGAGAAAGACAGGTGTCACTCACGCCAGTGCTGACACTACAGCTGCTGCTGTTGTGGCTCTAGGCTCTGCCATTGTACTAACCCGGAAGAGGGATAGTTTGAGTGGCGACGCGAATGGAGGGATGAATAGGGTGAGTAGTGGAGGAATGTGGGAGTGACAGAGGGATGATGGAGGGATGGATGAAAAGTGTTGATGTATTACATTATTTTAATGATAACTGCAGGGTCAAGATGCAGGTTGTCACAAGGTGTGGTTCCTGTCCAAACAGTTGACAGTAGGGAGACTCACCGGTTGACTGGTAGACAGCGGTATTGTATGCAAAGGTGACTTTGGGCAATTATTTAGACCAATTCCGGTTCTTTTCTGTCTGTCTGTAGCAGGTCATGGAGTGTTCTGCTGAAACATTCACACTGGCCATTACCCTCAGGGTGGAATTCCATAAATGACACAAAGCTGATGGATCAGTTTTTCTCACCAAGTTTTGGCCCTGTCGGAATGCAAGCGTGCAGGGACTCTAAACTTGTGGAAACAGTCATGCACCAAGATGTCAGCCACTGTTGAGGCTTGCTGGTCCTTGGTTGCATCTGTCTGAATAAACTTGGAAAACACATCTGTTTTGATGAGCACATAATCTTGTGAAGGTTCGAGCAGAGTAAAGTCAATGGCTACTATTTGATTAAGTTTAGATGCCAGGAGGTGGCCAATGGCTACTTCTGTTTGGGGCACTGAAGCCTTAGCAAGGATACAACGCTCACACTGCAGACACCAATCTTTGATCTCCAAAAGCACCTTTGCCTTACCAGGTCAACTGTCCTCTCCAAGCCTTGGTGGCTATTGCCATGGTAAAAAAGATCGTCCTTTAAACAAGCAGGTAAAAGCAGCTGCTACAGGTCCTCACCTCCATTATCAGAGTGCGAGGTGGGAACCTGGCGGGCAGCATCAGGTTGTACAGGATGGTTGAATATGCTGGTAAGAGACATGCCTGGGCTGGATACCTTCTTGACAAAGCATCAGCATTAGTGTTTGTCCAACCAGACCAACAACAAACAGTAAAATCGAGATCTGCTACACTCTTACAAATTGCCTGTAAAATTTAACACCTGGCAAAAAAGTTGCATGTATTGTAATATTTAAGTCTCTTATTGTAAAACATTATTACAGTAAATTACATGAAAAGTTTTACATATATTTTCTTTTTACAGTAATATATTGTTGTCAGCACTGAAAAGCAGGACTTAACTGGAATGTCACTTAAAACATTATCTTGTTTTCTTTTAAATTACTGAATTTAGCTGACAACTTGAGTTGCCAATAATTAGCTGTATTTTAACAATACAATATCTTTTTTTTTTTTTTACATTAGCTGTTTATCAATGCTGCAATTTTCTGCATTTCTCTAATATTAGACTCTCAATGCACATTTGAACAAAATCTTTATTAAAACAGTCTTACAGTAGTGGCAGAAAATAGTTTCTTATCTTACTGTGAATGGCTAATACTGTTCACTACTGCTTCTGCTGCTGTTGTGCTTGTTTTGTGCTGGCATTGAAAAGAAAATAAATATTAAAAAAAAAAAAAATTAAAGTACAGCTCTTTGACCAGCCTTTTTAGGGTTTAATGCCTATCAGTTCTTGAACTTGAATAATACATAAACAACTTGAAGGCACTGAAATTCCTGAATGAGCACGTACAATCAGGTACACCACAAATGCTCTCATGGGCACACTGTATGTTTGGGTTATTGAAAAGAGAAAGTATTAGAACTTATTTTCAGCGTGTAAAAATGCTACAGAAAAATTGAAAACTATTGGTAGAGAAGTATTATAATTTCACCTGATGAGGTTCTTGTGGTTGGGTGGTAGTGCTTCTCTCTAACAGTTGATCTCACTGATTCGCAGATGACTGGGAGCTGCAATCCCTCCTCTTAAAAGAATCTACTCCTGTTTTATCTGGGTTTATTGATTCATTATCTGTGCATCAAGAGTTAAGTAAGCAGCCCAGGACCTCTCTGGACAGAGTAATGCTCTCCTGCACAGTGAGGCACAGCGTGTAGCTAACTAAGGTAATGTAAGGTAATAGTATGAGTAAGCACTTCTTAGTGTGCATGATGAAAAAACGAAGCGATTTAACGCCTATTATTAAATGTATGAGATTGAAATGTTGCTGTTTTGGTGCAAACAAAGACTTAAGATAAGGCTACACTGAGAGAGGATTATTCTCTGGCGATATGACCAAGTTTTCCCTTACTGTCTGCAGCCTGTCTGCTCCACAATGATTCTTTCCTACCATGAATTATCCTGATTCTCCCGATAAGCCATGCTGCTCAAACTGACCAAATATTTCTATGCACAAGACAGATGTGTTAGCAATAGCTGCCTGTTGGCCAGACCAGTGGCCTATAACAGCCAAAGGTCTCACTAAACCAGTTAACTAAAGTTAACATGGCACTGATTAATTCTGCTTCAAACCCTAAATCTACTGAATTTATACACACTTGAAACTTGACTAAATATTAAAACATTTAAAAAAAAATATATATTTTTTTTACCTTTGTGTGGAAGTCAGCAATAAGCAATTTCAGCTTCTGTTGCTGACATCTAAAAAGAGAAAGAAAAATATAATGAGTAATGCACTGCCTTCAAATTAATAGATACATAAAACTTAACTTACATCAACAGGCAAAAAAAAGTTATCTTTGAAGTGTGCCATTAGCAAAAGAATGACATATGGGCATGGGTTACACTTTTCTTCACTGTGGTTGCTTTGTAAAGTTATTTTGGGGCTTGCAAACTGAAGGGCTAGCCTACACATTCAAGTAGCCTGTAATCTCACAGGATGTAAAAAAAAGTTTTTAATGGGTGTAAACATTTTTAGCCCATAATGCATTGCAATATACAGATCTGACTGGTCATTCCTGGTGGACGTAATGGTGAAGAGCCAGCTTTTCACTTGGTCCCACTGGCTGTCTTTTAAATGTGCCATAGGAATGAATGAGTCAGCTGTAATTAACTAGTGATTGTCCTGGATGTGCCCAGCTCCCACCAGGCTGGGATAGACTACCTCCTGAGGCCCGTGAAGGATGAACTAATATGAATGTGACTTCAGCTAATGTTAACCATTGAAACTTCTCTCTAACATTAATACTGTGGGAGCTCTTTTTACAGTAAATAATTCAAATGCTGATATAATCTGTAATTATCAAAGTAATGAATTCTATAACTCTTTTCTCAGAACTGACTGACTCCAGTGTGTATATTTGAATTGAGGAGTACTGTATTAGTGAATTAATGAAAGATGTCCTCTCCTTTCTTGTCTCAGGAGTTCTTATTCAAACGACATTGCGACTCAAGACAGTTGCCCACTGAGACCAAAACACATTAACAAAGATCTACTGCTTAAAAAGTCTGGATCAGTTTAATGTCAGAGGAATCCTGCAAATTTACCGCATTAGCCATGAATTTCCCAAGGGTTCTGCATCAAGTTTCTCCAAATTGAGACTGAAGCGTGTTCCACTGTGGTTTATTAACACTCAAACTCTTGCAGCCTCAAAGAAAAGATCATTAGAATCAATATTCAATTTGAGTGCTGCTGTGTGTGATGTGCTGCTATGCTTCATAAAAATGTCAGAACGACTTAGCTCCAACATTCACTCTAGCGGCGACCTGCATTTGTTGATATTTATATGAAGATATCACAGAAATAAAGGACAGTAGAACCACAGCTGCATAATAACAAAGATGAAATTAAATGCAATTTGAACAAACCAAATGGCGTAAACTGAAACACTGAAAATTGTCAGTTCATAACTATAGTGAAAATGTTAATACAGATATGCATTATCTAGAACTTTGTCTGGAGGTGGGTGGCTGTTAAACAGTGCAGGCCAGGATAATTTTAGGAACAGCTTAGTTTCAAATGGTTTCATTGTACACAAAAGGGTTCTAAACTAAGTGTATCAGTCGACAACTTTGCATTGAGACTAAGACAGTGGAACTAGTGCTAAAAGATCGTAAAACTAAAGGCCACTGCCTGTTAATCTGGTGACAGAGTATCCCAAAAACTGTCAAAAGTCATAAAAATGCTTGATTTTATGATGAGCACATAATATAATATCTAATATACAACACAATACACGCTTTTGAATACTGGTACACTTGATCAGACCATACCAGTGTGCCTTTGTACTAACTTTAACATGATTTCTTGTGACAGAGATCGGCAATATGGTGCAACTAAACAGTGGATTAGTTAATGGGTTTTTGATCATCTACCGGCCTACACTTCACTCTATTACCTGCTCAGCTTGTGTTGTGCATACCATGTTTTACCAACAACATTTGATTCAGAGCACCCTGCTGGACTAATGCATCTGTTCACAACAGTGCCTGCCTGGTTACACTCTTGATGACAGACCAAATGCACTATTTGTCTTACACAAGAATCTCTTTCTTTACCAGATGGTATTTCCCTGAGAGGTATGCTCTGGGGGGGTGGGGGGTCAGCCAGATCAGCCATGTTATCAGACTATCATCAAGCACCAAGCCCTGCATGCTGAGCTTCAGTCAATGGAGAGGCCAAATGACAGGCCTTTTTCTTCAATCTAACAGCACGCACCAGGCAATCTGTACCATCACTCAGAGGCAATCTGTGCTATCTATTAGCTGTGAGCGGAGAGGAGTCTATTCCCTGTGCTCTGGACAGTCCTCTGTGCTCAGATTGAATCAATAGCACTTCTCTTGTGTCTTGTGAGTGTTGTAGAGGCTGTCCAAGCTGCATGACTGTGCTCCTGGCAAAGGGAGTAGAGGCAGGATGGACTGAGTAGTGATTTGAGGAGATGTCAGTGCACTGCTTATCACAGCCCTTCTCTGAGTCTCTGTCTTTGGTCACACATAATATACACACTGCCAGTTCATATAACATTGTCAGTGCGCTCTACAAACAACATTGTTTTAAGAGACAAAGCTGACATGTTTGTGAAAGCTAACAGCCCCATCCTCAGTACAGGAGTTTGGTGATGGTGTGGGGTATAGAGCTGACCAGTGCTGCACCAGTCAAGTTCTGATGTAAAATGGCCTAACGCAACTAACAAAAGAATCGTTTGTGTAGCTTAAAGCCACCCTTTGCAACTTTTAGCCTGTAACATAGTGTAACTTTTAGCCCAAAAATATTCTCGTAATCATTTAATGGTTCCGAGAATGGAAGAAAAATTCCTATCTTTCTGACACAATACCCTCAGCTTGACATAAACCTCCAATCTAAGTTATATATAATTCCTGTCACTGGGACATTACATGAGTGACACTCTTTACAGCATTTAATTAGTGGGAGCAGAAATAGGCCAATACACTGGACCCTAGCAAAGTCATATTTGTACAAAAGACACCAACTTACCTACCATTACAAAATCAAACGACATCTGTAAATATTGTGCCACAGTTGTAACACAGAGTCTGTAGAGGGGTCTATGCACTCTACTGGGTTATGCTGGGTGGCTTTAATCACTTAACTCTATTAATTCCCTTGGCAAAGATAAGACAGTAGATAGTTTGAAAAAGTGTACATTACGCACCACAATGAAAATTACCTCAGAGGTGCCCAATTTAGCACTGTTTACAATACAATATTTGTCCCACTGTAATGTTCCCGTAAGCATTTTCTGAAGATGGCATGTGGTAATCCCTTTCCTGGCTGTTCAAACAAGATTCCATTACTCCCACTGTAGTGGGGTAAAACAAAATACGAGAATGCTCTCTGTAGAATCTGTAGAGTTCTCCAAAGCAGGCAGTGTGTTGAAATCCATACAGAGCACAAGAAGCTACAGCTTTGTCAGCTCTGTATCAAGTGCAGAAGAATAGTGAGCAGTGAGCAGCATCTGTGCCTTACTACCAAGAGGGTCCAAAGTTTGAATCCTGGGCTGCACAGGGCATGTTCTTCCCATGCTTGTGTGGGTTTTCTGAGGGTACGCCTGTTTCTTTTACCAACTATTAGTGGTTTGGTTAATCCAAAGTTTCTGTTAACAGGGGTAATACTTCCTGTGTGTGTGTAAATGCTGATGTACTCTTTTTATTTTTCTGATTGGGCCCAGTAGCAGATGCAGACTATCACATTCTTCTGCAGTGCAGATGTAAGTATATAACTCCATTTGCGGTCTACTCTAAGTGTGTAAGCACATACATTTGTGCTGGCTGCTTTTTTTACCTGCTACGCATGGCAGAGCAAGCCAATTGAACTCAAGGTAGCATAAGCTATTCACTTCTCCTGTGGAACGCAAATGTCAACAGAAAAGGCTAGGACTGATTGGAATAAAGCAAGTGTGTGTACATGTGTGTGTGTGTGTGTGTGTGTCTGAAAGCTCATTTTGTACAAACAACATGAACTTCACTGAGAGTTTTTAATGAGGGATCCTTGCTTATCACTGTCTCCAAGAACCTCCAATGTTCAGTATGGAGTGGGGCCATAGAAAACAACATGATAAATGGAAAACCATTTGTTAAAAAAGTTTAGATACAGTATGTGATCTTGTTTTCTTTTTAAATGGTATGTTTCTATGCTGTTGTTTGTTTATTTATTTATTTGTTGTGTTGTTTCTGAATGCATAAGATGCAATGAGGTAGTCCATTTGAATGACATCTGACAATTTGTACACTACTGCATCTGAGTTGGCCTGCTTAAATTTGTTTAGTTTTTTCATTTTGTTGTGGGACTTGATGGTCCAGTTAAGGGCCGATAATGAGAGATTTCGCCATGAATGTCAGTGCCATCTACCTCTTTTAGTCCACCTTATGCCCCTCTTTGTACCCAGGGACTGAAAATGTCCCATGGGAATGGGAAGGACAGTTTGTTTAGGAGAGGTGGTTGAGGAGGCCCAGGCCTGCATGAGTGCAAAGACATTTATCTCTGGCTGATCAAGCATTTTTCTTGTTTGATTGTTTGGGGATCCCGTAAAGGTCATTTCTATATTACAGGATGTGTGTTTGCTTCAATTCACAAGTGCTACAGGCTTTGTCGCCAGAGGGCGGTAACAAGCAAAACTGACTCAATCTGCTGACTTTGAGATGAAATAAAAGTCATTTTTTGCTCAACTACAGCTACTTTGTACAGGTTTTAGTCGTAATGTATACAGTAGAAGTACCTTACTTCACACTATGGGTGCCAGTAGTAGTAGAGGTACTCAGATCAGTACAGATTTTATTTTTATTACTATGTCTTTTTTGCTATCGGCATGAACCTTTACTGTAATGGCCGGTGTAATGGGGCACACTTAGGGGTGGCTCATTTGACCATGGAAAAACAAATGACAGCTGCAGTCTTGTGTTAGTCTGTCGACCTTGTGGCTTCTTCTTGTTAAATAAAATGATTTGCTACTGCCCTCGGATGACATATTTGTTATCATTACTTGCATGGCTGGACTTAGGGCAAAGAAGCCCATAGACACTTGTGAATCCAAGCGCAGGTTTGCAAATCTCACCCAGCAAGACTGTAGCCTGTGTTGCGAATGTAGTGACTCCTCTAGTGATTTTTTTCCACCAAAAGCGACTAGCGACTTTTCCTGGGGTTATTGGAGAGTTCTGATGACACGTTTTTACTTTTCTCAACAAACAGCGGGTGCTGCCATGTGTCCCTCCCCTGTTCCTAAGCACTCACAGGCGGCCCAGTCACCACACAGTAGTCCCTCCATGCTGCAGCCAGAGCAGGTGATGTTCACCCCTCATCAATGTATCATTAGACTGGAAACTCACACACCCTCTGTCACTCAACGTGTCCACTGTTGTGCCTCTCTGTGACATAAGCTGAACATTTAGCCAGGTAGCTACACTTAAAAATTCAGGAAGGAGTGGGAATCACACCATGAATCTAAATGATAACGATCCATAACAATTACATGCACATGCCAAGTTATGCAAATTAGGCAATGACATAATTTAGCAACTTTTAGGACAGCTACTCAAAAGCTACTTTTCTTACTGGGGAGTTGGCAACACTGACTGTAGCAAAAGTCAATGTGAGTGAAAGACAACCATTTGACACAACTCTGTGTTTTTTTTTTTGCTCCTCGTTCAAGTTCATGGTAATCTAACCAGCCAATTGTTTGAGCTTCACTTGTTCTGCTGTGAGGAAGGCCATGGCTTCATTGATGAGCCACTACAGCAGAGTAACTATGCTTTACTATCTAACCATCGCAGGTAAGAGTCAGATTGTAATATTTCTGTTTCGTGTGATGAGTGGTTGCAGTGTGGGACTAATGGGATGTTGTTTTGAGCACCACATAAAGTCATAAAGCCATTTTATTTATTTATTTATTGGTTTATTTGACAGGGACAGTGTACATTAAATAGCATTGCTGCAAATGCACCAGAATTAGCCAAAAGGCTATTTTTCATCCGTTGTCCCTGGACAGATGGTAAAATTGTCTCCCTAAAACAAGAGTAAAAATATTACAATAATACAGATCTACACGAGCAGATATAAAAAAGCATTAAATATAAATATAACAACCACTGTTAAAAAAGTATACAGATAAAAAAGCATGATACAGTACATAAGAGTTGCTAAGCGGGTGGTGACGTTGGAGCCCCATTGTTTCCTGTCAGCCTCCAATCCTTTTCCTGGCCCTGCACTTTTCTGGCGAAGGCAAGGACCCTTTTTCAGGTGCCAGGCCCCTTTCTGTTGGTCTTAGTCAGGTTCCCCCTCTTTCTGGTCCTCTTCCATCAATACTATTATTTAAAAAAAAAAAAATGTGTGTGCATGTGTGTAAATGGCTGTGGTTTATTTTTTAATGCTGTAGAAGATATTATTTATATTTTTATATAGAAATAAAAAGAAAATTGAATGGAAGTATCCAAGCTGGTTTTGTACAAATTAACCTCATTCACAAATTTCGAATCTCATTCACAAATTTGTTTATATTTTATGATCAATACATGGCGTTGTTGGTTTTCTGATTATCATTTTTTTAATCTATAGTCTAAATTTATTGAACCCCCAGTGCTGACTTATGTCGCTGCAAATGTTTACAGCCTACCAGGTTTTTATTAGACTCGCTCACCTGATACAGACAGAGGGTTAGGTTTCTGAATAGAACAAAAAATCGAGAACTTTGCATGTAGAAGTTAGAATGTGCATTTGAGTCATGATGTCGTGTGATGAGTGTTCAGACCTGATGTCTTTTGTGAAAATTACTTTAATTCCATAATATATGGTGTAAAACCGTATGCTTCCCTCATAGGGCTGGACAGTGGTAACAACAGTTGAATTTTCCTGTTGGTTTTCTAATGTCATCATGAACAATAACCCACCTTTGTTTAAGTTCACCACACATTTGTACAGCCCTCAGTACAAGCTCATGCCCACCAGACAGTGGTCTAGTTAGGCCACCGCAGTGACTGAAAGAGTGACACACGTAAACTTGTCTTAGACAAGGCACACAAATAGGGTCACGATGCTACTGGTTGTTTTGCTCTGTACATGTTGTAAAAAGTATAGAAGAACAAGGAAGTCTGTCATGGTTTATGATGTGTTCAGGTGCACAGTTGCCAAGTCGAGAAGTGTTCTTTGTTTGTTGTGGTCATGTTGTAAAGTCGGTTTACAGTTGATTTTTATTTTAATAAGTCAATGTGAATAAATCAGCTGGGTATATTAGCATGTAACAAACACGTCAGGTTTAATATTTGCTTCTTTTCACTTTTCAAAGTCTTAATGCTGTTAAATACAAAACACAAGAACGCAGCATTAGAGCGCTGCAGACCCAGTACTTCAGTTATATATTCATATATTTATATATTTGTATAGTTATATATTTATATATTCAGTTATACTATTCATGGAATAGTTCAGCCTCATTGTATCTATATCTACAGTACGTCAAAATTAATCTAAAAGCATTATTTTAATTATTTCTTACAGTTGGACAGACTTTGCCCCTCCCCCGTTCTCCATAACAATACCTTGTCGGCCACTGCTGTGCACACAGATAAAGAAAGAGAGGGGAAAAAAGGGACCGCTCCGTCACAAAATTACTTCTGCGACTTTTCAAATTTCAGCTGTGGGTGGAGTGGACTCTGACGGGGAGTTCCACTTTAATAAACTTAACCATTAAATATGTGTGATGCATTATACATAACTGACAAACCTAAAGTCCAGCAGACATTTGTGAGTGGACAGAGGCAATAAGTTGTCTAGCTACATATTCCTTTCTCTGACAACCATCTGACGGTAAGAGTAAAACAAGAATAAGGATGCGATTATGATTTTAAACAGAACTAATGTACTCTGTGAAATAACAACATAATAGCACAAATAAATACAGTTAAATAATAAACAGAACAATAAAAAACAAAATAATAAAATAACAATAAAAACTTTTTTTTTGTCTTCTAATGTTTTGAAATCATATCTTAACATGCCTTTAAACTGGTATATATTGGGTTTGACATTTGTCTATTTGCAACAATGAATGTAAAATTTTCCAAATAATTTGTTCAAAATAATAATAATAAAAAGCAATCTCTCTTTTCTTTAAACAAATTTTAACATCACAGAATGATACAAATAACCAAAAACCAAAAATATCTGACATCAGCACCCTCACAGAATAGATGTAAAATAGATTCCTCCTCAAATTTACAAAATGCACAAGGTTAAAATATCTGTTCATTAAACAATTTGTTGGGTGAATTAAATGAATTATTTTAAAATAGACCTCAGTAACTTATAAACAAATACCGTATTTTTCTTATTCTTATTATTCTTAGTGAATACTAGGTGAAGCTGGGCAATTCATTATTTCTCTCAAAAATGTAATTTAATGAAATATCTGATTTAAATATGAATTGGTCATGGGGGACCACATCGCCTCATTGCAAAAGTCTATATTATTATTTTTATTGCAACTGCCATTGTAAATAGATTAAACATTTATGTTTTCATTGTTCCAGATCAGTTGCTGTGTGGGGAGAAATGATGTTTGTACATAAGAAGCCAAGATAAAAGAGCCTGTGGTTCATGTGTCTAGACAGTTCACCAAAAAGTACCACAATAACAAATCTCAAACAAACCATCACAGTTACACTGTATAAAAACAAATATACAATGGTGCATACACCTAAAGCAATGTTGCATTGGAAAAAACAGTAATATAGCAATATTATCCAATGAACTCTTTATAACAAAAATTTAGCAGGTGTCAGGTCAGTGAGCTTATTTACTGAACAACAAGTCAGTAAGATTTTGGACCATTCAGGTGGTATGGGCATCCTTTTCAAAGGTCATTAGGTCATATGGCTCTTTGCATGGACAAAGAGCCTGTGTACCCATGGCACTGCTGCTTTAGTGTGGAACAATGAGAGCCCGTCCTTCCACTGCACTGCTGTTTAATTGAAGGAACAGACTCTTTCCCTGCTCTAATTACAAGCCGTCAGCCGGCAGAGGAAAACCTTGAGATATGGCCACTCTCGCTGCACAGACAGCCAATTATGGAAGTAAATTGGAATAGCTGGCTTGAAATGTTTGCTGGCGCTGCACAGTGGGAGACAGTTCAGTTCAGGAAGCTCAGTGTTTGACAATTTTCCACCATTTACCTCAGCTTTACTAACTCGGCTTCTGTAACAGACAGACACAACCTTCACATGTAAAAACTCATTAATTATTATCCATAAATACATTTATTTTAAGTCCTGCAGGTTAACCATATGGCAAGGGACACCTTCTGTCAGAACATGCTGCAGAGCTGATAATCTTAGCAAAGCAAACATTTATATGATGAGACTCAGCGGTTCAGTTGTGTACCTTCCGGCCTCTGTCCTGTACACTGCGGTGTAGTCCGGTACAGTCTGGTATACTCCCTTTCAGTTCGGTTCAGTCCGCTTCAGTCTGGTCAGCAGAGTAAGAAAACAAGAGCTGATATTTAAAGGGGACATCCAATGCAAAAAACACTTTTACATACTTACACCTCTAATTGTGTATTTGAGGTCTCTACTAACTCACAAAGTGTGAAATAAAGGAAATGCAGGATCTCTCTGTTATGGTCAGAGTCTCTCCACTTGGGCAAAAGCTCTTTGTTTTCTAAAAACCTTGACTGTGACAACATATTTCAAGGCTGTGGGCTCTCTCCTCGCGTCACTTCCCTTTACAGACCAGCACGTCCGCTATATTGTTTCCTTCACTACAGCTTAGCAACATTAGTTCACATTTTAGTTTATCGCTTACAGCTTTTTTTAACTTAAAAAAATCAACATTGGTTAGGCTATATTTAGACAGAGCCAGTGATCACAATTATACAAGTTTATGAGCTGACATGTAGACAGGAGGCAAGTGGCTCCAGTGTTACGTTCTCAATATCTTACTGTTCTAAAGCATTTCACAAAACCTGAAAAATCAGTCAATAAACTATAAGGGAAAAATAAAGGACGTTGAGAGGATGTTTAATATCTGCTCTACCCACTCCAGCATCGAGGGCTGGAGTGGGTTGCACTTTCTTAGAATTTGAAACATCATCATGACAAAACGGTTAGATGTAGCTTACTAAATTTGTAATTACGTTATATGGCGGCTTTAGCAGATTTGCGATTTGCCTACTTAAAATACGGCATAAAAAAGTCATGCTTTTGAAAATTTCCATCCAAGTTTGCTAACTTCCTGTTGGTTGGTGGGCAGCGGCATATTAATTTTAATTTACACCCCATTCCAAATTTGCAGAGGGCGCTGTTGGTGAAAAGGCATAGGCCCCATGGGATTTTTTGCTCAGGGTTTCAGGCTGGATGTTTCTGCCAGATTTCATTAATATTTGACAAACTAAATGTTTCCACCCTATTCATTTATATCACATATTTGGGTTGTGATAGGCTTTTATCCTATCACAACCAGGGTCAGATTGCAATGCAAGTGACAAAGTTAAAGCAGTTTCAAAAAACTTTTTTGCCCCAAGTTAGTGGCCTTGTCATGGCCACACCCAAAGCTGATCCAAAGCCTTGTTAATGCATTTTGTTGGCATAGGTATTTACGTGATATTGAGCTTTTGAAGCTTGAGTTTGAAGCTCCTATATTAAAAACCCAAGCAGGGGATATCCCAAAAGTAAGAGCCACAACTAATTTTGTTTTCCTTTAGTAAATAGTATCTGGTCCCACTACCACAGGAACTTTCCTTCTGTCAGCACAAAAAAAAAAAAAAAAAGAAGATAGCAAAAATCAATACCGTGGTCATACAATGAATTGTGGACATTCCTCTGCTTAGTGGATGATGAAAAATTCAGAGGGAACCAGATTGAGCGATCCACATCAAGAGGGTATACCAGGAGATCACCCATTTGTTGGCCACCCCAGTGTATCACCGGACTCTACGGCACTGTAGGGAGAAGCTGAAGAAACTAAAAAGTGATTACTGGACTATTAAGTGCCACCACGGAGTGGGTCTAACTGACCAGATGGACGCTATTTACGGGTACCGCCCGGAGAGCAACTGTAGGGAGGGTGGCCACGGCTTTGCTCGAGCCTAGGATGGAGGATCGCAAGTGTTTTTGTTTGTCCCATTAGTGGGCAGCTCACTTTAAACAAACAAGGATATAACTTTTAAAATTAAGTAAAGGTAATATCATTTTCCTCTGTAGCCTATGACCTAGCTAGTTAGACATCAACGGTAACTCCGTGTTGGCTTCTGACAATGAAATGTTAAATCTGACAATGAAACGTTAAGTCAGCAACAATGAATATATTCATCTGACACCTATCATTACTGTTGTGTGTTTTACATGCTGCCATTTTGTGTTATGTGTACAATTATGTTATGTGTGTTCATTTTTTAAGAAGCCCTTTCCACAAGTGAGGAGACCCACCCAACTCCCCAACCAGCTGTTAATTCTATTTACATTTATGGCACCAGTAAATAATATTTTCTAGCAAAGAAAAATTATGAAGTGGAGACATATATACTCAAAGTACAAAAGTTTACTGTGGGTAAAAAAAAAAAGTTTAATTAATTCAAGAAATTATGACAAAAAAAGAATTAATTCAAGAAATCTTATTGTGCATTGGCCCTTGCCTGCCACTCTCTTTCATTGGTTAAAACAATCTGTGAGACAATAGTAACAGTACCTTGACAGATCAGTACAAACAATTCAAATTTAAAATCAAACATTAAAAATGACTCATGCAATTTTTCTATTTGATGACAAGAACCTCATCAGCCCTCTCTTACATCTCTGCCCTCCTCCTCCACACCCGGTGCCCCTGCCACCACCGGATCAACTGCTGCAGGTGTGTCCCATTCAGTCTCATGGGACTCTCCATGACTTTCACACAGGTTATGCAGAGCACTGCAAGTCAGCACCATAGACTTCACCAGCTGAATATCACAATCATTCCTTTTTAGAAGGCCACCTTCCTTTCAGCATGCCGAAGGCATTTTCAACAACAACAACAACAACAACAACAACAACAACAACAACAACAACAACACCCGTGCTTGACTGAATTTTTTTGTTGAACATATGTTGTCAGTTGTCCAGTGTCATGGAATGGTTTCAGGAGCCAGTTCTGCAAGGGATATGCGGAGTCTCCTACAATGTAATAGCCAGCATTCACCCCGATGTTCCTGCTGTGAGCTGGGAAGAGGCTTCCCCTGCCTAACTCCCACTGTGTGGACTGTCTCAGAACCCTGGCATCGTGCGAGACAACTACATCCCACCATTCAGAGGCTCAAATGAAAGCCCAGACTGACGGTTTGCAGTGCTTACTTTGCGAGAAGAGAACCAAACACACACACATGGCACATATATTTTAAAACGTAATTACAATATTCTGCGGCCATTTCAACGTACTCACTACATTTTATGTACAGCGACTGCTACGCAAGCTCACGTTAACTTACCCTCAGCTGCCGTCTCCTAGCAGCTCGTACCTGCTCGTCTTCAGCTTGTTATTGCTTCACAAACCCCTTATCGATACTTTACAGTTAAATTAAATTACATTTTGCCTCGCTGCCTGCTGTCTTCTGTAGTTCTCTTCTCCTACCTTCACCACAAACACCCACAGACCAAGGAGCAGGTAAACAGCTGACTTGATGTCCTCCATTGTTTTTATTTTGGTGTTGTGTTAAGCACATACTGTTGGTTTGCGCCGCCCACATTCAGGTGGTACAATAACATACTCAACTGTAATGGAAAACATATCAAAACAGAACCAAACTGAGTCAAGTACTGCCAGTGGAAAAGCCCTTTGTGGGTCGTCACATGTTCAAGTCAAAATGGCCACCTGGCATTTGGTGATAGGGCACCGTAGCCCATAGGGTTTTGTGCTCAGGATTCTAGGCTAGATGTGTCTGCCAAATTTAATTTCTATATAATACATTTTCCCATCCCATTCATTTATAGCACACAAACGGGGTTGTTGCCATGGCAACACTGTTGCAGGTAGTGGTAGGTCCTCACAGGCTTTTATGTTCAGGGGGCCATAAGGGATGTGTGTATCAAATTTCATTTGTGCGTGGCAAACTAAATTTCAAAGTCCCATTCAAAATTTGTAGGGGGTGCTGGCAGGCCATTTTAAAAGGTTGCCATTATATTGGCATATCAGTGTGTTCAGGGCATAACTTTTTTAGATAAATTTTAATGCCCACTTCTTTTGTTTGCATATTTACTGTCTATTTTTTGAAGCCCTTTGAGGCTATTGTTGTTGTGATACCGGGCTATACAAATAAAACTGAAAATTGAAATTGAATTCTCAGGGGGCAAAGCCATTATAATATTTTTTTGTTTGCCTCAATGTGAGGAATGTGTGATTTACACCAAAAAAATAAGAAAAAGAAAAAATGTAATTCAGGTTCCACTGGCATTGCAGTAGTTCGTTGCCATGCTTGGCTGGCTCGGGCCTATTAATAGTAAATAATGAAGAACTCTAACAGATCCAACTATCTATATATATTTGGAGAGTGCTTCACGCATTTGTTTACAATTCCAACAACATATTCCCAACAGTGACTAAGAGTTTGTGCCTGTGGCTGGTGCAGGCCAATGTGGACTATAAATTATGACAATTATGCCATTTCCATACCAGATTAACATGTATATGTACGGATAGTGCACAAGGCGACAAATGTGCACGTGGCAACGGTCAATGACTTGCTGTGCTCATTGATTTAGTATGAGTGCCCTTTGTGCACTGCCTGACAGTTACAACAGTCACTTGCCAAGCTGCATGGTTTGGGCCTAATAACAGTAATCATAACTATCGTAATAATAATAATACTAAAAACTATTTTAAAAACTATACATCCAAACAGTTACATGTGTATGAATGGTTGTATATTCTGAAACACTGCAAAAACTTAAGGGCAGGGGGCAGACAGAACAGCCAAAACACCTAACATTGCATTTAAAGCAGGAATACAGATTAATATTTTCTTCAATGAAGAATTAAATCATGCACATCAGCACGCAGGATATCAAACAGTGGAATCACAAACAAAACAAATTAGGAAGATTGTATTGACATGGTTATGGCTTTCATTCTACTGCTAGCTTCCAAGAGCACAAGACAGAGAAGCTAAGAACTGAAGGATAAAAAATATAATAATTAACAATATAATAAAAAGGGCACTCTATATTCATATTTACAATGAGAATACAGGGAAACATATAATACTGGTGAAAGCTATACATGTGAATTGTATAGTCTGATGGCGGTCCCGATCCGTGCTGCCAGCCCCCAGCAGACCACAGCATAGTGGATAACCGAGGCTACCAAAGAGTCATAATAGGTCCTCAATAGAGGCCTACACACTCCAAAGAACCTCAGTCTCCTGTTGGAGGTGGAGACAACTTTGGCCCTTGGGCCCCAGTGCTACAGACTACCACCTCAGACACACAGTTACGTAGTGTGTCCTATTGCTGAGGTAGTCAATGGTCCATGCAGCAAGGTGTCCATCCACTCTTGCCCCCTCCACCAGCTTCCCTTACAGCAGCGCCAGAGGGAAGCTGGACTTTCTGAGCGTGGATGAATTATTGCAGATGTCGGCTTATTTAATAAGCATGTATCGTTGTAAGCACACAGCCACTCAGTGCATTCAGTCTCGTTGTGCTTTTGTCACTGATGATGTCTATTACACATTCACAGAAACACTCTGCTTGAACTTTAGCTAAAACATGTCAGTACATGACATGTATTTATGCCACATATTCGTGGAATATCACCAAGACTGATTGTAAGTATTCCATTTTAAGAACATTCACAGTTTGCCTCTCAATATTTTGTCCACTCTGATGGAATAAACCAAAAGCAGTAAGACATGTAATTAGCTCCGTTGTTCCAAGACAATAAATATGAACTCATCTAGAACATGGCGTCACGTTGTTTCTTTTAAAACTACTTGAATCTCTCTTCTGTTAAGGCCAGATCATATACATATCTACTGGATGGGCATGTGACAACCGTCAGTGAACATACACGTATACAGAACAAGCATGTAGCCTACACCATTCTAATGCGCACACAGCTTGTGGGTGCACTCCCTCCCGTGCTTCACTGATCTCTTCGACTTGTTTTATACATCCACACGCCACACACTGCAGCAGCGCGCTCTGTCTCCTCCTCCTCCTGACACCAGAAAGCGCTCTCCATCGTACGGGACTCTTTCTTTGTGTTGTGTAAGCCGGCGCTCGGAGCTACCATCGCGGCTGTGACAGCGCTGCGACCGAGTTTCAGGGGGCTTAAACATGCAGCACCCCGGAGGAACGTGCGTGGCGTTACCCAACGTGGACGCCTGTCCTCAGCTGTCCTGCGCCGCGCTCACCTTCATGTATTTACAGCAGGTAAGAGCCATTCACAAAAGCCTTGATCGTGTGCTGCTGTTGGAGCGTTCTCTCAGTTTCGACTGTCTCCGTGTGTGCCTCTGTAACATCTGGAGCCGCACTTACAGCCCGCTGCTGTCGTGCAGAAGTGCGTATTGCTCTCACTGGACTCACTTTGCTCAATAGTTGCTGCTGTTTTCACCTGCTGTTGTTTAGAACGATCTCTATTTGACTTATTTTGACTTAATTCCAATATAAAACTAGGCTACGTGTATTTTAAGAAATATTCTATTTACTTTATGATTTAAATGAAAATCTAATCTAGCCCCATATAAAGTAAAACAGTCTTCACGGTAGGCTACTAGCATCTAGACTGGGCTAATATAGTACAATTAGGGTGAATACCATGAGATAGAAAAAAGAAAATACCATATATTGTAAATGCATTAGTCTTAGTTCTAAAAATGCAAAGGTATGGCAGTGATAAGTGAGGTTATAGAACTGCTTATTAAAACTAAATCTTAAGGGAGGTATTTACATGTTACATAATGGCTACCAGACCATGGGTACATAAGTGAGTACTTTTGATTAGTGAGTGGATACACATTTAACTGTCAGTTTAATATCAACACATACAATATTGGGGATTAATGAAGTTATTTTGAATTTGAATGAAGATATGATTGTTGGAACTGCAGTGATGTTCAAAATGAAAGGCCAAATGGACACTGAGCAGATGGAGCTTGAAAGAGCTGCTCTCAAACGTAATCCACAGTTGCCTTCTGCATATTTAATACTAACATTTCCATAAATGTGACTATTGCATTTGTGAGACGATAAAAATTAGCTAGAAAAAAGAAAGTATTGTCATAATAATTATTGTGGTCTATTTACAATGTTACGTAGCCAAAAGCAGTTAGACCGTTGTTTTACAATTCGGTTTAAAAGACTCTTCAGATGTTGCTTGTTATATTGCCATCCTACTGTGGGTTATCAGCAGCTCTGGTCCACGGCTGAACAGGGAACTGAAGGATCGTCTGCGACTAAAGAAGGCAGAAGGCGCAGCCATATAAGCCTGATCTGCTAAACACATGTGCTCTGGCGCTTTCTCTAACTCTTTTTAGCCATCATTTGCTGGATGGAGGGCTAAGAACCAAAAGGTTTAAGTGGCCCTTTGGGCAAAATTGAGATGTACATATCAAAGAAAAGCTATGGATGAGCTCTTTTTACTGTCATATCAATTAATAATAATACTTTTAATTTTCCTAGTGTTATTCAGAAAATGAAAAGCCTATCTCTCAACATACGATTCAGTCAGAGCTCAAACGGCATAAATGAATATAACTATAAATATGATATAATGTATATTTAAGGAATGGTACAGGATTGTCACATAGATGATCTGTCATCTGTGTGCCCATGTATTTGATCATTTAAAACGCAAATCTTTTTACAAAGTCACATCATAATATGGCCAGTTTTTTTGCTCGTCCCATAAAGTTTGTAAAATGTCAATTACGTCCATTTGGTTCTAAGCCCTCAAGATCGACATTAACAATAAAATAATTTATTTTAATATTTTAATTTAAAAAAAAACAAAACAACAATTTCCCTGTATGGGAAAATGTCAGAGTGACAATCACAATATTATCAGAGACATACATGTTTTTAGAATATCACACAGCCAGAGGATTACAGAAAAAAACATAGCTGCAGCTTTATGATTATGTTATATATTTCACAATTTAAAGTCCACACTACGTATTCATACATTTTAGTTTGTTTCAGTGACTTGTGATTTTACAAAATATTTTTTACATTAGCACCAGAAGTGTTGTTGTGTTGTTACTACATCACCTCACTGTTACATGTAATAACAGGCCTGCTTGTGTTGATTCTGTTAATTCTTCCTTGTTTGTTGTCTTTTCCTTCTTGTCTTGGGTCCAAAGACCGAATTATTACCAAATTTGCATCACACTGTACATGCACTGCGCCATGATTTAGTGTGTTCCAGGTCCTCACCCAACAGTGGAAAAAAAGGTTTACTCTAGTTCAAAACACTTATACTGTTGACTTGTTTAAATACAAAAACTTAGGTTTATTTTTAATCTTTTATTCTGAAGATCCAGCTGCAGCTGTGTGTAGGCCCCTCAGTATTGGTCAGAGTGAGTGCAAGGCAGGATTTATGCTCATGTTCTCTGATGATTAAACCAGCCAGACATCAACCATGAGCTGCCTGTGATCCTGTAGAGGGCACTGCACTGTCATTCATCCATTAGACTGGCATTCACTGACTATCATCAAACACACAATTAAAGTGGACCCCTAAGAGAAAGACCGGATCTGTTGAGTAGAATAAATACTGCTGTTTTTGGAAGATCATGTGTGAATGGTGCATCAACCAGCAGTCTTCAAATGCAGTTGCCCTCAGATGATATTGTTACTAAACTCCAGTGAGAAAATGATTCATAAAATAAATATGGGATGATGTGATGGCAAAGGAGTTAGCACTTTATCCTCAAAACTAAATGGCCCAGAGATGGGTCCTAAGTTGGGACCTGTCTCGAGGAGCTCAGGTTTACCATTCACCAAAATATGTACAACACATCCATACCATGGGACTTTACAATAAAGATAAGAGAAAAGTGAATCTATAAAAAAAATGTTCGTGGATTTTCAAGAAAAGGTTTCAAATTTGTCAAAAAGAGCTGGGAGCCAAGCCATGGAGGGCATTTAAACATTTAAAATCTTTTCAAAAACAAGGCGAAAACCAGTGAAAGTCCTAGTATCAGTTCAAAAAATTAAAATAGAGAAAATATTTTTTTTTCTTTTTTTTGCCTCTGTTAATATTTATATCAAACTGAAGATGAAACAATACACCACACCAACTGCAAGTGTCCGGGCTTCACGCGAGGAGGTGAGCAGTGTGTCATTAAGCACCTCTCCTCGCTTTGCAAAGCACACAGTCAACGCTTTTGTTTTCAGATTTGTTTGAGCGCTCTACGTTTTGTTAATGCATTGGGATGTCATGCCAACGTGCACGTTTATGTGCGTGCGCCTACATAGGGAATCTGGGTCTTTGAAGCTATATATAGTCGAGCCGTGTAAGACATTTTGAATGCATCTGAAGGCCTCAGGGGTTTCTGTGGATGTGAATACATTTTCTTCGAGCAGCATGCATTAATCAGATCTGCTGTATATTTGATTCAATCTTCAATGGTTTCTTTATTTGTGTAAAGACATAAATGAATCCTTTGTTTATTTTATGTGTTCCATATTCTATTACAGTGCATGGATTTATGATATACATATACTTAGTGCAGTCCTTACCCAATATGTGGTTTTGCTAAATCCTTCATGCATCTAGAGAAGGCAGAATCATGGCAGTCTCCAGAACAACATGCTGCCAATGTGAGTATGTGCATCTTTCAACATATTTAGTGTGGCTGTCCCTCACAGTGAGTGTTTTACCTACCTTTAGCACATGCCGTTGTTTTACACTGTGAACTTTAATGCAATAGCTTTGTTAGTGTTGTTCTGTTACCTTATCCTAAAGCTTTATTTGTATTATCTTAAAAGGGTACTAAAAACACTCTTATGAGCCAACCTGACTTTGTCATATTATTGTTTTCACTTTAACGTCAGCTGTGTAGCTTAGACAAAGTATTGTCTACGCATTTTGTCTACACCTCTGTATCCTAAAAACCACGGCTCAATTTACTCAAATTCCTTAAATTGCTTAGGGAATGTCCAAACCTGACTCGACTTACCTGGATGTATTTCATGGTTGCCATGTCACTACAGTAAGGAAGGAAGGTAAAAAAGGAGCTTCAATGCTTCCTTCTATGCCTCCCTTAGCATAGGGACCTCTGGACATTTCTTACTGAAGGGTAAAGAGCTTACTGGTACTTTTTGGAAAACGTCAGAAATGTCTGAATAAAGCCAACCTCCATGTTATGAGTTTGTGATGAGTTGGAAGTTACTCTTGACCATAAATATCAGCACAAAGCACAGTTTATAAAAAAGGCACTGCTCTAGAGCCACAGTCTTGCTACAGTAAAAAAAAAAAAAAAAAAGTTTATATTTGTGGGAAACAAATCTTAAACCACGTGGCTAATTTGCATGAATGCACAAATGCATTCGCTTAAAGAACAGATCATGTGTCATTAATGCTGACTAATAAATAGAAAGAATGTGGCTTTTGTGGATTATTTGGTCAGATCAGGACCAGATCAGGACCACATTGTATTGTGAACTTTGGGAACTCTGAGAACTCAGAGCTGGGAGAAGGATACGGTGCACGTGTTATAGCCAATTTTTGGGATGTGTAGTTTTTATTAAGCTGCTGTGTGTTAATGTAATCCCCCCATTGTTTCCTGCAGGTTAGAGGAGTCAAAATGCCAGGAGGTACCATTTTGAGTTATTTAGATTGAGTCCAAGTTGGACTCTTAGATGTAAATCCTTTAGCTCCACTATTAAGAAATGGCCAAGTGAGCATTTAGGTTTGGATGTCCTTTTTTTGCTTCCTTAAATTTGACAGCTATTATTTTATTTCTATTTTGAATCAAAGTCTCTCCATTTTTATATCAAAGACAGATTGCTTTATTCTGACTAAACCATCAAGAGGGACTCATACCACTGAGCTAAAATTACAAGACATTTATCTAATCCATTGTGGCATCCTTCAGCATCACTTTTTATGAGAGAAAGTCCTCTCTGGGCTAAGCTTGCTGCTCATCTTTCTATTGTTGAGACTACTTTTTGGATTAAGCCTTTGGCAAAAAAAAGTAACAATAAAAAAAACAAAAAACAAAAAAACAAACAAACACATTACATATTATGATGTGGGAACATTGGATTTTGCTAACAGAGGGACTTGGTCCTGCTGTGTAGTACTGCAAGATTATTATGTTTATTTAATTATGGGACAATGAATTGATATGAGTACCTTCGGCCAACATGTAAATATACCAGAGTTGTCCCATGGCAGGTTGATGCTGGAGAGAAGAGAAAGGACATATAAAAGGAACATAGGCAGACTTTGAGACATATACAGTAAGACATAACATTACGATTACCAAAAAAATTATGCAAAATATAAGAGGTTGGAGGAGTAGTTGTACACTGCTGCAATAAACGGTAGAGGAAGTAAAAAGAAAACAGGCTGTTCTCACCCTGGTGTCGTCCTTATGCCAGAGAAGACTGGTCACAGCAATAAGAAAAGAGAAAAAAACCCTCTGCAACGCATGTTTTGAACTGTGACCCAAAAATAAAAAAAGATCAACTGTGTACCACAGCATTAGTCATTTTAATCAAAATCAGAAATCTTACTCAAATGGTTTATCTTGGCCACTTAAGCCCTGGTGTCATGCTGGTTTAATCCTGATTGACCCTGGTTTCCATCTGGACTTACAATTTTGCCAGTGTTTCCTCATTAAGACCTTTCTGTTTCCTTCTGGTGAAGTGTGACCTGTAATGGAGAGGTTTTGTTTTGAAAGATGCTCCACTCTTAGTGCACCTTTAGACCTACCATTTGTAGCACTCTGTCTGAAGCAGCCATTTGTTGTTTCTTGGTGTCTTTATGAACAGGCCAGTGCAGGGAGAGGTGCTGCTCAGCTGCTCTCTGTGTGAACTGTCTGGTTTAAGTATAACCCCTTGGCCTTTTTGTGTTGACTCCGCATAGTCGTTTGCGTTGTGTTTGAATAATGTCCAGGAGACGGTGATGCCTTTTTGTTGCGGTTTAATATCTGGACAGAACAAAATATGTTCTGCTCAGAAGACATGAAGGGCTCATCACAGGCAAATACAGTAAAATAAAATTATTTGTACCTGAATGGAACAGAGGGGATGCATGGTGGCAGAGTGGTTAGCGCTCCTGCCTCACCGCAAGAAGGTCATAGGTTCATTCATGGGTCTGGCCGACACCCTGTTTTTCTGAGTCTGCATGTCCTACCCGTGTTACCATGGGTTCCCTCCAGATACTCCGGCTTCCTCCCACTGTCGAAAGACATGCATGTATAGGTCAATTGGTGACTGTAAAGTGCCCGTAGTGGATGAATGAGAGATTGAATGTTTGTATGTCAATATCTGTGTTAGGGATGCACATTTTGCAAATTGTCTTTAACCAATAGTCGAACGCCTTAATAATCGGTTAACCATTAACCAGCTGCATGACGTCACCTGATGTTTATGTTTTATTAGAATTAATGCACTAAACTGCTTATTACATGTCAATATGAATCACTAACAAAAAACATGTTGCTTTTTTCAAACTGGAGTCAAACTAAAGCCTTTTTTATTTATTATTAAGCTGTTGCTTAATTTATTTTTAATTTAAAGCCCTTAACTCTGCCCTTCACAAAGATACGACAGCCCTCTTTTTTACGCATCACCTGGCTTTACAAAGGCAGTTCTACCACACTCTGTCAGTATGTTCTTGATTGCCTTTAGGTGTTTCTTTTAGTTTAATTAACTTTATCAGCTACACTGCAGCCTGTATTATAAACTAAGAAACCTCCTGTCGTGTAAAATACACACTTGAGACACAATGAAGATGAGGGCCACACTTGGCCTTTATTTAGCACCTGGCACTTTTTCCTTTTTACGTGTCTTCTCCTGCTTCATGGGCACATCTGCCATGTTTCTGTACAATTTATCAGCATGTTTGTTTCTGACGAGAACACACGGGGTCATCACAGGCAGGTGCTACAGATACAGCACACAGAGAATAGCAAGTTACATTAGCATTGAGCTAGCCAGCTACTTCAATATGTGGATTACTCCATTAAATTAACTTTTAGTTCATCTGACATACAGTAAACCAACTTGTATATGTCCCAAATGATATTTTTTAAGTTTACAGTTAGGCAATGATCATACAATGAATATCGGAAATGAATACACAATATTTGACCAACCCGCCTTGTGCCTTTCTATCATGAAATTGCAGCATGACAACTGTGCCATGGGCACTTAACACTACCAGCTACCGAGAGGGAGCGCAAATTTCCCCAAAATATACACTCAAATGAAAGTAGAGAGAAGTGGAATCATATACAACATTAACCCTGTTACATGAACATATGTTAATAAGAGTACACAAGAGTGTTTTCCATTGATAGTGAAAGTGGAGGGCAAACTATAGAATTCGTTTTTTTACATAATTAGTGTGTTCAACCACTCCACCATTAAACAGTCATGAACATATTCTAAGTGTGACTGTTGTTGACTCTGCCCATCTAAGTACCTTTAAAGTTAAATGAGAATTGAGAGTTGAGTTTGAATGTTTTTGTACAAGTAAATTAGTGAATCTTAACTCTAAATCTGAGAGTGAATGGCTGTCTGTCAGTGCCTGTGTGTTTGATAAACTGCTAATCATCCAGGGTGTATCCTTCCTTAGGCCCACAGCAGCTGGGCCAAGCTCCAGCCCTTCAAGTGGTAATAGGACAAGTGAAAGAAGCTCAATGAATAAATAAATGAATGATTGAATATTGGTAGTCAGACCTTGTGCTATTTTTGTAGTTTGTATTAAAACAGCAGGACACACTTTCAGAGATATCCACTTGGCACAACAGGCCTGACAGGAAAGACCACTCTGGGAGGAAGTGGTGTGATGAGATATGAGAAATGCTGCATATTGCGGCATTTGTTACAATAACCATCAGTTACTAGAATCTGTGTAAAACCTGTAAGAGCCTGTCACCAGCCAATGGAAATTAAATCATATTTCATATTTGTATTTCTGCATTTAATTAAAACCATGTTAGGCATATCCTCTTTATAAGTAACATAACTTAAAATATATCGCACTCCAGTCATGCCACTTGAGTGCTGACTTTCTTTGAAACATATCTTGTATGATTTTACCAGTCTTAAAATGTATACACAAACTGTGACATCAGCTCTTGGCAGAGAGAAGCCCATTTAATAATGTGGCCATCTGCTTCGTGATGCATTTTTGTGATGGAGAGCTGAGCTGACTGACCACAGTAAAATATGTCAGCAGCCAACAGCAGTTGGAAGATGTCCTAGACTGTATTTGAGTCACCCATGACTGGACATGGTCAGTGAAAAGGTGACATGGTTCTGAACAGTGATCTGTAAGGAAACACATAAGTGGTTTTATTGAAAATTGAACATTGCTGGTTAGGCAAGGTACAGACTAAAATAAATACAATGATAATATACATTTTATTTATATTCTGTGGCTGTGATTGTACTGAAATAGCTCATTACAATAAGCTTTTTCACATTTTAGTGCCTTTATCAATCATGTCATTAGTCATGCCTGTTTTATTCAACATGGAAAATAAATGCATTGTTTTAACAAAACAAGAGTTGTACATTGGGGGTTCATGGTGGCAGAGTGGTTAGCACTCCTGCCTCACAGCAATAAGATCGTGGGTCCGATCCCCCGGCCCTGCAACTAACTGCGACAGGCCCAGAGCTGCTGGGGTAGCCTCCAGCCACCCCATCACCCAACGGGAACCAAGTGGTAGAGAATGAATGAGTTGTTAATTGGCAACTCTATCTAAAACCGGAAGCAGCTGTTAAAAAAAGACATTACCTTTTAACATTGAAGACTTGACTAAAAGTGTGTCATACCAACAACTTAATTGAACCAGGACTACCCAGTGAAAGAGAGCACTAAATGTTCCAGACATTTGCAGTCCCAAACACTAGAACATACAGGATTCCCCCACCAAAAAAAATCTATAGCAATTATGAGTCTGAGCCACTGGCACTGCAGAGGGAGTGAGAGGCACAGTCCTATATTAGAGATGTTCCTTGAACGTGCTCATTCCATCCTTCGGCCTGGCGTAACAACAGGCGGCTCACGGATGAATGGAGGGGAAGATTGAACAGAGCAAGCAGGGATGCCACAGAATGGAACACTGGATAAAGAAAGAGGATTAGAATGAGATGGGTTGGAAAAGTAGGCCAGAGGTAACCAACTTTAGCCTGGTGTGTTCAAAAATATATCTCAGAATGGTGCTGGAAAAGACAGTTGCCTGAACAGTGCACATAGCACTCAAGAAATCTACTGCTGTGTAGAGAGGAAAACAGACAGCCACATTCTCTAATATTACTGCAGCCACTCATTTGAATTTTGGAAATGTCCTTGATGCTAGGACAGTTAGTTCTCAGACACTCAAACAACTTTGTTGACTACATTTACATGATTTTAACAATGTTTCTCATTTAGTTTAGGCCTGGTCTCATGAAAGGTCTTTGGCATTTGTGATTGAGAAAACCAATTCAACTTTTTTAATTGCCTTTGATAATCAATAATGGTTAACCATTAACCACATACATCGGCATCGACATTGGCTGATGTTTTTGTTTTATTAGAATGAATGCACAAAAACTGTTTATTAGGTGTCAAATATGAATCATTAACAACAAATTAGTTAATTAATTAATTTATTTAAAGCCCTTAACTCTGCCCTTGTTCTTGAAGACACGACAGCCTTCTTTTTACACATCACCTGGCACTACAAAGGCAATTCTACTGCTCTTTTATCAGCATTTTCATGCTTGCCTTTAGGCATTTCTTTTAGTTAATACACTCTATCAGCTACACTGCAGCCTATACTGTAAACTAAGAAACCCTGTTTCTGATGCATAAAATAGACGTTCAAGATAAAGTAGAGATGAGGGGCACGCTCTGCCTTTATTCATCAAATGGAACTTTCTCTTTTTTACGTGTCTCCTCCTGCTTCAGTGCCAGATCTGCCACGTTTCCGAACAATTTATTAGCATTTTGTTGCTCCCTTTACATGTTTGATGTAGCAGAGATGAGGGGCGCGCTCAGTGTGACAATTAAACCACAGACGCAGGTAGTAACAGACTAAACTCTAATGGAACTAAACTCACCTGTGTCCAGTGTTGAGACCTGAGCGCTCTCGCAGTGTATTACCCTCCAAACTCTCTAAAAATCCTCAACAGCACAACCTTCTTAGTCCTCCACTTTCCATTTGGCGCTTGTTTTAGCAGCTAATGTTAAGCTGCGCACACAGCAGTTAAAGCAACTCAAATAAACTTGCAATAATTAATTAAGAACATGCACCAATTAAGGGCACCGGCTGATTTTCCATCAACTGTGAATTTGAACAAACCTGTGCAGATACATTACTTATATTAACTTCTACTCATAACAGTAGGCTCGGAACCTGTATCGTGTCGATAAAGTGTATTAAAGGTCCCATATTATGCTAAATTGACTTTTCTGAGCTTTTAACCATGTTCTAACGTTGTGTCTACCTCAAACACATACCCAAAGTTGTGTTTTGTTTCATTTGCGCATGTTTGAGTAATTTATTTAGTTTGAGCTACAGTCCTTTCAACGAGCTGTTTCACGCAATGATGTCAATATGTGAAATAAACCACTCCTCTCCAGGAAGTGCTCCTCCACACTCCTCCAGCCCCTCTCTCCTGAACTGTCAACAAGTGCCGTGCTCTGCTGTTCAGACACAGAGAAGCATCGCTGCTACTGTGTTAGCTTACTTACCGTCAATACTTTTACTTTACTTTCAATACACTGCACAACAGCTACCATAGGAGTCTCCAGGCAGCATACATTCTCAACTTCAGTAGGCATTGTACGGCCATTTCCACATGTGCACCTATAAACAGAAGCAGTTAACACGCGCTATGCTACGGGCTACACATAGAAACATACACAATAAATAGTTTCTCATTTACCAAGCAGAAATGTCTTGTAGAAGCCTTCGAGGTCTTTGTGTGTGTCTTCGAACTCAGAGTCAGACTCTGGGTCGAAGATATACAGCTCAGTTACTCTCAAAGCCATTGCTGAAAAAGTTATTACTACGATGTTTACTTCAGTCTGTTTCCAGCGGTAGCTCTAGCGTGACGTCATGAGTGGGCTCATTCAAACCGCTTGTATAAGATAATTATTGTGTTTCATGTTGCAAAATGTGATATGGTAACCTAAATGTATCCAAAATACACTGTATAATGTTCAAAATAGTATAATATAGGACCTTTAAGTATTCAGCATATTGATTATTCGATCAAGTTCTTAATGGCAATTAAGCAGCAGAGACAGTGTTGCAGTGCAGTCAGTGAGTTGTACATATTTCTGACTGTAAGATGCTAATACCAGACACATGTCACATGAGCTGTGGACAAACCCTGCTCCAGCCTGCTGAGTCTGGTTTGTGTGATGTTGTCCATCTGTCTTTTCTTGAATATTAGTGTTAACATATGGTGGATGTAGTACAGGGATAGCTTTGTAAATTAGCAAATACCAGTGTGAGTGTCTACGGGTGTGGCGGGGCTCTAATCAAACCCAGGCAAGTCAGAAATGTGTGTGCAAGTGATGTTTATTGTGCCAGTGTCCAAAGTGCAAAACAGCCAAAAAGTGCAAAAATATATACAGTGATGTGATCAAAAATGTATTTACAAATGTACAAAAACAATCAAGTCTAAAGTCAGCGTTTTGTCAATACCTCAAACACAGAGCTCAGAGTGCTCTCAGCCAACGTTACCTGCACTGTAACTGCTCAAGACCAGACTGAATACAGGCCTGAAATGGCTCCCCTAAATACTGGTCTGGCCCCTCCCATTAGGCTTCAGTATTACAAAAATATAAATCAATAAACAAACAAACAGTTGAAACATAAACATGTGGGCTGTTCCCATGTACATCAATATATAAATAATAATTAACAAAAGATGATTGAAAGGGCGGTTATAGGTTTTTATGTTCAGGTTATCAAATGCGCATCACCTGACCAGCACCAGCGCGCGAACAGCGCCCATTTAAACCACCAGGAAGTTATGGCTCGGTTTGGCTGAGACGCGCAGCATCAGGCAACACAGAGAAACAGGTAAGTAAGTGCTAGCATGTATGAATGTCCCAAGCTAACGCTCTCAAGTGTGCACCCTTGGGAGCATAAAAGCGGCAGGAAAACAGGAAAACGGCGTTGGTTGTGTGTGTATTAGTGAACCAGCGGGGTAAACGGGGAATTAGCGAGTGTGAATGAAAAGGTCTGCGTGGTGTATGTGTGCGTGGCCAGCGCGCGTTCGTGGGTTCGTTTGTGACCGCGTGCGCTCACTACTCATTGACGGACGAGCTCCGTCACAACGGGTTTCTATTGAAGGCAGAGATCACAGGCGGATTGGAATTGGTTATTCAGTGAAGGGAGGTGTGGTATATAGAGTCCTGCAGGTTCATTATTTGGGCAGAAGACAGTCTCTTTTTTGTATTAAAATAGCCCCACTACTAACTGTTCAGGGTGTTCCCCACCTCAGGCTCCAAGCTGTGTCTCCAAAGCAAGTAACCATATTCTAACCACTAAATAGTGGTCTTGTCATAGCGACACTCAGACCTCATCTGAAAAGTAACCGATAACTTTTGTTAAGACAGGTTTGTAGATTATGTTGACATGTTGAAGTGTGAAATCACTCAGAAAAAAATTTAGGAGGGTGGTCACATATACAACTTTGAGTTGGTGAATTGGCTTGGTCCTCACTCCTATGCTGGATTTGTGTACCAAATTTAATTTAGGTACAACAATCTAAATTGTTCACTTCCTAGTAACTTATTTCAAATATTTTGTGTGTTGCCATGGCAACACGGTTGTCAATAGGCCATGGTGCCCATTCATTTTTTGTCATCACATGACGGTTGAACACACAACCGTCATGTGATGACAAAAAATGAATGGGCACCATGGCTCATGAATTGCATTTCTCTATGACAAACTAAATGTTTTGGGTCCAATTTTCAATATTGTAGGTGGCGCTGGACCTACGTTTTTCAAGATGGTGGTTATATTGTCTTATGGTTGGGTGAACAACCAATTGCAAACAATTGGCCTTGGGACTCATTTTAATTATACAATGTCTGTGACAATCTGTCTGTGCCAAATTCAATATGCAAATCACAAACTTGACTTCCATACCGGATTGCTCACTTCTACTCCATTTTGTGAAGAATGTACTGGAGATGAAGAGAGTGTCAGATAGGGTGATGGGTCTAAAGCTGGAAATTGAAGGTGTGATCTTCAATGTAGTTAGTGGTTATGCTCCACAAGTAGGTTGTGAGAAAGAGGAGAAAGACAGATTCTGGAATGAGCTTGACAAAGTGATGGCAGTACAGATATAACTGGGTTGTTCAAGGTCTTGGAGAGTGAGCCTGTGAGATGGAGGTGACATGTTTTGGTGCCAATTTTTAAGAACAAGGGAGATACACAGAGTTGTGGAAACTACAGAGGTATTACGCTAATGTTGTGTAAAGAGAAGTGGAAACTAGACTAATGGGAGAAGTTAGCATTTGTGAGCAGCGGTATGGTTTCATGTCAAGAAAGAGCACTGCAGATACAGCTATATTTGCTTTCAGAGTGTTGGTGGAGAAGTACAGAGAGGGGCCGAGAGAGCTGCATTTTGTCTTTGTAGATTTAGAGAAAGCATATGACAGGGTGCCAAGGGAGAAGCTGTCGTATTATATGAGGAAGTCTGGAGTGGCAGAGAAGTATGTTAAAGTGGAGCAGGATATGTATGAGAACAGTAGGAAAGTGGTTTGACAGAGGAGTTCACAGTGAAGGTGGGACTGCATCAAGGATCAGCTCTGAGCCCCTTCTTGTTTGCTATGGTGGTGGACAGGCTGACAGATGAGGTCAGACAGGAATCTCAATGGACTATGATTTTGCAGATGACATTGTGATCTGTATTGAGAGCATGGAGCAGGTTGTTAAAGATGAAAAAAAAAAATATTATCAAATTGTTGCTTTATAACAGTTGATAATGGCACAGTCAGATTTTCTGAGGTACAACCAAAAATGTATGTCTAGCTACACCACTGATTTAAGCTATCAGAAGTGACTGAAAAGTAGAACTCAGACTTACACTTTTTAATCCGAGCAGAGCATTTATTTAATGGTAAGCCAATCTGAATTTGAACCTGTTTTCCTTGCTTTTGTCTAGGTGAAATCACTCTCTACGCTCAACGCTCTACTGATTGCAATACACAATAAGTTGGCTTTTGACATTCTGAATGGAGCTCTGTCCTAATCGCTGAGCATGCTCTTCCTCATCATGTGCGTGGACCAGCATAGTCAGACTCTGTTTAAGGGTCTATTGTAAGTGTGTTCTAGGAGAGAGAGACGTGAATTTGTTTTGTTCATGTTTAAGGAACATATTCTTATTTTTCTTCATTCATTTTCTGAATTACTTTTATGATTATTATTATACTTGTTACATACACAAATTTGATCCCCTGAACTAATCTTAGGCACACCAAATTTAGCAGATGTACATGGGCAATGTCAAGGCAAACAAAAAATTATACAATGGCTCCACTCTCAACTCAACAGGAAATCGGCCATCTTGGATTGAAGTTTGAGTTAAGTCCTGTCAGATTTTGTACTCCTCATACTTTAATGAAGTAGTCCTAGGGCATTGGATCAAATTTGCTGAGCATTATCTTCAGAAGTGGGGCATCAAAAATTAGTTAGTTTTTAGTAAGTAAGGCTTGCAATTTTCTTGTAGCACCTCCGCAAACTTTTTGTTCGTTTTGTCATTTGCCACTTTTCCTGTTGCTCTCAAACATTGTCAGATTGAGTCAGACCCAATGAGGAAGTTGTGCACAATGTCCCCCTGAACACAATGATATGTCAATATAATGGCTATCTTTATCTGCAACCCAAGCCCCAGGGGTCGCAAACATAGGCCAATCACATGCTTGCAAAGTCACAGCGCTCCCACTGGTCGACACCAGGTTGTCATATGACGTTCCAGGAAGTTTAATAGCTGCTGATAAAGTGTATTTTATGTCTTTTAAAACAACAAAATAGCTCAAAAAAAGAAAAGCATCAACAGAGTAAAGGGAGGGAACGTGAAACGTGCATAAATATTGCCAATTCAATCACGTAATGTTTAACGAGGCTGAGATAAGAGATAGTCTTTCTGCAAGAGACGCATTAAACATGTTGGAGATGTGGTGAATCAGGATGAAATGACCAGGCTTGGTTCAGTTCTCATTCATATGGGTTGATCACTTTACTACATAATTCTCTACCTTTTCATCTCATCAGTGTTGATGAAAAACAATTTGGGAGATACCCTATTATTCAATGTGAAGTTCTCTCAGTTGGGTTAAATCTTGTAGACTTATGCAGATCCAACAACGACAATCCTCCTTATTTTAGGAATCTGTTTTTGTCCTTGGCTGGTTTGTCTGGTATGTTCATCATAGGCAGAGATTTTAATTGCAGTCTACAACCAGAGATTGACAGATCCACAGGGATATACCTTCCACGCCCAGACAAGAAGAGTAATTACAGTATATTTAATCATTTTATTTAACTGAAGTATGAAGAAAAGACTATCCAGTCAACCTGCTCATGTTATTCTGCCACCAGTCAGACATTCTCGACAATTGACTACTTTTTAGTCTCTTCGTCTGTATCCACAATCTCAAGAAGCTGGTATGACAGCATTATAATTTCAGATCGTGCTTCAGTTTAATTTAGTCCAAACATGCCGCATTCTCTGAATTTATCCACAACGTGGCACCTTTATTCATTATGGTTGAAGGATCCGGAATATATGGAGTTTATTGGGGCGCAAATTGATAATTACTTTGCAAATAACACAACCCAAACATCAGCTGCTGTACGGTGGGACGCATTTAACCCTCCTGTCGTGTTCATCTCTACTTGGTTCCCGACCGGGTACTGCTCTTAAATTAGCACAAAAAACATTTTTCACCACCAAATTTTCATTCAACATTCTTTAGCTGTGAACTATGTCTCAAAATAGTGTTCAACATGAATTTATAGAATTAGACATAAAATAACTGCAGTGAAAATACAAATAGGCACTGAAAATGTTTTACAAAATGAACATGTAATGTAAAAATAAATGGAAAACCAAAGACCAAACTTAACATGAAGTGTGTGTGTGTGTGTGTGTGTGTGTGTGTGTGTGTGTGTGTGTGTGTGTGTGTGTGTGTGTGTGTGTTTAGAATCAACATATCAGTGACACCAGGTCAGAGTGGGCCTATAGGATCACATTAGTTAGCTTTTGCAGTCTGGGGGAGACCAGCCAGGGCAGCGGCTGGGGCTGGGGCTTGCAAACTCCTAACCAGACTGGGCATTGAATAAGAGGAGTCACAAACTTCCACTTAGGAAAAGTCTCCTCTTGAAACTTCCCTGATTAGTACTTCCACACCACAGAAACAGACATAAGGAGTGGGAAAGGTCACAGGCCAGGCTCATCTTAGATACCAGTAACTAAGGACAAAAGAGATGGGAAGGTCCACTGGACTGGAAGTCTCCTAGTGCCTTTTTAGGTGCCTCTCCCTCTCCACGACTGGTCAGTCTCCTCACTGGACAAAACTTCCACTTGAGACATCTTCCTCTACTGGTTCATTTAGTGCCCTCTTCATAGTCCAACCGACCAGAACCTCTAAGAGACCGCTTCGCTCTAGTCAAGGCACTGGATGGGGAACACAAAGGGAAAAAGTCAAAAAGACACCGCCGAAAGGTCATGGCAGACCCAAAAGAAAATTAGTCTTGTTTTTTTTTTTTTTTTGTGTTTTTTTAATTTTAAGGGTAGGGGGAGGGGAGGGGATTTGTTAGGAAAAAGTCTGGAACCCATTCATTTCCTATGGTCCTTTACAACACAAGGTTCAAGGTTATTAAAACACAAAAAATTCAATGAAAGAGGTGACACACTTTTGTATTCAAGTCATGTGTGGAGGATAATAGGCCTTAGGCAAAGATAAAACACAAATTTATGTGTTTTAGTTAATCGGTCATTTTACCCGAACACGACAGGAAGGTTAAAGCCTTCCCAAGTGGACACATATTTTGGAGGTTGGAGTTTGGAACAGCTAGAAAAAAAAGATAAAAGAAACTAAAAAAAAAAACAAACCCAAATGAGATAAATATGTTTTATCTGTCATAAGGCAACTGAAAACCTACTGAAATTGTAACTTTCCTATATGAACAAAGGGAAAAGGCTAGTAACTCTTACCTTGGCTTATTAAACAATCTGAAACTAAAAGAATATAAATACAATTAAGCTAGATGAGGATTTGGAAACTAGTGACCTTAAAGAAATCAATAAAGCTTTTGAACAAGAACTTATATTGCACAGATTTCTCAGCCTCTTCTTTGCAAAAAGATTTTTTAGATTCACTGAACATCAAACCTCTTGAAGAAATCTTCCTGGCTGATCTAAATCTTGAACCTCTGAAACCAGGCTCCAGCTTGGGTTTCAATAGAAGCACACTTAATTAACATTCCTGTAAACCTGTACATATACTCTGCTAATAAACAGAAATTACTCAAACATACATAAAATCTTTTTCTCAAAAATACATTGATGTTTTTGGTACAGCTTTCTTGCGTATATGGGAGAAGTAACTAAACTAGCAAGTTTTCTAGAATTTTTGGTAATGATGACTTCGACCTGCAATGAACAAGCAGCAAATCAAACAAGCAATGCAAAATAATAAAACAAAAACATAATAAAACAAAAACACAAAAATAATCAAAAGGAGAACACAAAACAAAATAGCATTGAACAAACACATAAAATACAATAAATAAAGGAAAACCCCCATAATAATACACTCACTTAACAGAAGCATCACGAGAGTGTGCTAGGGCTAGAGTAGGCTCTGTAGATGTGACGGCACCAAAACGGACCGGCACAGAAATCAGACAAACAAAGCAATTGAATAACAACTGGACAAAACCCAGACAAAACAATGGTGCACAGGGAACCCAGGAACAGCCCAGGATCTAAGGGAAATTTTGGATCAGCGGAGGCATAAAGGCCAAATAAACAAGGTAAAAAAATGAGACAGTTTATGACACATGCCCAAACTATGGTATGACACCAACACATGGAAACTCTCACAATAGTATGTACCCGGAGAGTAGAAGTAAAGACTGTCTCCTGTTTAAACTATGGATTTTCATTTCCCATCCACAATCCCAACCTGCATCAGCCATTCTGTTTTCAACAGGATTAAAGGGACAGGATTTAGGTCTGTTAACTGTACCAAACTGAACTGCACCTGTGCTGCTCCGTGCTCCGCTGGCTATTGTATTACAAAACCACTTTAAGGCTTGTTAGTCAGAGATATTAATAGTTTTGCTTTTTTTGCTTGTGAGCATTCTTTGCTGATGTGCTCTCTTTCAAATAGCCAGTATTGACAGCCCCACCAGGAGATGTGGGGGGTGGGGGTTTGCTGTGCGTAGGCACAGATAAAGAAAGAGACTCCACAACCTCATTATGTCTGCTGGCATTTTAACTCCTTTTGATGATTTAGTACGGGCTGGTGGAGGGGGTCCGTGACACCATTTCAATCCTTCCCCAGTCACAGAGGGGAGCAGGCTCTGAGAAAGACAAGTCAGTCTTTAATTTAGAGGGATCCCAAATGCGTGAAATCTTTTGTGCTATGTGGGTCACCGTGTGGCTTCCAGCAGCACTGGCACTATCAGCCTGCTGCTGAATCTGAGGTGATTCTCTCAACCACATGGGCTCTGTGTGCAGTGTGTTCTGTGATACCCCAGCCCTGATGGGACGTCAGTCAGCTGAGTGAAGAAGGCCTGTGTACACCTAGTGCTAAGGTTCTGTTCTTGGCGTGGCTTGTTTCCACTGTGGGAGGTGCAGCTACTAGCACAAGTTGTGTTTCTGCATATGACTGACATGAACTAAAAGTCAGATTTGAATAAAGTTTGGTGTAGTGAGCTCAGAGGCTGGAGGTATAGGCCTACTCCACTGCTGCAGGAAACAGGAAAAGAAAGTTTGTGATTGTTTAGCAGCTCTTTAAACTCCAAACAGAAAAAATATACTTAAGGGTTCCTCCTGTTTCCTTTCAATTCCAGTTTTCTCCCGAACTTGCGTTGTGTTCTTTTCTGCCCTTTATTACCAGTTTTCCTCACACTGCCCATTTCCTATTAAAAGTGAGTGCATCTACATGGAAGATATAGCTTTTTTTTTTTATTAAATGGGAGTTATGGCAGGCTGCCAGACGTGAAAAATACTGAGAGCAGAGGGGCCTTGATCAGTAATGCATGGAGATATTTAGCAAATGAAAGAAATGCTAATTATTGGGACAGTTCAGGAGATCTGACATGTACTGTATAGCACATATACAGCCTCAGAGGACATTTATCCCTTCTAAGCAAACATCTGCATATCTACAAAATCAGCTTTATTAATCACCAAGGGGAAATCCAATTATTTGGTCTCTTTATATCCACTTTTTTTTTTCTAAGACAGCCCCCTTAACAGACTGGAGGCTGTAAATGATACATTCATGATAAAACATTTGCAGCAGTTTAGTTGTTTGTTTGGTTTTTTTTTTACATTAAACAATCGATATGTACTCTTGTAATTAGATTTCTCAGAAAATATAGCAGGCTTTGGCCTTTCCTATAAAGTCCATCTGTATTCATGGGCCAGTCCAGCTTGTTGTCCAGTATGTGAAACCAGAAATGCCAAAAGAAAAATGAAAAAATACTTAAACAAATTGTCAATTTTGTTTCCAGAATCAGTGAATATGCAAACATATGGTTAAACTTTTTGTATTTATTTAACATTTAATTAATTCCCTACATATTTATTTACAAATATTTATTATTTATAAATTCTGTGGATATATTTATATATTTCTCATTTTACTTATTTATATATTTAATGTCAGTCACAGTTAATTGAACCCCCCCAGTATGCTGTGTCTACCACAGCCACAAGGCCAGATGGATGGGCATCCACTTGCTCTATCACTAGAACTTTAAGCAAGATCAAGGGTCTGTGTACTGATTTTTGAATCAAATTTTATATATATTTATATATGTAGCTACTGTTAGCCAAGTGGCTGCACCAATAGTTAGAGTAAACTGTGGGGCAACACTGTGGGGCAGCTGCTGCCATCTCGGTCCCATAGAACCACAGTCACGTCTCTCCTGTGTCCTGTGGCTCTGGCTGGTGCCCACTCTTCTTTTCAGGTCTTTACGGTGAGACCCGCTGGGACAATTGGTGCAGCTGAGGAATGGGACAGGAAGGACTGAGGAGCAGTGGACAGTCAGTTTTGTGCACTGGGACTTCTGAAGCTATGTAGCCTACTTGCAATTTGCATTTTCTGATGCACCAGACTCTGCACGTATCCACTGCTCTATCAGCTCTGGAGACAGCAGGCAGGGCATATACACCTGTCCCGATCTAATCTACTGCAGAGCCCGATGATAGGGTTAGTTGCCCAAAGAGAGAGTGGCTAGAATTGCGAGCACCTGCACTGAGGCAACTGCAGGACAGAAATTTCCCACAACCGTATGGCTCTTCTCAGCAACAGTTTACTCAAACTAGGAGCTAGTATGTTATTAGTAGCTCCATGTTATATATTTAACATCAAGTTGTATAAAGTAATTAGTGAAATAATTGTTTGTTGTTCATTTTTCATTTTCTTGCAAAGCTAGACATTAGAAAGACTTCTGTGACCAATGATAAAGATTTGTGACAGGTTCAGACCCCCCCACCCCCCACCCCCCCAAAAAAAACAAAATAAAATAAAATAAAATAAAAAATAAAAATAAATATTTGCATACAGTGGAAGAATTGCAGAAATAAATTAAAATTTAAAAAAAGAAATGAGTAGATTAATATACAGAGCAGAGGTTCAGTGTCATTTGGAAATGTGTGTAAGGCTCAATATGAGTGATGTTGAGATGCAGAGATTTCAGTATGGAGGGGTTCTCACACAATCTGGGGCAGTGGATGGACTGCAGAGAAAGTACTGAGCTTCATGCCTGTATTGACATCTCTCACGGCTAAACAAATGGTGCACTTGAGTTGCATTTACTGACTTCGATCTGTAAACTGTTTAAGATTCTGTTTGAGGCCATAGCCATAGAGCACAGCATAATGATCTCCCACTCCACACCACATGATGCCAGGAGCTGCTCCAGCTTTTGGACTGAAGGGAGCAGTCTGGACGGATGGACGGACAGACAGACAGATTTTTTCAAGTGTATCGGCGTCACTGTACGGAGCAACAGCAGGGGAAACACAGGAAGTACACAAGAAGTGTCAAAATAAACTTCCAGCATCCTTTGAAAATAAAAGCTCTCTAATAGCACTGCGGCAAAAGTAGGCAAAAAAAGAGAGAAGATCGACACGAGCGGCTTAGCAGCAGTGGCACTTTACATCTCTGATGTGAATTGACGCTTTTAAATATATGCACGTAAAACGACTACGTCTATGCGACACCCTGCGATGGCTCTCGGTGTAAATTCGGAGTTAAGTACCAGTTACTGCTGGTGGCGGTGCGGTGGCATGGTGGTCATGGTGACCGTCACAGCCCTAGGTGGTATATATACAAATATAACAATAACAACCTAACATAACATTTCTTAAAATGGCTTTTAGAGTTGATAAAAGGGGAACACATAATGCTGGAGTAAAATGGCTCTTTTTAAACATAACTCATTCATGAACTTGTCTCTTGACAAAAGTAGCCCCAGGACACTAGCAGCACCACAATCAACCTGCTCTTTCAAATGTTTTTGCATGGATTACTCATGGACACTGCAAAATATCTATTGCTAAATTATCTCAGACTTAGTCTTAGTCTTATGCTCATGGAGCATGGATCTTGATTGTGAAGTGCATCACAGGGCACACTTTTAAATATTTATCCTATCATTTGCATTAGCACATTCTCTCTTCTCCTATATGCACCGGCAGCAGTTCCATACTCAAGGTTCAGCCATAATTTAACTTCGATCTAAAATATGATGTGATAAAAAAAAAAAAAAACTGCTCCAAGGTCACCAGCAGTCTTCCACCTTCATGTTGATGCAGACAGACATGCACTGTAATTACCAATATCTGCAAATATGCTGACTGCAGCTAATGCAAATGTGCTGCTTTATGAGTTTTGAATAAGGCTTTGAAGCCCAGTTCATCTGCTGCCTTGTGCTCTGTGTACTTTGTCATTTGATTTAGCTTTTTGTCCAAATTTAGACAGACCAAACCCATGGATTATGTCGTACTAAAATACTGGTTATGATTTTAGAATCAGTGGATCACACTGAGACTTTAGCTCTTCTTCTCATTACTGTAATCAACATCGTATAAAAACAAGTGCACATTGTACACACACATTGTATGCAGCCATACTGAATACTATATGTATCGACACACACACACACACACACACACACACGCACACACACACGCACACACACGCACGCACGCACGCACGCACGCACACACACACACCCACACAGGACTGCTGACAGCTGGCTGACACCTCTCAGCTCCACTTCACTGGAAGCTGCAGCCAGTGGCAGCCTGTTTTATTCCCAATGCTAAAGCAATCAAACGAAATGAGTCCTAAATGAGCACACAAGAGGCTTTCCTGATGAACTAATGTGCTACAGTGAGAAATTTCATTTTGGTCAGGATTTCTTTGTGACTATAATCAGGACTTAATGTTCCATGTGGACATAATAAGAAACAGAATGTGTTGGAAACCCTCTGTGTGAGAGAGCGTATATGTGTGTCTGTCTGTCTGTCTGTCTGTGTGTGTATGCTTTAAACCAGTGGTTCTGAAGCTTTTTTCAGTACCCCCTAAAATATATATTTTTTAGCCAGGTACCCCTTGCAATAGGTTTTTGATTGATTGATTAAAAACACAGTTTCTCTAATAACATATTTATAACAATATTTTGTGTGCAAATGTTTCTACAACAACAACACTAAACTCAAAGCCAGATGTCCTTTACCCGTTGACAAATGGGCGTTTCGGCCGCTGCAGTTGCTTTTTCACAACTGCGGCGTCTGGCTCAGACGGCTGCTCTCGTTTTGATCTCACGAGATTTCATTCACCGGTGTCAAAGCAAGTCGGTATCAAGTCCGACACAAATCTAACTGGTGTGCACTGGGCACCGATCGGCGCTGATCTAAACTGCGCAGGTCTGGCTCAAGTCAAACACGCAAATTGAGATGCTGCTGGAGATGAGCTGGCTTCATGGCACTGTGAGCTAACTTCTTGCCACAGAAAAAGCACAGAGGCCGCGGCGGGTTGCAGCTTCTTTGGCACTGCCTTGGTTGAGTTTCCCGCTGCAACGCTTCAACCACAAATCTAAAGCTAGCTGTCACCCGCTTGTTATGACGTTTGACATAGGCCTGCCTACGTGCCGCGAGTTCAGGTTGGGTCAAACTATTCTGATGACAGAGGGAAGGGGACACAGACTTTTTAAGAGTATTAAAATAAATTGAGTATAGATTTTGATAATCGTATTTATCACTTTTTACATTTCAGCAATAATTATTATTACTATTTCTTTTCTATACTATTGTTGAATTATTCAGTGTATTTTTCCCAAAAAACCTCAAGTACCCCCTGGGTTGCTTCCAAGTACCCCGCGTACCCCCATTTGAGAAAGAAGGCTTTAAACTACAGTGAGACAAGGGAATGACACAGATCAAATGGACCTGAGACATAATCAAACCCAGGTCCCTCCAGTATATGGTATGCAGGCGAGCCACCTAGGCACATATTCATTTTTATTTTAAATTATGATCGTACAGTAAAAACAGTCATCTTCATCCACATCAGTGTTTTAGAAATGATGACGTACATATCAAAAAGGCTGAGCCTTATTCAGCCAGAAAAACATAAACTTCAAAAATCTCATCACCACTTTTAAACTCAGCTCTCTTTTACAAAAACAACTATTGTTATATATTTGAAATTGAAAACATATTAGAGTGGACAGTGGACATAGCCATAGTTTAGTTAATTATGGATTTTCTGTCCTCACACAGGCGTGCTGGACTACGCTAGACAGATAGCTAACAAAAAGACTTCAGGCGTTGATAGTGCTTTCATCCTTTATCTTTATCTTTATGTGAAAGGACAAAGATACTCCAAGGCTTAAAAAGCCAATGAGACTGTCTGTTTACCACACTGCCAAGGGACCATGCTTGTTTGACTGACTCCGACAAAAACAATACCTAACTCGCATTCGGCCACTAGGGGGTAGTATAGAAACAAATTACAAACACAGGCTTTTCAGTGTGAACACCTTTCTGAATAACAGTACACTCCCTGCCTGGTATTTTGATAAACATACCACTGTTATTTAAACATTTTCATCATTTTCAGACAAAAGTACTGTTACATCAGTAACAGGCCTTAAGTAGGTTTTAGCAGAACCTTGTTTCACAATCTTGACCTCGACTTTTCTCACTCTGTTATCATCACTGGGAATGGCCTTGACTACAATACCAACTGGCCACTCATTATGCTTTACTTGATTATCTTTTAATAAAATAATGTCACCCTCTTTAACATTTGGTTTCTCTCCCTTCCACTTTCACCTTGTCTGCAGTGTAGCAAGAAATCCTGCCTCCATCTCTTCCAGAAACAGTCCATAAAGGTCTTTGAGTTTAAAGTCTCCAGGTGGTGCTGAGACAGCTTTAGTCTTCTGGGTTAGAAGCATTGCAGGTGAGAGAACTTCAGGTGTCTCAGGATCGGTGGCGTTCATTAGGGCCATGACCTCAGCCAAAAGGGTGACCAGTACCTCATGTGTGAGGCGGGTTGTTGAGGTTTTTAACAGCAAACCATTGAGAATGTGTCGTACAAGTCCAATAATTCTCTCCCACACACCTCCCATGTGGGATGACTGCGGGGCATTGAATGTCCAGGTGCAACTTTGGTCCTGCAAGTAGTCTTTGATCTCAAGATCTTCAACATTGATTTGCAACTCTTTACAGGCTCCAATGAAGTTCGTTCCTTTGTCTGACCGTAGGTGTTTCACTGGTCCTCTGATTGACAGGAAACGACGCAAGGCATTTATGAAACTTGAGGTTGCATTGACTCTATGACTTTTATATGCACAGCCCTGGTACTCAGACAGGTAAACATTACAGCCCACCTTTTGCTTTCAGCGCTGTTTGCCCTTGTGCGGCGGGATGTGACATTCCAAGGCCCAAAAATGTCCAGACCTACATGAGTAAATGGTGGGTCAACTGTAAGTCTGTCAGCAGGCAAGCTGGCCATTTTTTGTTCCTCTTGACAGCCTCTAAGTTTCCTACAAGTGACACATTTGTGGAGTGTACTGGAAATTAGTCTCTTGCCCCCAACAATCCATAGTCCTGCTGTGCGTAAGGCACCTTCAGTGAACTGTCGGCCCTGGTGAGCTACTTGGTCATGGTAATGTCTAAGTAAAAGAACAGCTACATGATGAGTACCTGGGATTACCAAGGGGTGCTTCTCAATATCTGAAATATCTGCTGACTGTAAGCATCCCCCAACCCTTAACAAACCCTCTCTATCAATAAAGGGGTTGAGTTTTTCAAGAGGACTGCGGAAGGGGATCTCTTTCCCTTTTTTAAGGCTCTCAATTTCCTCTTTATAAGCCTCGCTCTGAATGCACTGAATGATTACTGTTTTTGCGTGTGAAAGTTCTGCAGTGTTTGTGAGATTGCAACTATGCCAACCCTTACATGAGTGTGAATCTTTGGAGAATGACTTAGTAATATGAATAAGAGTTTTTAGTGCCCTTACCAGAGATTTCCATCTTGAGAAATGTGCAAACCTGTGGGATCCAAGCCCTTTTTCCTGTATTTTTGTTGCTAGGGAAGTCACTTGAGGTCGAATTTCAACATCCCCTGATGGGTTCACAAGGTCAAACATCTCTATGTTCTGTTTTGTGGCTCTTTGGTCAGTGTCAGACTCTGTCAGGAACTGTGGGCCAGACATCCAGGTGGTGTGTTGCAGGTGAGCTGCTAAAACAGGTCTAGTCCCATGGTCTGTGGGGTTTTGATCTGTAGTGACATGATGCCACTGGTCTGGTTTGGTAGATTTACGTATCTGAGCAACTCTATTTGCAACATACACATAGAATCTGCGAGTGGTATTGTGAATGTAACCTAGAACTATTTGGCTGTCTGTGTAGAAGTTGACTGTATGAAACTCAATGTCACTTTCATATATAATCACTTGAGCCAATTCCACTGCTAATACAGCTGCGCATAATTCTAAGCGTGAAATAGTGTGGGCAGAAGATGGTGCTAACCCAACATGGCTTCGGCTGTCAGTATCAATGACCCTAAGATATGCTACAGCTGCTATTGCCATTGTTGAAGCATCTGAGAAGATACACAGCTCACCTCTCTGAGTATGTGACAATGAAACTGAAACAAAGGGTCTGTGGATTTGGAGTTGTTCAAGAGCAGTAAGTGAATCAGTCCACTTTACCCTCTCAGCCTCCCGGTCTGCCAGTAGAGGCTCGTCCCATTCCTGCTGTTCTACAGTTAGCTCTCTGTATAACGCTTTTACCTGGATTGTAACTGGGGCAGCGAATCTGAGGGGATCATAGAGGCTGTTTACGACTGAAAGTATTCCTCTGCGGGTAAAAGGCTTATTGTCTTTGGCTACTCGAAATGTGAAACAGTCATTTTCTAAGTTCCAACTCACCCCGAGGCTTCGCTGGAGGGGCAGAGGCTTGACATCTAAATCTTTGAGATCTGTTGCTCTTTCGTCTGGTGGGAATGTGTTCATTATATGACTGACATTTGAGGCTATTTTGTGAAGTGTTATATTTGACTCTGCCATCATGTTTCTCGCTACTTTCAAGAGTTCAATGGATTCACTTTCATTGGACACAGAAGCTAGTCCATCCTCCACATAGAAATGACAAAAGACAAACTGTTTTGCGTTGGAGCCGTACTCCTCTTCTCCAGGTTCTGCGGCCCACCTCAGACTGTAAATAGCGATAGCTGGGGAAGGGCTGTTCCCAAAAACTGGCACTTTCTTGCGAAACTCAGTGATTTCTTTGCTAAGGTTGTTATCTTGGAACCATAGAAACCTGAGATAATTTCTGTGGCTTTCTTTGACTCTGAAGCAGTAAAACATCTGCTCTACATCTACAGCAACTGCTAGACAGATAGCTAACAAAAAATCTTCAGGCGTTGATAGTGCTTTCATCCTTTATCTTTATCTTTATGTAAAAGGACAAAGATACTCCAAGGCTAAAAACGCCAAGGAGACTGTTTACCACACTGCTGAGGGACCGTGCTTGTTTGACTGACTCCGACAAAAACAATTCTTAACTCGCATTCGGCCACAGGGGGTAGTATAGAAACAAAATACAAACACAGGCTTTTCAGTATGAACACCTTTCTGAATAACAGTGCAATGCATTTGATATGACGTGTCCCAGTTTGGAGATTTAGAAATTTGTTCCTGCAAGCCTTCAGACTGGCCAGCACATTTCTATAGCTCCTGCAGTGGCACTTGGTGTGCTTTAAAAGTCTTAAAATTCAACTTAGCCCATTTGTCTGGCTGAAATATGGAATATTCAGATCTCACTGGACACAGATGCCTCCTCTACAGCTGTGAGTTAGTGTGTGTGTTCAAAGGTGACCGAGGTGAAGACAGATGGGAGCAGAGCAGAGCCACGCCAACTCTTTCATCCCTCATCATACTATTAAATCATGCTCCCAGCCTCACACACTCTCTGCACATAAATATTAATAGCATTTGTGCAGGTTGACCACATTGTGCTCAGTGGCTAACATGCTACATGGTTCAACCTGATTAAAGTCAATCATTTACATAATTAACATATGGTCTAAGCCTGCAGTTTAGTGCTCTGATCCACTTTCACTGTTATTTACATATATACAGCGGTCCCTCGTTTATCGCGGGGGTTACGTTCTAAAAATAACCCGCAATAGGTGAAATCCGCAAAGTAGTCAGCTTTATTTTTTACAATTATTATATATGTTTTAAGGCTGTAAAACCCCTCACCACACACTTTATACACTTTTCTCAGACAAGCATTAACATTCTCTCACATTTCTCTCTTGTTTAAACACTCTCAAAGTTCAAACCTTACCATCTTCCTCTGTGACATGCTGTCCACGCTGTCCCTCAGAAGCCCCATAACACTACGCCAGTCTCCTGACATGCAGGCAGACTTGACACCTGCTTCCCTGAGGAGGGACTCCCTCCTGCTATTAGAGCAACGCATCACGTCAACACTTCAGTCTAAAACCTCTTCTCGCTCCCAGAAGCTTACTCTCAGATGGTGAGTGTGGTTTTACGGGGTAGCTTAACTGTTCATAGGGCGAGCTAACCACTCGGCCAGAAACGCAACCCTATACTACTACTACCTACTTTCCCTTGCCATGGAGAAAGCAGTGCTACCATTGAAGACGTGCTCATACAGTAGCAAGAATTCTGGAGCAGACACCCATGCCTCGTGTCTGGGGCTGCAACACCCCCAGGATGCGCTGTCATCCCCGGTAATTTGTGCGCATTGTGCACACCTCTAATCGAAGACTCGCGCAGCAGGCTTTCGCGCCAAGCTAGACCGTCCTCGGCTATTCCTGTGCTGGGGGTAGCCATTCCCCCTTCGAGTTGGTGAAGGTCACCCAGGGATACACCATCACTGGGCAGGTCAGCTGGGGGGACCTGATGAGCTCGGTGCGGGCCTTGCGGGCATTACCTCTCAGGTGAGTACTCCGGTGATGAGCCCTTAAGGTTCCCTTCTGAAGAGGAAGAGGTCGATGTGGAGCAATTCACCCTCACACAGGCCACAAGCCAAGACCCCTGCTAAACAGCTCCTGCCATCCTTCCCTTCTGTTCAGGCCTGTGGCCGGGCCATGGATTTGATGGTCACCCAGGAGAGGGCCAGGTGGCTTAACCTGTCCAGCTTCTCTCACAGGGAGAAAACCCAGCTCCTTGAGGTTCCAGGGGACCCTAAAGGCCTGTTTGGCTCGGCTGTGGCCGCTATGCAGCGACTCAGTGAGGAGAAGAAATAAGAGGGTGAAGCACTATAGCTCTGTCTCCCCAGAAGAGTGCCCACCCCTCAACCCACTGTACCCAGACAGACGTTTGCACAGGCTGTGGCCAGGCCGGCTTATCACATCCCCAAACGTCAGCTGCAGCCCCAAACGGAGTGCCGGACCCCCAACAAGCCATTGGAGCACTAGGGACTGTGGGCTAGGAAGCCATTCGCACTGAGGGTGACATCAGTGGACCCACCGGGCCAGCCTGCTGACCAAGGGGCCAAGGAGAAGAAGCATGCTCCCTAATGTGTGTTCGCCTTGGAGGAAGAACTGGCCAGGCCAGACACCTGTCCCCTCCCCTCTAAAGCCCAGTTCATGTGCAGAGCTCATAAGGCATGTTCCAGACCAATAAAAAGACATGCAGAGGCTTTGACAGCACTCAGTGTTCACCGCCAATTGAAGAGGAGGAAGGCCCTCTCTGTAGAGAGCTCAGACACAGCAGTGTCACACAAGCACACACCAGTGCCCTTCCCCTTTACACATTTGTTCAAAAATGTGTTCATTAAAAGAAATAAAAGTGTGTTTACCTCCGCAAACCAAAAAAATAACATAATAACAGGTCATGCTGCAGCAACCACTTGTTCCGCTGAAGGGTGCCTTTTCACCACTCCTGGAACAGCAGCGCTCCCTGCCTCATGTGGTAGGCGTGTCCGCCTCCACAGGAAGCAGAGAGAGCCCGTATATGATCACTCTGAGCCAGGTATCCCGACAACCCCGGTGGGAGGGAGGCATGCAACTTTCCATGGGGACGGTCCAAGCGCGAAAAGTTATTACAATGGATGCCTCTCAGCAAGGCTAGGGTGGCAGTTATGCCACATAAACTAGAACTCCAGGCCGCCAATTGTCTTTTATCTTGGAATATAAATTTGTAAAACGAAACAAAAATGTCCTAAAAGTACATTATCCAGACCTATATTTTCTAACAAAATTAACCAGTTTTTTACCCATTCTGCCACAAATCTCAAATATGAAGCCCAATAATAAAACTTTAAATTAGAAATTCCATGTCTCCGTTTCTTTATAAGTAACTCAACTCATCTGCAAGTCCAATAATAAAACTGCCTCTACACACCCCTGCTCCTCTTCAGCTTGTACCACTACCTGATGGATGGATGGATGGATGGATGGAAAAACCTTGGCCTTGGCATAGTTGGACCTTTTGACACTGCTGTACCTGACTGCCGCTTTGCAATCACACTAACTGACTATTATTCAAAGTGGCCAGTATTTGCTTTTTTGCCTACTGAAACTACACAGGATGCTAGTCACTTCCTGTTTTGAGTTTTCAGTTGTCATGTTTACCCTGAGAGCATAGTAATGGCAGCTTTTGCTTCCTTCCTCCAAACATAAGCCATAACAGAACATGTGTCTCATACCCAGCTGTAAATGGAGCTGTTGAGAGATTTCATCATGCCCAGAGATCTTGCATTCAGACAGCGATTCAATAGTCTCAGCCATGAAAAGACAATGTTGTGAACTGGCTTCAAGTTTACCATGCAGCTCCACATGCCACCTCTGTTACTCTCCAAATGAACTCGGAAAATGTTTACAAATTTAGACATTCTGCCTTTGCCACCCACCAAGTCTCAAGTGGATGCATTTGCACATAACACTGTATACAAATGTCAACATAATATGTGACGTTACACTGATGTAAAATGTGGTACGGGTTCCATTCTATTAAAGAAACCTCAGCATGTTTCTAAAGCATATCCCAGATTCACTGCCCCAGAGACTGTGAAGAAGAACGTGAGTACAAACTCTTTCTTACTGAGTGATAGAAAAGTTTGAAATGCAACTAACCTAATCCATTTCCCACAATCAGAGTCTGCTCCAAAAATGTGACAATCATACTCCCCCAACACAACCATGTGCTAAAGCCTAACTGGCACAAAGACTATAATATGCCTCAACATCTTGATTTAAAATGTACTTTTTACTTTTATTTTTTGTAACTGATTTTTACTGGTGATTCTTTAGTTTACAAACTAAAGGTAGAGGGACAGGCCTATTTCTTTCGAGTATAGGTACGGTATCATGTATTGTTTTACAGAGAGAGAATCCTGTGAAGAATGTTATGTCACTAGATCGCACATGCGTATGAGAATAATACAACTGAAGAAGAAGAGATTGAGATTAAGATGGTAGATTCTACATGCACAGTACATGATGCATTATTCTGTTGATGTAAAGTGTTCTAATGCACTTATGCTTCCATTTAAAGTGCAGTGACTGGTTCTATATTCCACTACACCACAGTTTCCTATCTAAAATATATTTGTTTCAATGAAGAAGAACACATTATCTGCATGTTGCTTAATCTGATTTGCCAGTTATGTTTAGTGTAAAAAAGAGAACATTCCCAACTGGACACGCATGGACACACCACACCACCAACTGTGAAACTAGGACCATTTTACAATCATATGTATCCCCCAGTCCCTCCACTGCAATGGGAAACAGCCTTTTAATAAAAATCTCAGGGCCCTGCCTAGAATTCAACAATTTTCACAATTTTTTATTATATGGCAGAGCACAGTTTCTTTGCAGTTTGTTGTGATGCATAGAGTGTAGTGCATTGCGTAAATTAAAGTCCTCACAGGTATGCTAAACACAGGGTGATGTGTCTAAAAAGTGATCATTTTTGTGCAGTTGAATATTGACAGTCTCATAAAGATCAGTGTGAGAGTGGAGAGCCGGGGGAGAGCTGAGGGCCGCTGTACCAAAAGTGCAGACATCAGCAGTTCATCTTGAGAGCCTCTCAAATCAAATGACCAAGAATAATGTGGACAAAACTGCTGAGCTCTACATAACTACACACATACACGCACTCTTAAACTGTGTTTGCAGCTTTCAGGAGCTGGCTTTCATTTTGATCCTTAACTCTTACTTCAGCCAGAACGTCTTTCGAATTACACTTTATCATATTTTATACTGTATTTTCTTGCACAAAAATATAGCTTACAGCAATGTTGCCTTGTTTATAAAATAATTGTACACATTCATCCACACGTGCATTTTGAGCACCTGATTCAAATGGAAAACATCATTATATCGACAACATCTGCGCAGATGCCTACTGTTAAACTACTTTGGTAAGATGTTGTACAGCTGTTACATTCCTGTGACTGTGTGGACTCTCTAGGCCAGGGTTCCCAAGCTCAAATTGACTTGCGTCCTGATGGATGTCACAGTTGAAACCCTGAGTCTCAGGATGGGCCTCACTAAACCTGGATCTAATTTGCATTTATTATGGTTGATAGTGTAGAACATTTTCTTACTAATATATGTGCTTCCAAAAAGAAAAAACTGCCCCTCTGTAAACGGCTTTCCATTGCATCGCAGCATTAGCATCCTTTTTTGTTTTTTAGAAATTACTTTATTGACCCCCTACTGTAGCTGCCTGGCCAGTCTTTCCCTGTTGTGTCCATCAAATATTATTGTTATTATATATTTTTTAGATTGCTCTCTGTGCTTAGTCCAGTAATGCTGCTTCAGCTAATATTCCTTTAGTACAGCAACTTGTTCCATGCATATTAAACAAGTAGAAAAAATACTGCAATGTCCACCTGCGCTGAAACTGTCTGTCTTCATCATTGACTTTTCTTTTAGCTTTTCTGAGACGTGGCTTGTTGCTTAGCAAGAAACAATCATGTGCCAAAAGCTCTATCATTTATTAGCCAATCAATCAATAGAAAGGTAACTTTGACCTTTTCAGGAAGTTTCATAGAAAAACTAAATTGTTTTAAACATAATATTAAATTTAATTTTGATGTGAACAACTGTATAACATTTTTTTTATGTCTATGACATTATGTTGTGGGCTGGCAGGGTGTGCTGGGCCAGAAATGGCCCACGGGCCACCCGAATGAGACCCATGCTCTGGACGCTATCCATTATATGGCATAAAATATATGCAAAACAAGCAAAAAGAGAGAAAACACTGTAAATACATGGGTATACAGTGAATAGTCCCAGCCAGGGCTTTTGAAGCAGTATAACAAATAGGAGCTGTCAGCCCAAAAGGCCGAGCGCGAGAGGCTGCCTGATGATTGATTACTACAGTGCTGGGTGTGTGTTTGTGGAGGGGGCTGGGGTTGGAAGGTTTTATGAGGGGGTGAGCCAGCTTCACGCTGAATGAATGTGCTGATGTCAACGCTTTGTCCAGGATGCAGCGCGGCTCTATATGCATGCCTCTTCACTGTAGGGATGATTACAATTAGACAATTAGCAAACAAGCTATGCAGCATCTAAACACACTAAAAGTATTCCTTGATGAAGACTTGATAAGCATGAAATTGAACACTGAACTCCTGCACAGTGCATACTGTCCAACTTGCAAAAGTGAGATTTTATTCAGACTCAAAGAATGTTTTGGCACTAGGCCTTCATCAGGCAAATGGTTGCAGAGCTCAGAGAAGCCATCATAAAGAGGGAGTGCCCCGTACCCATGGCAGTGAGGTCATTGAAAAATCAGTGAGAATATGCTGTATATCATGATGAACAACAATACACAAATACATCAGCTATCAATAATATACCATCAAACCTTGGAGCACAGATAACAGATACATATGCTGTATTCTTTCAATGGGACATATAATTAGTCCATGAATAAAATGAAATTGATACAGTTATAATTTAATCAAATAAACCTGGTAAGCTCTACACATCTCTCCATGTACACAACTAAATCAGACAATCAGGTTATACCTCGAGGTTGCGGTGTACCCAAAATATGAAAAAAAAAAAAGGAGAATGTTTTCTTAAAAAAAAAAGAAAAACCTAAGGTTGAGTTCATCGTTGAGGCCTTTTGGGGATAAGGTTTGGAAGGTGTGTATCCAATGTGCTTCTCTCTGTTTTAACAGTTTTTCATAGTCTCCCCCTCTGGGTGGAGGGGGGACGCATTCAGTGCCATAGAATCAGAGGGACCAGAGGTCATGGCGGGTGTCATTAAAATGCACTGCAACTGGATAATTTCTATTGTTTTTACATAATGAGCTTTTGTATTCCACAGGGGCAACGTGTGTGGGGTGTTGTTGCACTGTGTACAATTACCACACCAGTAGTTGCCACTGGGCAGAGGGTGTAACATTGTTTGTGATGGTAAGATGGGGCTTTTCTCTTCGTTTGCATGCACCCAGAAATCCCTTAAAAGCCCATTACCTGATTTTTTACTGTTGCATGTAGTTAATCACCTAATAGCTTATTGTAACAGGAATAATCTGTGAAAAAATTAGATTAGATAAGATTAGATAAATCTAGGCACATCTTAAGGTCACAGCTCACTTCTGAAAAAAAGACTCCTGCTGGTTGACACTAATATGTGTGTGTGTGTGTGTGTGTGTGTGTGTGTGTGTGTGTGTGTGTGTGTGTGTGTGTGTGTGTGTGTGTGTATATATATATATATATATGCACCAATCCAGCTTTTTTAGTACTGATCCTGATCCAGGTGCTGAGTATCTGCAGGTATCAGATTCCGATATGATCCAACTGGTATTTTAATATATATCATCTAAATAAAGACCCATGCATTTGCTGTGAGACTTATGTATTTCATTGCCTTCACACGGTCTCACGCCACACCCCAACTTTCACATGCTTAAGTGTCAATGAAGATACAAATGCTCATTATCAAATCCGTTCAAATCGTATATTGGTGTAGATTCAGTTCACGTTTTTATTTTTACACTGTGCTTACAAATTCATTAGACATGTGCAACGATACGTTAGTTAATAATAGGTGCGTTCAACTTGAGCCAGACCTGCACAGTTTCGATCAGTGCCGAACTGTGCGCAGTGCACGCTGGTTAGATTTGTGTCGGACTTGATACCGACTTGCTCTGATATAACCTATGGTCCGGTGACAGAAATCTTAAGGGATCAAAACGAGAGCAGCTGTCTGAGCCAGACTAGCTTCACTGTTTTTACATAAAAAATTAAATGAAAAATGCGTCTTACAGCTTTTTGTCAAACCTTATGATGTGGATCAAGTTACTGTGTGAAGACAGCAGTTTGCTCCGTGGGGCTTAGTGGTAATGCTCCGAGAGAGGGGCTGCGAAACTCTGTTAAAGTATAAGCTACAAACAGCTTGCTGCTAACAAGAAACTGCAGTCTTAACAACAGATAATAAAAACTTTGGTCAAGTGGGTGGACATTTCGTACATCTTATGTTCCCCTCTCCCTGATTCACTGACCCTGATCTGCTTGAGAGCGCACAGCTACCTGTCTATTAGTAAGAGTGCACTTCCTGCTACTGTCTCCGTCTGAGTAGTCACAGGGAGACGGCGGCTACACAACGTGCAATGCGTTGTTCTCAATAACAATTCATTAGTTTATAATACAGGTAAATCTCCACACTGCTGACTTGACTCGCTCCATCTTGTCAACACTCCCCCAAGATCTCCTCCCCCAGGAAATGGTCTGTTGCAAAATATGTCTTCTTACACACCGCAACAGCTCAAAAAGAAAAAATGTGTTTAATGTGTTTAAAGAGGGTGGCCAATTCTGGGTCTGATTTTAAGATTTGCCATTGTTTAATGAAAATTGATTTAATTGCTCCTGAATGAACTGAGAATTGAGAAAGGCAGATGAACTGAAAGATGTATTTACTTGTCTCTACAGAAGTTTGATATATGGGGGCCACTGTAAGCTATGCAGCAATAAGAAGGGTTTAGAGTTTCTAGTTGTTTATTTGCTTTCTAAACTTCTAAACTGAAAAATCCAGAAAATTTTCTACAATTTAGTTAGTTTAATGCAATGTAGACAACAACTACAATATTTTTATTTCACAAAGCAAGGTCAAAACAAAGTGTGTACAAGCACATAGAGCTGTTTACTAAATTGGAGTGTGTTCAAAACTTGTTCACTCTGCATCTGGCCCAGATCCTCCAGGTTAATGAGACTGTTCACTGGAGACTCATTTGCTGCAGGCACAATATGCACAATATGCTAAACACTGTGTGGAAGTGCCAGCACATTCATTACAACAGACACTTTGACACATGTCTTTAAGATAACAAATGATGCTGCAGCTTCATACTGTTAAATGTTAAGCATGACAGTGTCCTCATCCATTTTATTATAGGCTTGTTCTTGGTTCAGACAAGTGAGTGGACTTCATCAAGCGTTTATGAGAACGTGCTCTCACGTCGGAGGAGCCATGAGTGATAGAGACCTGATCGAAATCAGAGGGTTTACTCTTTTACCCTAAACAGTGAGTTGAGGCAAGGAGGCTGGGGTTAGCAGGCTTGTGAATGGTGCATGTGATCCAGTGTTCTAGATTTGGAGTGACAGGTTCAGTGCATTCATACACAGCTAACATTCACCAACCCACACTTTCTTGCTACTGGGTCCCTCTTCATTTTATTACACAGTTAATATTTACATGTTGCAAAATAGTTCATATCAATATATATATATATAATAATTCCCTCAAAGTACTTTACAGACTATAGAAAACAACACGCCTGCCCCTAAAGCCTCCATCACTGTAAGGAAAGAATAAAAAAAGGTTCAGGAAGAACCGCAGAAGGAGGATCCTCACCTAGGACTGACAGGCGGTGCCAGAGCACTCACATAAAGTCTATCATACATACAGAGAAACTGAAATGACTATAGTCCATATAACACTAGCAGAAGGTAAACAGCTGGGGTCAGGGGGTTTGGGGTCCATGGGTCTAGCCAATTCTGCTGAATTTGTCTTCTCTTTTCTCAGTTGTCTGTCAGTAAGATGTTGTTCCATGGTTGAAATTATCCACTATTCTTGACTCTTGATTTTTCCTATTCTCCACTTATTGCTCTGCCAAATCTTGTATGGAGTTGCATATGTACATGTTCATATATTTTGATATGGCATAAGAAGTAATTTAGAGAACATATGCAGCACATAATTGTGTCCTCTCTATACTTTCCCCTAGGCCTCACAATCCTAAATACAAAATCAGTCAATTGTCCTTTGAAATGTGATAAGGCTCAATAAGGCCACCCATGGCCATCCCGCAGACAGAACTACAGTTTCCATATAAACCAGAGCTTTGAGCAGGACCTGGCTGTGAACCCACCTGGTGGTTTGGTTACAGCATCTTTAAAATTGCTCAGGAATAAATAATTAATTCATACTTATTATTTATTTTTCTCTGGTCTCTGAGGAACATGTGTCAAGTTTTCTTACACTAGTTTATTATTTTATATTTTACATTTTTGTATCTTTTTTCTGTTGTTCACAATGGTTTAATATCCTGTCATTGTTGTATGAATCGTATATAGACGTAAAACCAAAGAAGAGTCAGCTTGTGCTTACTGTTGTGTTGTGGGTCTGATTACAGAGACACTGCTGGACTAATGAGAGTTAATTGGAGCAGCGGAGTGCTGTGTTGTTGTTTTCACACGTCCGAAGCCAGTGCTGTCATTATGGCCTGTATATCTAATGATGATAATGACATTTGCATTGTAAATGTGGCTCTCAGAAACAGCTCTGCTTTGTGGGGCTGATTGGTGCAGATGTGTGTGTTTCCCTGCTGTGGTAAATACATCAGATGACACTGCACACACTGTTTATCAGCTGATGATATTAACAGTATAATTAATATAAATTTTCACCATGGCTTAATTATAACAACAAACACTGTACTGTTGACAGTGTGAACATTGTAGTGTTTTGCTGTGGATTTGAATGGATCTGGGTTTTGTGGTTGAGGTTGCAGCCAACATGCTCTCTACTCAACATGGCTCTGTGTCAGTGTTAAATAATAATAATTCAAATACAGGGAAACTGACATTTTGTACATATATATGTTAACAAGTATGTGTGTATGAGTATGGAACTCATAATTTGTTGTAAGCCAACACACAAGATGTCAGTGTGAAGGCTGGACTGAGAGAGGCCACATCACACTATTTAAACCACCACGTCCCAAATAATAGGCTTTTGTTTCCAAAATGACTAATTTTCCTGAAGCTGAGAGGCAGTGCACATGTGTGCGCCATACATTATGTACATGCTGCCTGTGCTCCCTGGGAACCCTGCTAGTTTCTTTGGTAGTGGAGCATTGCATAACGACTGCAGTGCTTTCATTTAAGACTCGGTTCTGCAGAGCACCGGCTGCTCCTGCACCATGGATTTGAAGACTCTGTGTTCTGGTTTTCAAAAAAACATTTTCAAATCCAAGAGACAAAATGCAAAACAGGAACATATTCATATATAGCAGGTTTAATGTCTGTGACAATTTTACCCTGTGGTTTCCATTTTTATTTTTATTTTTATTTTATTTGCAAACACTATCTCCATTTGCTCATTAGACTTCTGAGTGACAGAAATAGATGAATCTAAAATAATGGAAGATAGAGAGGTTTAAGGATATTGTTGCCCATATATTTAATTACTTATCGATTCAGATGTTTCTGACGGAGATGGAATGTTCATGTATCTATTTATGTATTCTTTAAGATTATTTTTGGGGCCTGAGCTGCCAGGTGCAGAATGTTCACTGTTCAATCTCTGTTATAATCACAGAATAAATCCAGGACTGAGCCAGGACATGACAGAATTTAAAAGAATCTAGCTTAAAAGGTGAGGACGTATAATAATGTGGTGAGTGCATTTGTCTCTTAACTACGTTATTCTCTTGTAAGTTACTCTACTCGTTTGTGTTGTATATTCTATCTAATTAAGACTTACAAACAAAGTGAGTTATTAGCTTGCGCCATTAGTATTCTTTGGAACCTCACATGTTAATTTGGGTGATTAAAGATGAACAAATTTTGTATTGTTGTTATTTGTTATTTTATTATTTGCTTTCCACAGATTTATGAAGGAGTATTAAAGGCATAACATGCAGGATTTCAGGCTAATATTTATCAACAAAGACTTTGTCAAATCCAGGTTTTCTCTGACTTTGAATTAACTTGTCTCTTTTTTTAAATTTTGTAGCATTTTTCTTTCTTCTTTGGTGAAAGTAACAAGCTCAGAAAACATCCCTCCCATGTAAATAAAGGGAAAACATACAGACAGAGGACAGTTGGTTACCTACATTTATGTGTGGGGGACTTTACATATAGGAGGACATTAAATAAAAATATATTCAAATAAAATGTAAAAAAAAAAAAAAAAACATAAGAAAAAACTCAAAAAAGCAACACTGCTCTAACCTCTGTAAGAGGAGACTGTGGTCTATCGTGTCGAAGGCTGCACTGATCTAAAAGAACAAGGACAGAGACCAGTCCATTATCTGAAGCTATTAACAGATCATTGGTGACTTTGACTAAAGCTGTTTCTGTGGTGTGGTCTAAATCTTGATTGGAAATCTTCAAGTTATTATCCTGTAGGTGACTGCATAGCTGTTTAACTACAATTCTCTCGAGGATTTTTGAAATAAAAAGGAAGATTGGATATTGGGCCATAATTTTCTAAAGGACCTGGACCGAGGATTGTTATGCTAGATTCTACTGAGCTGTGACTGTTTGTCAGCCTGACAACAGTGCTGAACAGAAATCTATGATTACTCTTATTTTCTTTTATCAGTGTAGAATAATGGCTAGAGTAATAATCTACTGTAAACTTGTCTGATAACTGAACAAATGTAGGAGTTTATAGTGCAGCTGTTGTTGTGGGAGCTTTTGTCCGTCTCTCTTTTTTCTCTTTCTGTTTAAAGTCCACATCAGTAACAAATAACATACTTTAGTGTTGGATATGTGAACAATAACACACTGTTGCGTTCTCATAAATGTCTGCAGTGATGTTACTTTTTCAGTGCATGGTGCTTTCTTCTTGAACATGACTTGAGTCAAGCCAGTTTCAAACGGTTAACATACTTTGTAATCTCTTTTTTCAGGACTAAGACAGGATATTACCAGTAGCTAAAACATGTCCAATAAACCAAGCTTTTATGCTTACCATATCTGGATAAGGTCTCCACCACTCTTGTGGTTTTAGTATGGAGCATGCATAAACACAATTATGTTATCTGAGACAGACTCAGCTGTGTTTTCCACCTCACTGTGGACTATTCTTACTTAAATAATTAAAGTAATTTGGTGGATTCATGCTGGTTCATGTATGAGTAAAGGAATGTGAGAGCATGTAAGCAGCTCACAGTGAACCCTAGAGGCACAACACTGTGTGTGTGTTTATGTGTGTTTGTGTGTGTATGTGTGTGTGTGTAAATGTAAGTGGATTTCCTTATCCAGCTGTTGTCTGTCCTAGGTGTGTGATGTGAGTGATGTATTGGACTGAAATAAGGCCAGAGCCAAAGTCCAGCTGCAGCTGAGCACATGCAGCAAGCTGTACCTCTGTCCCTTTATTTATTTATTTATTAGCATGTTCTGCAACTACCTAATAAACGAATAAACTGTAGCTCTCACACATATTTATTATCTCTTTGCAATGTTCAAACTTTTGACAGTCTCAAGAATACCAGCTATTTAGGTACATATGTAAAGAAATGTTACTGTTTTTCCATTTTCACTGTGTAAAACGTTTCACTTCTTTGGACATTTTGCTCTCTGTGGGCATTGCTACAGTGCACACTCTAGCTTCTGCTTCATTCTGTTTCTGCCCATTTCACTCCTTGTCAATCTGCCAATTTTACTTCTGTACACAAATTATATATTAAAAATGTCGAGATTTGCATCCCTGTTCAGAAAATGTAACCGTAAAAGCTCAAGCATTTACAAAATAAATTCATTTAATTGAATAAACTGCTTGGAAGTGTCAAGTATTGCATCCAAGATTCCCATAGACTCCTATGGTGAAGATTTCCATACTTTAATTCTTCAATTCTTTCACGTTTTCATTCCATCTTTTGACATTCAGTTTTCATAAAAACTACATAAATCGTATATCCACACATTCAGCAGAGTCTCCTTGCACTTTGTTTGAGGCCATTCTCCAAAGGTAGTTATGTACAGTGTCTGTTGGTTTTGTGCCAGTCGTAGATCAAAGGGACATTAACTGACATCTGTATAGCTCAGTTTATAAAATATCTGCCCCACAATCAGAAGTTTACTGGTTCAATTCCTGTTTTGACCATAGGTACTTTGTGTATTTTGATCTTTTTGCCCTATTTGATGGAGACTATGCATATCTGTCCCAATTCATGGATTTAACTAATTACTACTATTACTATTACTATTACTATTACTATTACTATTACTATTACTAATTACTAGTTACACACTGTTATTTTTATGTGTTTAGGTTTATTTAGTAAATATTTATACAGTATATATATTAAACTGTGTTTAGCTGTCAGACCAGTGCCTGGACCAGACCAGGGCTGAACCAGGACCAAGACCTGGTGTCCCACTGTTTTACATGGTTTTACCTTGTTACTCAGGGTTCTGCTCTTTTTATATTTATATTTTTTTGTGTTGACAAATATTCAGATATCATCTCTTTTATATTATTTTTTCCCTTTTTTCTAATATCGTATACCAGTTTTATGCTAGCTATGTATATTTTCTACATTTTAATCTTTCTGATAATTTCAGCTGATTTATTTACCTATTTATGTAATGTGTTTGTTTGCTTATTGAAAAGATAAGAGTATCTCAGAGAAGCATGAAACATTTCCACATGTCCTATTAAACAATCTCTGACTTTAACTGCAAATAAAAATACATTTATGTAGCCATGGATATAAAATTCCATAGATGTTATTGCATTTGTACATCTTGGAGCTTGATATTACGACATGCAGCTAAACTCTCTTCGTGTTTAGGCAAAGCTATTTTTATCCTGTGCCTCACTTGCCCACACACACAGACACACACACACATACACACACGCACACACACACTGTCACAAAGTAGCTTTGGATCTTCTGAAAGTGTTGGCCAGGATGTTTTTGAGCAAACTGAGAGCAGGCTCATCTTCATGTTGCCTTGGAAACGTTATGTAAAAGAGCAGATGTCCTTGAAGACCCTGGCGTGCATGTGCATTAACATCAGCTGTGCTGCTTCAAAAAGGCCCTCAGACACAGGGACCATGTGGTTATTGTATTCCACTGAGCTCAGGCCATAGTAAGCACACACTACACCTGTTATAACGTGAATGCTATAGTCTGAGGTTTAACAGTACGAGCACATATCCCAGAGCAGTACGGTTCACTTTTTTTAGTATACTGTGTACTGTATACTGTTCACATTATACACTACAGATTTTAATTATAACTCTGAGTTCTGCCACATACAACAATAGTGATGAAACAGCAGTAGTGACTTGTATCAAAAGAAAGCTTTTGTAAATGGAGCCAAGAAAACTGTCTAATAATTGTTTTTGTTTTTTAAACACCTTATTTAAATACATTTTTATTTATTGTACTCCTATTCCACACCTTCCCACTGCCTCTTGAGCAATAATGTAGGTAACCCACTGCCCTGTCTGTATTTTTTCCTTTATTTTTTCCTTATGATTGTCCCATTTTCATATTTGTTTGAAAATGAGCCAATCATAATTCATCTCTGTATTGCCATTACTCCGATGACAACACGCACAAGGAAAAATGCACTGAGCATTTATTTAGCAGGAGTTATTACTAATAACTAAAAAGTTAACTCTTAAAACTTGAAAATCGCAATAAAAAGATCTATTTCCTGTGTATTTACAGTAACATCAGCAGTAACATTTAAATTAAAATGCTTAAAAGCATTTAGGATTACTCAGACTCTTTGAGCGTGATGTGTGAAGAATACAGTCTTTTCCTGTTATACTGTATTTGTCACTTGTTGTCAGTTTTCGTTCTACATCTTTTCTGGTTTTTAATCAGCCAAATTAACACAAGTGAGGTTAAAGAATACTAATGGCGCAAGCTAATAACTCACTTTGTTTGGGAGTCTCAATTAGATAGAATATACAACACAAACGAGTAGAGTAACTTACAAGAGAATAACGTAGTACAGACAAATGCACAACTCACCACATTATTACACGTCCTGACCTTTTGAGCTAGATTCTTTTAAATTCTGTCATGTCCTGGCTCAGTCCTGGATTTATTCTGTGATTATAACAGCATCCTGGACAGGAGTATAAAGTGATGTTGAAGGCATGTTGAATGTCTGTAACCATAGTAACCCAAGGACCCACGCTTGTATACATAGCTGTCCCAGGAGTGCCAGTTCAAAAATATATTTTCCCCAATGTACTTGTAATTATGGAAAATGTCTTGCAGTCTGAATCACAGCATCTCGAAGTCCGGTCTGGGGAATCCTGATACAGACAATAAACTCCTGCAGTTGCTTTACCATGCCAGGGGATGGCAAACTTTGTTGTTTATGCAGTAGTCTCTTAGGTTTGCATTTTGTAGCATTTTCCTTTCTTCTATAAGCTGTGTTTGGTGAAAGTTACGCAAAAAAAAAAAAAAAAATCCCTTTCATATAAACAAACGAAAAAATACATACAGAGGACAGTGGGTTACCTACTTATAACTCCAAATTGTTAAAGAGGCTAAAGGTGTGGAATAAAGGGGACTTTACTTATAGGAGGGTATTAAATTAAAATTCTATAATATCTTTAAATTAAAAAAAACAAAAAAAACAAACAAAAGTTACACATAATCTTTTGTTTCAATTTTCTGGTCCCCTCCCGTCTAACTTAGTGGATCTCGAGCAATTTTAAGTAAGCAAATTTAGTTTGACTTTCTCAGGTTCCCTTTCAGCTTTCTGAGTCTCATGACTCTTGACATACAGTTGGTGAGGCCTGTATCCTAATGATCCTGCATTCTATAATATTGCCTCCTCCTTTTCATGTTTCTGTTGAGGAAGTTTGTTAAGCTCCATCTGTTTAACCCTGCAGTACACTTCCATCTAAAAAAAAAAAAAAAAAAAGTAATCACTCCTTTGAGAAGAGCAATGTCCGGATATTGGCCAGGGAGGCCAGGTGAAGATCATCATTCAGAAACAAGATCCTCAGGACTCACCAACAGCAATATTTGCAGAATTAGCCCTGTAATCCACCCGTAGACCTGGTCTGGTCCTGATCTGGCCAAATAATCCAATAAAGCCACGCTCTTCCTATTTATTAGTTAGCATAAATTGCATTGACTGTAAATAATAAAAGTCAGTGATATGAGACTGTGGCTGTGGCTCTGTGTCTTTTATAAACTGTGGTTGGTGCAGATATTTATGGAACAGCCTAATGGTTCATGGCGTGTAACTTCCAACTCATCACATGAAGATGAGATTCAGTAATGTATGTAACGTCATTCAGGTGGCTGTGTGGAGGCTTGTGTGACGTCAGCAAGCTCCTTAGCTTTTAGTAAGGAATGTCCAGAGGTTTATGTGCTAAAGGAGGTATAGAATGAAGCACTTAGGCTCCTTTCTTACCTTCCTTTCTTTCTGAGTGACAATTTAGACAGCTCTAATCAAGGCAACCATGAAATACATCCTGGTCAGTCAAAAGGAGATAGGACATTTCCTTACCTATTTGATTCACTTAGATTCAGCCCTATATCCTTTTAAGGGCCTTTACTCCACTTGAGCTGTGGGCCGATGTCACAAGACCAGAACGGCTGTTTGTGTCCGACAGGACTGTTCATCAGTGCAACACCTCAACCGGAGTTTGTGAGTGTGTGATTACACAGTCACAAGGCCAGAGCAGCCTATTGATCTGTGCATGACACACTGTGGCTATGAGTAGTGTGTGGTATTTCTGTCTCTGTTCTCACTGTTGACTAATCTGTGTCATGCACATTGGGTCGTATTATACACAGTCAGGGCCAAGGCAATGGAAATATTACCACTGTAATATCACACAAGGCAGCAAATAAGGGAAAGTGAATGTCATATATATGCTCATATAAAGGCATTCTCTGACAAATGACAACCATCCATTCCATACTCCAAAATTAAAGCTTCACTACCTAATTTTCTTTTTTCCATCCCTGTCTCAGACTCTACTCATCCCCAAAAGCAGCCTAGGGGCCTCTCTGGCTTTTCATTCTACATTTCAACCTGGAGAGACTCGAACAGAAACAAATAAAATACATGCATTTACATGAGATTTATTGAACGTATTAACTGTGCTTCAGTATATCTTTGGCAATTAGACCCCAGCAGAAGTCAAGAGTTGTACGATGAATGATAGGAGAAGAGCTGAATAGTTGCTTTGCAGGTCTTCCCCCTTGGGTATGCCATAATGCCCCTGCACGCGGAGATAAAACCTGTGCAGAAGAGCCGGGGAGTAAGGCCAAGACAACGAGGAATAGCGAACAAAGAGAATGAACCAGTGAGCCATTGGATGCATAGTAGGCCGACAAGTTGCAGTGTTGCATGAAGAGGCTGACAGCAATGCCAGCAGGAAATGTTGCCGTGTTGTGGGGAAATGCTGACAGCAAAATCAGTGGGAAATGTTGCAGTGTTGCAGGGAAATGCTGACAGCAGTGCTGCAGGAATGTGGCAGAGTTGCATGGATGCTATATGAGAGATGCATAGATAAAGGCAATAGTGGGGGTGCCCAGACGGCGAGATGGATCTAGGGGAAGAACATGAGCATCACAGAATCTGATTGGCAAGAATGAAGGCTGAGAACCACAACCAGTTATATGCAGAGTTACAATACCATTATTGTGAAGTGAGGGCCCGATGAGCTAATGTGAAGTCGGGGTGGATGTAGGTTGCATAAGCTGAGTAGGACCAACGTCCCAGCTGTTGAAGAGATAGCTGCAGTGCAGGAGGGCTGATTTGCAAGTGCTTTGAAAACCAGGCTGAAGACATGGGAACCCCCTTCAGGAGTCATGAACAACAGTAGAGAGGTAGTTCTCATGCAGAGCTGAGAGCTTATTAGCTGGAATTAAAATTAGTTATTTGCGTCTGCCTCTGCTGCTCTAGCACAACTCTACATGCCTGTAGATGTCCCGCCTTCTGTTGTAATTAATTTTTTTAATGTTAATAAAATAATGACCATGACAGCATTATTCTTAATGTGTACTGAGAACATGTAAAATGTAACCATAACACAAAAACTAAATAAGTAATACAACAAAGTGTGAAACACATAAAGTGGTCTGTTAAAAAAGTGAAACGCGATGGCTAAGCACGACTTATTTGCCAAACAAAATGACCCAAGTATCTGAGGAGTAGATACGTCTCCTGGGTGTTTAAGGTGCTCATGCATTGCTGTAGTGCAGCCGTGATGTATTGACTCTGCTTTACACAGACTGCCTAATAATGCTTATTTCTGTGAAATGCTCCCACACTTGGGACCAATGTTTTGGTCCCGTCTGAGCCTCTGCTTAGTTCTTGCTTTCTGCTATCGTTTATGTGTCTTCTTGGGTACAGAATACAGACAATGGGAGAAATACTACCCCCTGCATAATTTCAGATGCTTGGTAAAGCCAATTCTCAATCTTGCCTTTGTATTGAGACAAACTCTGAAGTTGCATCCCCCTTGCAATTTCCCATGGTTTAACTTGTTTTTTTTTTTTCTGAAAAAACAAATGCATAATGGAAATTTTAAGGCACCTCATGAAATGACTTGTTATAATATTTTTTTTTTACTGTAGAGCATCAGTGACAGAGAAAAACGTAACACCTAACCGTTTTAGAGACAGCCACCTCCAGCTCACAGCCCACTGTCCTCCACAAGGACTTACTGTGGATGTAATGGGACATTTACAGTTGAAGTTTGCTTGCTGATATATGTTGCTGTGCGCGGTAAAAGCTCACGACAACAGGACTGCCACAGGACGAGGGCAGGTCTGAGTGTGCATCAGCAGATGCCCATCCCAGATCCATGAGCAAACGCACCACCGCCCACAGAAAACAACAATAAACTTTGACTCTGAGAGCACTGAGAGGGCAGTATAGGGTTAATCTCCAAGTTGTATCAACAAAATATTGCAGTGGATTTTTTTTTTCTTTTCTTTTATCTCTGTGCAGGCTATACCCATTTTATTAAAATTTGCCTTTGACAAAAGGGTACTGTGGTCATCAGGCCAAAGGGGCAGGGTCTCAAGCTCCCAATGCTCCCCCTTCTGCACCGGCCTGGGGGATGCCATATCTGAAAAAGTGGATTGTGCTAGGGAGTGTAGCCTATAAGCAAATCATTGTAAAAATTTAGATAACCCAGAGTGTGACTCCCTCATGATGCATGAAACTAGAGACTTGCAGTTTATATATTTATTTATTTATTTGAGTAAAATTTATCAGTTACATCTCCATCATGATTATGGTTTCGGAATCAATACTCAGGCGTACAGCTTTTGTCTCTTATTGCTTGACTGAAGTACAAAAGTGAAAGTTGCTAATATGTGACAAGCCTGGAGATTAGCATGAGCTGAGACAGTTTCACCTCTGTTTAGTAGGATACGGGTTAACTTAAAACATGAATCACATCTGGTATAGATCAAAATAAATAAATCAGCGGGTTGCAAAGGATGATACCAAACGAGAGAACAAAGGAACTGGAGGAGCAGCGGAGTGCACAGAGAAGCCCTTAACACCGGAGAGTCACACACTGGACTGTACTTGGGCCTGATAGAACTGAGGCAGAACGCTCAGCACACATCAGGAGAGCAGTTGTTGTGGGCAATACACCTTATGGGGAAATATGGGACATTTCTTTGGAATGCCAAAATCTATGGACTTCATTGCAAATCATGTGTGAGTGATAGAACACTTGTTTTTGCGTGTGTAATGCATGAGGCTTTAAAATGTGGCAACAGTGTAATGCATGAGGCTATGTTCGTACATATGCAGTGTGTTTATATGTGACGGCGTACTTGGCAGTGTTCTTTGACTTAAAACATTCAGGGCTTAATATGAAACTCCTCATTTTCATGTGAAAGCGCATGAGTTGAGTTGAGAAGCTGGTGCAAACAATCAGGCAGCAATAATGAACACCTGGTGAGGGACCTGCGAGACTTGTGTAGCATGGAGCTGAGGAATTAGGGTTTGCGGTGTTGCTGGTGGATCCGGCGAAAGGTCAGGAGGAGTTTTAAGACCCTAGAAGTTGCCTTTGACTGCTAGGAAGGAACAAGCTTGAACTGAAGAAATACAGTGAGCAGGCCACAAGGACTTGCGGCAGGAGCTTAACCCTCCTGTTGTCCTCATTTTCTGTATACACCCTGTGTCCTCCGGGTCAAAATGACCCGTCTTCACTAAACCCCCAATATAAGCAGCTTAATTGAATTTTAAACACCAAATTTCATCTTGCTTGAAGAAACAACTTGTCATTCACCACAAAATGTGTGAATACCTGAGTTTTCCCTCTTCGTTTGTATTTCTACCTGAGTTTTCCCTCTTCACTTGTATTTCTATAGCTTAAGAAAAGAAAAAAAAATGTGCAAAAAGGAGTTTTGAATGCATTCATCCCAATGACTCAGTTTCTTTCTTTTTTTTTCTCCAGTGAACAATTTAAGACAATGTACAATACAAAAATATGAAAAATAACATAACCCATTCAACTAATTAGCACATGTAGGGCAGTATGCAAGTGCACAGCCTTTGCAGATATATTTCTTACACCTGCAGCACACACTATGTGTTTTACAGTCCAGGGGATTTTTTTTTGTTTTTTAACACAGTGGCGGGTCATTTTGACCCGAGGACAACAGGAGGGTTAAACAGCTGGATGACGTAGTAGAAAGGGTGCATTATTGAATATAGGTGGCTTAGCAATAATTGGCTGAGAGAGGCATTTGAGGAGCAGCGGCGGGAGGTGAAGGGAAGGAGTCTTCCAGCCTGAATTTTCGCAAAGATCCATTAAATCCTCCAAACTGAAGTTTAAAGCTTACCGTTAGCTAATCTTCAACTACGGTGTCAGAACGACAATTATCTCCTCCTCCTCGTTAAACACTACTTGATTGAACTGACAGTATTTATTGGTGTTTCATGTTGCCTCCCTTTTCTCTGTTGATGTTTTCCATCTTTGAGCTATTTGGCTGTGTTATGAGATTCTGCACTGAAAGTACACTTTATTGGCAGCTATTAAACTTCCTGGAACATCATATGACAAGCTGGTGTGGACCAGTGGGAGCACTCCATTTTTCAAGCATATTATTTTGTGAGCATGTCATGGACAAGGTTTCCCAGTCCTAGGTAGAGGGCCTCATCCATTACAATCATCATAAAGCCTGTTTTATAAGCCACTAGAAGAAAAAAAAAATCTGGTTGAAATCTTCCAATATCTGTATTTGCTTTTGTCATTAAGAGATTAGCAATTATTACTGTGACAGGATGACACGCGGCCCCTGGACAGGGGCTCCTTTCAACACAGGGTTTCTCTGTGGTCTTGGCAGGACCCTCCATCAGGCCTCAATCTCTTTCCGCCCGAGAGCAGAGCTGCTGACTGTGCTGCAGCTGAATGTGTGAGGACTGCAGAGGCGAGATGGTCCAGCAGCAATTTGTTTAATGCTGCATCATTGTGGCCAGAAGGAAGCTCGCTTATCTGAATACTGCACATGGATCCGTCTTCTCAATGTAGCTTTACTCAAAGACTGCTTCTGTCCAACACTAGATAACTCACCTGTAAGAGTGCTTTAATGTGTATGTAATGTGTGTATGTTTTATAATAACCTACAATATAAATAGGGCATCGATTCCCATTTTTTCCCATTCACATTTTCCTCTATTCTAAGCTGAGAATGAAAGGTAGAGTACAATAACAAAAGTCGTGCTGAGCACAGACTGCCCATGAAATACTTTGAGTGTTAGAAAAGCCAAGTTATTGTTTACACTGTTTTTCAGTGACTTGGTAAAGCTCTTCATCTTTTACCAAATAACAGAGAAAAGACAGAGGATTCTATCCACTTTTATTTCAGTAACACATTAACAATTGTCTCAAAGGACTTTACAAAGATAAAGCAGTAACAGACAAACAGCTTGTACTACACTATAAAAAAAACAAACTAAAAAAAGTAAATGACTGGCAGCTGCGGCTGCCAAACAAAAACCATAAAATTAAGAAGAAATCTTTATTCAAATAATTTGGAAAAACATTAAATTACAGAAATTGGCAGCAAAGGTTCTGGAGGGAAAATAGATGTGTTGCTTAGATTATATTTTTACCAAAACTGAGTGAAGATGACAGGTGCTGTTCCTCTGAGTCATGGTCAGACCATGCCTGACATTGACAGAGACAAGTTAGAGATTTAGTAGTTTAGTTGACATTGAAATATTAAAAAGGAAGATAAATTAATAGTTTGTCTAATGTCATACAAACAAAATGATTTAAAGCTTCACCTGTAAATAATATTTTGTCATTACAGATGTTTACACTCAACACTTGCTATTAGTTTTTCTACTCTGATAACATCCACAGAGACTCAAACTGAACAATGAAACTCCTACAGTTCATGGCCAACAGTGCCAACAGTAGAGTCTATATGAGTCTCCAGTAAAAATGACCAAAATACAGTAGTATATGTATATAGAGAGAGTCTTGTCTCTGTCTTGTCTCTGTGACTGTCATTCATGGTTTCACTCATGATTTTCAAAGCTGTTTTCAAACATTTTCATAGTTTCAAATTTAACTACAGAACAGAGCATGTATCAGCCCAATTTTTAGCACCCACAGACTTAATATTACCTTTGGATTAACGGGGGGTTTAATATGAACATAAACCATATAATGTGCCACATATTAAATGTATGTTTTAATTTAATGTTTATGTTTTATATTAAATGTAAAATTACACATAGATATAAAATGAATAAGATTTACCTTAAAATTAGAGTGTAAATAATTAGTATGGACATAAACCTTCATATAATGTGCAGCATATTTAATTAGTTTTAATTTCTTCATTTTTACAGACATTATAGTGTAAGATCATATAATAATTATAGTAAATGTTCTGTTAGAAAATGAGGAAAAAAAACTTTTTTTCTTATAATTGACATAATACCTACAATAAAATGCTGGTTGTTAATTTATTAACAAGATAAGATACAGTTTGAAGTTTTGTATACTATATTAAAAAAAAATAATAATAGAAAATTAAAAAAAAAAATAGTTCATATGTACAAATGAATAAAAATGATTATAAATAGAAGTGTGAGAATAAAATAAGTTGTGTCCACATGTGGGTAATAAAACCAGGATTTACTTACTTTTCATTCTAAAACTAGTTTGATGGTTGACAACGGGTTAAAGCTCATCAGGTTAGAAATGCTTAAATGGAGACTTTTAAAAACACAGCAGAGTGGTTTTAGTTTATAAATCCCAGGCTGTGCTGCAATCTGGACATACTCCACTGCCTCTGCCTACTGCTAATCTGATTGGTTTTCCGAAAAAAAGAAGAAAAATGCCATGAACTTAATTTATATTAGATATCATTTCTCTCAACACTGTGGACAGACTGTTTTCATTCTGTTTTTTTTGTTTTTTTTTAAATCTTGGTATAATACAGGTAGATGTGGAATTCTACTGCTCTAATGGAAAGATCTGCTGAGACCACTCACACACAGTGTGTGTGTGTGTGTGTGTGTGTGTGTGTGTGTGTGTGTGTGTGTGTGTGCGTGTGTGCGTGTGTGCGTGTGTGCGTGCGTGCGTGCGTGCGTGCGTGCGTTTGTGCGTGCGTTTGTGCGTGCGTGTGTGTTTGTACCTGTTCTGTAGTGAGACCCACATAGTTGAGGTCGCTCTTGAGCCTGAGGTCATTTGTCTGGTGGTCCCTGTTGTTCTCACATAATAATTTCTGATGGTTACAGACTTGGCTCTAGGCTTGGGCTGAAACTAAAGTTACAGAGCCAGAAGGGGATGTGATAGAAAAAAAGGATATTTTTGTGATTTCCTGACCTTCTTGACCTTTTGCTAAGCCCTTTTACAAGCCAATGACTTTGCTTGAATCTTCCCAAAACTCTTCTGAGCCTCGAATTTCATTGATATCCATGAGAAATAGTGAATTTCCTTTTTCTAGTTTAGTGATGTCACTAACCTATTAAATAGGTCTGAGACATGGTTTATTTCATACAAAGTGCAGTGTTGACTCGGACTGATCTTGGGTAAACAATAAAATGTTCTGAGGCAAAAAACATGTACTTTTTCATTCCCTGTTGAGACACAACTTGTGTCAGAGACATGAATAATCCAGAAAAGAACCCTGGACCTGGTCTCAGTGAGAGACAGAGTTCAGTTGAGACTTATGGCTGGTTTAAATGGGAAGAGTCTTAATATCTGGCCTGGAGCAAACCCTGAAAGATGCACATATACTTTTACCATCACTCTTAAACTCACCAATTAAGGTTTCATGAAACACATGTTCTAAGTTTGTTCAGCTGCATTAAGGTTTGTGTTCAAATCTAAATACACACTGGGGTGAGTATGTGGAGTATAGTAGTGACTCCATCTTTTTTTTCTCATTTGTTTGGTTTGTGGCATGAAAGTAAATGGAAAGGGCTTGTGGAATAGTAGATAACAGATGGAGATGAAAGGCATTTGAGCATGTACGAGAGTCAGTAGCTTCTCAGTGGTAAAAGGTTGAAAGAGAGTTCTGTTCTGTCTCAGGGCCCTGTTCACAGTGAGGGATGGACAGAACTTTGAGGAGGGAGTATAGCTGTAAGACAAAGCTCTGAATTCACTACTTGATCTCTGTAGGATGGATTTTAAAAGAGTTTAAAACTGAGACAGGGCCGGACAAGGGAGAGCAAGGGCATCTGACAAAAGCTTTATCAGTTCATAATTTTTCTCATGTAAATGGTTGAGCATAAGAGTATTTTCACTGCGGTGTAAGGTAGGCTGTAGTGCAGGTACATATTTTGATTCAAGGAGACATTCAACAGACTGTTGTTTCTGTTTCTGCAGGGGAACCAGGACATGGCGGCCGCTCCGGATTCATCCATGGCCCAGGCTTACCCCACAGCCCAGTTCCCACCACCACCTCAGAATGCTCTCCCGCCAGAGTTCACCGCTTCACATCCGCACCAGCCCCCAGCGCAGGACTACAGCCAACACCCTCTCAGCATGTTCCAGACATCCCAGGGCCACAGCGAGCAGAGCAATACAGAGACGAACAGTCAAAGCGGCACAGCAGCAACAGTAAGACATGTATATAAGACATATATATATATATATATATATATATATATATATATATATATATATATATATATATATATATTCTCCTGACAGACTTCAGTGGAAAAATATGTAAATGTCGGTCCCAACTGAAGCATCATGGGACACTGTCCACAACCTTGTGTTATTAAACCTGTATGAGCAATCCTCACCAATACAGAATAAAAACAATGGTGCAACAACAACTGCAGTGCAGAGTTTGTCTCTCTGATGAAGAGATTTAACTCCAGCAGGTAACGAGTAATGAGCTCTGTTTGAGGCAATGTACTTTTTACTGCTTACATCAGTAAATGACACAAATGACAGGGCCAGTACAGCAGTAAACCTGCAATAAATCTGTGAGATCCTGCAGTACATTGGTGCTGTATGTGCTGTGTGTATGAGGATTTGTACAGAACACAGTCGGTCTGTGGGGCTCTTGCTGCCTTCTGACTCACTGTAACACACACATGCACACACACACACACACACACACAAACTGAAGCTTTAGTTTCAGCTGCTAGGAAATGGCAACTTATAACAATACAAGCAAATAATTAGAATACTCATAAATTTTACCAAACCACTGCAGTGTAAAGACTAAGTGACAAATGGCACTGAATTACAATCACCTAAATTATTCCTTAAAACATTCAATAGCATTGCAAAGTATTATATTATTTAATTGTGTTTAGTAGACAGCAGTGTTCACTCTGAAAAGGGACTGCCTTCACATTCTAACCAGTTTAGAACAATGTGTTTTTGTCATTACAAAGATAATACATGTAGTCATGTATACAAGTCATGTATACATGTAAACAAGTGGCTTGTTTGTACTAAGACAACAAAATCAAATAACATCCAATCTTATGTAATTCTCATGAATCATGTTGTTTATTGTTCATTTCTGCTAACACAATTATGACATTTTGTGTACACATAATTTATCATTTCTATGTTGATAAAATATGTTTTATCATGCATGTTAAACACTTTAATGTGCTTTTTTATTTATTGTGCAAGACCATTTCTTTATTAAATGTGCCACAGTAAAGGTATCTCTTATACAGAGAGTGTGTATGTGTGTGTGTAAACAGATGTGTGACTGTGTTCAGCAGACAGATGACACTCCCACAGACTGCCAGACATCTACACAGAACGCATCCCAAAACACAGACTGCAAGGCCCAGCCCAAGAGACTGCACGTGTCCAATATCCCCTTCAGGTTCCGAGACCCAGACCTCAGGCAAATGTTTGGCGTGAGTATCACACGACATACACTCGTCATGATCATCACTGGTGCACCAACATGTGTGTCTGTGTCCTGTCTCTCTACAGCAATTTGGCAAAATATTAGATGTGGAAATCATCTTCAATGAACGTGGGTCAAAGGTATGCAGCATGTCATGTCTTTTCTGAGTAACATCTTTTTTTTAATTGATATTTTTGATATCATCAGGAGTTGGAGTAATAATCAAATGATATATGCAGGTTTACTAACTCTAACAAACATTCTATTGCATCATGGAATAGGAAATCAACATTTGTTAAGATTTGTTTAGATGAACTGGACACAATATGTAGTCATGTAATTATAATATTGGTGAGCCGGAGTCAGGCACCAGTATTAATCTGCATCATTAAAATATAATTATAACAAAATAGCTAGCTTTTCTATCGTACAAATAAAAAGATCTTACAGTAGTGATAGAGATCAAACTAAATAGGATAGGTTAGACTGACTTAACTGTCCTTTTTTTCTTTTGGTAAAAACATGTACTTCATGTGTTTAATTTAAAACTGTAACACAAAGAATGTGTTCTTTCAGAAAAATGTGCATGTCCTTGCTTCTCTTCGCCCTGCAGGGTTTTGGCTTTGTAACGTTCGAGCACAGCGTGGATGCCGACAGGGCCAGAGAGAAATTACATGGCAGCGTGGTAGAAGGCCGTAAAATCGAGGTGCATGTCTTTCATGTTCACCGCAGTGTTGTGTCTCCACTCATTAATGTTGGGGTTTTTGTGTGTGTGTGTGTGTGTGTGTGTGTGCCTGTCTAATGACCATCGCTGTGACAGACCTCATTACTGCCCTCTCCTCGTGCTGCTCCTTTGTGCTACCAGAAATAATTTTCCATTAACATTATAGTGATATTAAAGTGATTACAGTGATCTGGCCGTGTCACAAGGTGCTCATAAACTCAGTTTAGTTTTTTTGTTCAGACTTAAAGTAATTTTAATTCTGTATGGCAAATATTCAAAATAACATTCTAAACCTCAGTTAACAATTTAAATGGCCCTTTTCTTAAATAAAGTCTGTGTTAATTGTACTTTTGTACTTTTTAGTGTCTCCTGTGGTGGGCACTGTGAGAGTCTCTAGACCGGACCATTCTGGCCCTTGTAAGGGACGCTGTCAGAGTCTGTAGATTGGGCCATTCTGGCTCTTGTAGGGGGCTCTGTGAGAGTGTGTAGACTGGTCCATTCCGGCCCCATAGGGCAGAGGTCCCCAGGTGTCCCCAGTAGTCCACAGCTCAGTTGCTTCTGGTCTGCAAAGAAAAATCCATATTTTTTTTATATTTTATTTCATAGACGATCGCGATCTTTCAGGTGTTTCATTTTGAAATAGTACTACTTCCGCCAGAACCTCTTTCTCACACTTCACTCCACTTGACTAACTCAATCACGCTTCTGTACTATCAAAACAAACTCTGCTTCGGCTTTCTGGCTTCTCTTCGCTAGTCAGTCTACTCACTGTGTCATTCATAGAGAAATGCTGGAGAGATGAAAAATGAGCTTAACAGAGTTTTGATTGTTGCGGATAAACCACATGCATATTAACCACATGAAAGTACATGCCCTTAACTCAGGTGTATTTGATATTCATACAGTCTCAAAAGAGATGGCTTTCTTGTGGGAGATCACTGGCCAGAGGTTTTGAGTTCTGAGAGCTGTATTTTTATTTATTTTTTTATTTTTTTACAAAATAGTCACCACTTGCAGCCCATTTAGCAGATCTGCCTACTTATGAGACACATATGACCTGCTCAACAAGCTCGATCCGTGACTTCAAGGAAAAACAACCACAGTTTTAAAAGTCAGCAGATAAAGTGGCTGCATTCAAAGCCAAACAGGAAAAGTGGGTACAGCGTTTCCAGGAGTATTTCACCCTCAAACTGTGAAGAAATAGATTCAAGACCCATTTGCGCTGTATGGTGGCCGTTAATGAATGTCCAAGACAAATTTCTCAACATTTTGGATTAATTTGGACTCTACATTATAGTGAGCACTTACAGTCTGTAGATCTGCTACTGACTGAACCATTCCAACTGTAGGTCTGGGCCATGCCAGCTCTTGTGTATGAGGGGTTGAAGTAACAAAATAATTTGATAAAACTGGATGTGGTGAAAAAAAGCATGCAAATTAAAAACTTACCTTAAATGCATTTAAGCTGATTAAACTGACAAATGAAATTTTAGGTCATTTGATACAACTTGAGTTGACTTTGATAAAGTCACAGGTAAAGTTTATGTTAAAGCTCCAGGAACTGATTGTCTTTTTCAGAACTAAGAGAGAGAGAGAGACAGTTTGAGTCCAAGATCAGCTTGAAAATGTGATTTAGTTGAAATAATCTGTGTGAAAGCTGCTACTGAGATGCTGCAGGTTTAAGGCCATTAAAGGCTCTAATGTCTGAAAATAACCAGACGAGGGGTTAGTTTAGGGCAGTGGCCCCTCTCTGAGGCTCACTGTGACTTAACTGACTCATGAAAATATGTAAATTTGAGCAAAGATTTGGAATTTGTGTGGTTTAGAGAAGACTGTAGACAACTTCGGTAGCATTATCAATGACTGAACCAGATTTACACAACACCAGATGAGGAGGGAGCTCAGGGACTAAAAACTACCTGTAAACGCTCCAGTCTAGAGACCGACAATCAATGTATTTTTATTTATGAGCTGTATTTCTTAATATCACAGAGGATACTCTCTTTGATGACATGTGGTTAATCAGCTGATTAAGGACTGGCTCCGTGCAGTGTGCACAGCCAACACGCCCGAGTCTAAGCCCAGCTGACCGGGTCTCAGACGTGTTCTAAAGACACAACTGACCGTAAAGTTGGATTGGTTGTGGATACTTACAGTTTGTTGATAGCTCCGATCCGTCATCACAATTTATGCAAGGTCAGGACATTTAAGACATAGGTCGTCTTTTTCAAGTAGGATAGTCTTTTATCATGCTCTGATTGTATTTTCAACAAATCTATAAAAAGCGCAGCTCACATATAAAAGTACTGTTGAACACTGCACTCAAGCTATTTATAGCTATTCATATCAGATCAAGCCCAAGCTGTGTGCTTGCCCTCAGTGGGAATTTTAAATCAGTTAAAGTAATTAAAGAACTCTGTTTATACAAAGACAACTATAAACTACCATTAAAACTTATATGGAAAGGCTATCAAAATATTTATGCTTAAAAATTTGGGGTGTGCCAACTGCCACTTTGGTTGGCACCGACACACCCGTGGCTATGCCCCTGATACCAACAAAGTAGTTTGTCTGTCTATTGATTGAAACTGAAGTTAGAGTAAAAAGTGGGTTTTATAAAGAATACATGGCCGTGAATCTTTTTCGATTTTAAAGCCTTCAAGGGGGTGGTTGTGTTAGCAGGAGATTTTTGGCTGGCCCCAGCAAATCTCACTCCAAGGGTTTTTGAAAAGTTGGCAGCCGTGATTTATAGAACAGCTGTTTTGATGTTTAGTGTTTGTAGCCTACATAATTAAGCATAATAACATGCAAATTATTAAGAATAATTTAAACAATATACAAAAGCGGCTATTCAGACCCCTCTAGCGACTCTTTTTCAAAAAAGCAACTAGCGACAAATCTAGCAACGTGCACCTCTCCCCCGTCCAAAAGCACTCACAGTTGTCCCAGTCCTCGCAGCAGTCCCTCTCAGCTGCAGTTAAAGCAGGAGAAGTTCACCCCTCCGCATCAAGAGCATGAATGTATTATTAGACCAGAGACTCATACAGGCTCTGTCACTCACTCGACTCATCCTTTGTGTGTGTGCCTCGCTGTGACATAAGCTAAAATGTAGCTGGCTAGCTCATCATGTCTCAGCCTAAACTGTTAACTCGAAAATACAGAAAGGAGTGGAAATCAAACCCTGAATCCAACAGCTGGTTGAAGTCGTTTACTGGAGATGATATGAGGGCATACTGCCTGTATTGTAAGGCTGATTTCTATGTGAAAAAAATCATACTAAAAAGGCGAAGCCTCATAACTCCACTCATAATTTCACCCAAATGAAGCTGCTATTTATGGCAAAAAATTTCGTAATTGCGTAATTCCTCTCTTCTACAGCATCCAGTACAATTACATGCACAATTATGCAAATTAGATAATGACATCATTTAGTGACTTCTAGTGACTTTTAGGACAGTACTTTTCTTACTGAGGAGTTAACAACACTGATAACAAGAATTCTACTTTTTCAATAAAATCTTAAGTCATATCAAGACTACTCCCACAGCAAACTATAATCACGTTACTATTGATTTACATGATTTTGTACTCTTTTGCACTTGTGCCCAATCCTTTCATGATTCAAAGTTGCGATGGCCGCGGGAGCTCTACAGGTATATGTGTCTGGCCCTTGTGGAGAGAACATAAGTTTTAAAAATGTTACACATACCAACTTTATATCTATAGCTGCAAATTGAAGAGGTATAGTGGAATAGGAATAGGTGAGTAGTAAGCAGTCTGTTGTGTCTGCGATTGTCTGATATCCATGATCTATGTCAGATTGAAGAAATACATTAAGGGTGAGGAGAATGTTCAAAAAGAGAGAGTGTAGAGGCAAGTGCAAGGCAAAGTTCACAGCGAGAGCAAACATTCAGTTCAGCTCGTCACCAGACTAGAGCTTTCAGAGAGTCCTAACGGGGTCTTTTTTCCTTGGCCCATCCACATACACATCCACCTGCAGGATTCTAAACAATGTCAGCTCTGAGAAGTGTTGAAACAAGCGTTGTGTGCAACAAGTGCAGACTAACAGCGTGAGCGGTTCCTGTATTTCAGTTGCTGGTTTAACCGTGTGCGCACATAATTGCTGTTTTTGTCCAAAGAGTGAAAATGTCATGTAGCATCTCTCTGAGGAGATTATGTAGCATGTATTCTGAGTCCTTACATCCTTATTATGGGTATGGGCTCCCTTTTACACAGTCACTTGATTTACAAATGGTAAGTACTGTACATCCACAACAATGTTGTGCTCCGCTCCGGTACTGCCCTGTGCAGTAGATCCACAATTGAACGCTGCAAAGCTGTTTGCCCTATAATTTATGATCTAGGCCTATTTATCCATCCGCGTGCTGCTTCTCATGTCAGGTTATGCCCTGTTTTACACCTTTTAGCCTATGTATTTCTCTTAATTTATTAAGTAAAACACAAGTGAATCACTTCCTTTGTGAACACAGCGTGTGCTGTGTCAGAGTGTCTATTCATGATTCTCTATCTTCCATTTATATTATATTTAGGGTGCCACTGTGTATCCTGTTTGTTATTTTTGCCTCATCATGTCATAAAGGCCAGTTGACAGTATTGTTTACATGCTTTTCGGAAAGCACAGGTGCTGAAAAACAGAGACGTTGTTCTTACTTTGTTGTGTTCATGTATGATTCGATTATTACTGAGTAAATTAGTGGAGAATATTAACATTTAGCTATATAAACAAGGTTTAAGGCTAGCTTCATTTCCCTTTTAATAAAGTTGCTGTTAAATGCAAAGACCCCATGAATGCAGCATAAGTCTGACCAGTCTGAAAGAAATTTGACCCTCTCATGTAAACTTGTGAAAGTGAAAAATCCCGCTGAGAATGTTTAATCAAGCTATGAATACGTGGGATCATATAAAAGTGCTGACTGTAAACTCATAAATGACAGTGCTTCAGCTCTGGACCTAATAGCCTAAAGGGGCACTAAAAGTTGAGTGAGAGACAGAGAGAGAGAAGGCACTGTTTTGCAGAACTTCCGGGTCACACAAAACAAAAAATGGAAAAATGAAACATTGAACATCAGCCTCACTCATTATCCATTTTTTTTATTTTTCATTTGAGCACAAAACTAACAGTTGGAAAAATAATTCATAATCCGATTTTCATTTTACTCTGGAATAAAATATTGAGAAAACAATATATTTTTATTTTTTATTTTATTTTGAAAAACAAATTAACAAATGATACAGTGACAGTGTGAAGATATCCTTTATCAACCCCACTCTAACTGGCATCATATAATTACTGTACATGAATGGATTTTTAAAATGATTGATCGTACAGAGATCATAGTTCAACTATTACCCATAATGCATCGCACCGCTTTTCAGAAAAAATGGCAGCTTAAAGAAACCCTACTAAAGATTCTCAGTTTAAATGTAAGTGTAACTTTAATGTTAATAATCAAAAACTTTGGTTTTAAATTGTGCTCTTACCTTGTAAATAGCAGTTACAGTTTAGCACAGTCACTTTTATCTTCTAGTAGCTTCGGGAGCTAGCAAGTGGCGCCACCTTATGTAATGTAGATGGAAAATAAAATTACAAATGTTTATTAAGCTTTTGAAAATGTCTGTGTTTATTTTATTTTACCTTGTTCATTTCATTTCAAAAAAAATTTTTTTTTTTTTTCAATTTACGGCGATGAGGAAACAGACAGAGACGTTCATTCACCCAAATCCACCACAAACCGTTTTACCAGCAGCTGGACATATATTTTCATTATATTTCTTAAAATAAATCTCCTTCACAAATTGGCTGGTGTTTGGTCTGTTTGTATTTTTATCATAAAACTCATAATGTAGTGTTTGTGGTGTGTACAGAAGAGTTGCAGACAACGCTTTAATTTAATTTGATCATTTAATTTAATATTTACATATTATAAAACTATTCAAATAAGAAATATAACCATGTAACATATAAAACATATATTTCTTCCTATCCCTTACATGTATTCCCTGCTAGAAATGCTGCAGGATGGACACAAATCCCACAGAAATGAATCATTTTAAATATTCTCTTCATGGAAATTCATCGTCGGCTAACCACTGTGTCAGTGTGTGGCCAATGTAATGAAGAACATTCAACAGAGAAAGGAGATAGGGTTTACTGTTATAGATTTCACATATTTATTAAAACCTTTTTAGGACAAAGACTTTAGTGTAAAACTAAAGATAGACAAACATGTAAATAGTAACTTAAAAGTAGCTTTACATGTGAATTGAGATCAGTTTCAGACAAATGTATTATTATTGATCTAGTACCGTTATTAACAGCACATCTACTTATCTGCCCTACTGCTACAGCCTCCGATGGTAACCAACAACGAGGCGCCTTTGCCTCCCTTTCTTGTTTCACCTTCATTAAAAAAACAATGTTTTATAAAAAGAGTCCTGTGATGTAGCTGATGCTCGGGTTTCTCAGTGAGCGAGAGCGAACATAATACTGACTGCAGTTCCCCAAACAGCCACTTGTGTCAGTATGGGTATTTCTGAAAGTTATGCATAGCCCCTTTAACTATTTACAGTGAGTTTAACTAAAATTTGATCAGTACTGATCTAAAATTGAAAAAAAGCGTGTTGGTGCAACTTTAGAATGAGTGTGTCAGTGTCAGTAGACTACTAAACAGGTCAGGAATAGAACATCAATATTGGGCCATCAGCACTTCCTGTGTTGTTGCAAGAAATGCCCTCTGCCCAATGCAGTCATTCCACGATGGACAACTGTAAAACAGGTCAAAACTATAATAAAGATATAAAATTTAAGTAGGTCAGTGCTTCTAAATGAAACCCTACAAACTGCATTGGCCTTTTTGTGTTAATTGTATTATCTGGTGGGACAGTGGCATGGACCGCCAACTCAATATGCAGTCCCCTTGCATTCTATGTCTCCTTTTTCCTGACCATGGCAGCACACCGGTGGCTGAGAAAGCTCACCGCACCAACACAACACTGGCAACTGTAGAAAACGTACTCATCACTTCAACAAAACATGCAGCACAAACTCACTACATATGCACCACAAAATATTCATCTCAGACAGGCCCAACTCAGCATGTGGGCCCTGCAGCAATTATTGCCAATGGGAGGTACATATACAGTTTATGGTGTGCACGTAATGACAGTCACTGAATGCATTTTTAGCATAGAGGTATTGGCCTATTACTGTTAATTAAGAAGTATTAGTAAGTATTTATACAGTGCTGTAAAAAAGCATTTGTCTCCTTCCTGATTTCTTTATTTTAGATAACTCAAGTAAACACAAAATGCAGTTTTTAAGTGATGATTTTATTTATTTAGGGAAAAAAGCTGTCCAAACCTACCTAACCTAGTGAAAAACCTTAACCTTAAACCTAATAACTGGTTGTGCTCCCCTTAGCAGCAATAACTGCAAATGTTTTGAGACAAAATTGTTTTAAGTCAGCCAAATTGGGGCATGAACCACCTTTTTAAGGTCATGCCACATTATCTCATTTGGATTCAAGTCTGTACTTTGACTAGGCCAGTCCAAAATTCATTTAGAGGTGGACTTGGTCGTGTGATTTGGATCATTGTCCTACTGCAGAACCCAAGTGTGTTTCAGCTGAACGGACATTCTGCTTTAGGATTTTTTAATAGAGAGCAGAATTCATGATTCCATCAATATCGCAAGTGGTCCAGAAGGTCCTGAAGCAGCAAAGCCTTAACTGAGACAAGTATGGATCCTTTTGTGACCTCTTGGATGTGTCGTTCCTGTGCTCTTGGGGTAATTTTGGTTGGCCAGTCACTCCTGAGAAGGTTCTCCACTGTTCCATACTTTCTCCATTTGTGGATAATGGCTCTCACTGTAGTTGGCTGAAGATCCAAAGCTTTAGAAATGGCTTTGTTTCTCATCTGTTTCGTTCTTTGGATTGCTGCATGATGTCTTGCTTTTTGATATCTATTAGCCTACTTCACTTTGTCAGACAGGTTCTATTTAAGTGATTTCTTGATTCAACAGGTCTGGCAGTAATCAGGGTGTGGCTAGTGAAATTGAACTCAGCTTCCCCAAAATGTGCATAAGCACGGTTAATGCATGATCTAAGGCAGGGCAATTATTTTTTTATATGGGGCCTTGTAGGTTTGGAGAGTTTTTTCCTTAATAAATAAAACCAACACTTAAATACTGCATTTTGTGTTTACTTGAGTTATCTTTGTCTAATATTGAAATTTGTTTGATGCTCTGAAACAGTCATGACAAATTTGCAAAAAAAAAAATCTAGAACGGGGCAAATATTTTTTCCACACTGCTGTATATGTCACTGTGACTATTAATACATACATTAAATAAATGTCAATTAATTAAATTTTAATTAAATATAAATATGCTCTTTCATGTTTTATAAACTGCATGAATGCTTTTGTTTTACAAAGCAATCGTGAATATACATTCAATAATTGCAGAGAGTGGTTATTAAACCACTGTGTCCAGCAAAATAATCGGAGCAATCTGCTTCATACTAACCACTAGGCACAACACTTTAATGTCATAAAGTTGGAGTATTAACATTTGTCAAAATTTTTAAAAACAGGCCGGGGTAATACTGACTCCTCCAAAAAACAAGACTGAATGCTAATTATTACTAAAACTATATCAATGCAGCATTAGCCTGAACAAACCAAAACAAATGTCCACTAAGTGAGGGGACAAACGGTGCTATGAAGCAGTGAGGATGTTTCCCTCTTTTTATTCTTCAGAGTGGGGAACAGATTTCTCTTGAAAATGACTGGAGTTATGCTTTGAGGACCATTCCAGTACCTGTATGAGCTGAAGTGTTGTGGCCTCATGAGTAAGACGCTGCTTGTCCCTCTCTCACCCCTCCCCTCACCACCCCTTCCACGGTAGTTGTGTAGGGCCCCAGCCAGTGCTCAGGGGCCAGAGGTGTGGGCATGGTAAGTGTGGGCCAGCATCCTCTCGCTGCTCTCTGGAACGCTTGCAACGCTCAACTCACCTGACATTTCTCTGAATGGTGTACATGTATACTTGTGTGTTCATCTCTGAGTGTGCTCCCAGTGTTGCGTGTGTGAGCCATAAAAGCTGAGATATGAAATAGTTTGCACATCTCTCTGAGATTGTTGGAAACAATCCATTTTTCATCTAGTTGGATGATTTGATTGGTCAATTCATGGACTGGCTGGTTACTTCATTTCACCACCTTTTGTCTTTTATTTTAAAATAAGGAGAGGCTGTTGTGTGGATTCTTGGTGTTGCTTTTCTCACAACAGTTCTTGTTGAAGGTTTATTGAATGTTACATAATGCTCCCAACACAGATTTCTTATTTCCTTCCACCAATCATATTATCTTTGTGAGTTCTACTTTCTTTTTAAATTGCATGTGTCTTAAATTGAAAGACATTATTTCCCCAAGTGCATCTGTGTCTCATTACTTTTTTCTGTTACTGTAATTTGGAAACTGCATGTTGTATAAGCCCAGATGATATGGGATGTTTTTTTTACTCTGAATGCTAATCTGAAATAATAACCAAGTTGTTTGTCATGACATGATGTACTGCTTCTGTTGGAATACTGTATGTTAAGTGAAAAGTTTGCATGCTTAAGTACCTAAGTAAGATGAACATATACAAATGTGGATACTCACTGAACTCTATCTTTACCTGCTGTAGGTCAACAATGCAACAGCCCGAGTAATGACAAATAAGAAGACTGTCAACCCATATGCAAATGGTAAACATGGAGTGCATGCATGACTCTGCATGTATTATTCCTCCATTAACTAATGTGGATTGATGGAACTTAAAGAACACAACATGAAAGAGTTATTAGTCAGTTATTACAAAAGTGAGGTTGAGATGCATATATAGCAACAATGGTAAAATACAATGTTTTTTTCTTCTTAAACCCATGTGATAGTCATATATTATAACTATTAGATGCTTATAACAGGTAATGGAGTTGATATTTCATAAGCACTGTTTGAAAAAACACCAGATTTTAAAGTTGTCCGTTTCGGAGCAGACCTTGACTATTCTTGTTCCTCTTCTTGTTCTAGTGTGTAAACTCTATGGTGTTGGTGACGGCGGTGGACGTCTCTATTATCTTGAGACTATTTGTCTACTCTGTTACATATCCCATATGTGTGTGGAATGTCTGTCAGGGAGTGTGGATACTTTCAGACACACCAGCTTCCCTGCCCATCCACTGGCTTTGCCTAGAAAGTGCATGCCCTGGCATGTAACCCTGGGTTGTTTCATCTCTATGTCAGTGGTCAGCCTTTTTTACTTTTTAAAAAGCAGTGTCTGCTTCCTGTTGGGTGTGTGTCCTCTGGGCAGCCTCCCAGAGTAGATGTTTCCTGTTCCTTGTTTTTTTCTTGTGTGTTTAGTGATTCCTTGCCCATATCAGCTTCTTACTTGTGTCATTGTGAATAAATGTGTTGGTGGGAAACAGCTGTTAACCATCACTGTTGCTTCCATTGAATACTGCACCTAATTGGAAGCCAGGCTTGTTTCAGACTTTTGTCAAGTTGTAGCTCATTGGTTAGCTCTTCTAGAAAACCTGTGTTAATTCACATAACACTGGTTTACGTCCATTAAAACACAATAATTGCCCTTTCAGACTTACAAGCTTGCAGATAGCAGTATTGCCAGAAAATAAACAGGAAGTGCAGATGTAGCATGGACAGTTTTGTGAAGAACACAGCAGACCAAGGTGGTTGTCTACCCCTTGGTTCGACTCTTGTCAGAAGGAAAGTGCTCTTGAACCAGTGTTCTATCTCCAGCTTGTATTTACACACACCTCCCTGGAGCTTTGGGGTGTGGCACATGAATCCGAATCAAAATCTTTACTGTCATTATACTAATAATACATGTATATATGAAAACAAATGTACATTTAGAAGCAATACTTATCGTCATATTGCACAATCAGTTATTGTTATTGAACCAAATAATTGATCATTTTAAACCACACTGGCATGCAGTATGTCAGCACGCTTTTGACAGAGCATCTATAGAATGACACCAGCAGCTCCTTGGTTAGGGCGTTGTAGGGGACTCAGCACACATCTCTGTGTGGAGCCATTGTTGAGGCTGAGTACTGGGGAAAGGTGAGGCCCTACTTTGTCTCTCTGTGGGCGGTTGCTGAGGAAGTCCTTAACCCAGAGGCAGGTGGAGTATCGGAGACAGAGATTATTTGAGTTTGTTACCAGTATGTTAGGGATTATTGTGTTTAATGTTGAGCTAAAGTCAATGAAAAGAAGCATGGCATAACTGTCCTTCTGTTCCAGATAGGTCAGGGTTGAGTGGAGGCCTGTGGCACAGCATCCTTTGTCAATCTGTTTTTCCGGTGGGCAAAATGGTGGGTGTCGAATGTTGGTGGTAGTCTTTAGGTGATATCATCTCTGACCAGTTTCCCCTAAACACTTCATTATACTTGGAGTAAGAGCCACTGACTGGAAGTCATTTAAGCTGCTGATGGTAGTCTTTTTTGGGACATGGATGATGGTTGAAGACTTCAGGCAGGCTGGGACAATGGCCTGTGCTACGGACAGGTTGAATATTTTAGCAAAGACCCTTGTGAGCTGGTCTGCATAGTATTGTAGCACCCTACCAGTGACACCGTCAGTACCAACTTGTTTTCTGGGATTTAGTGACCTTAGCATGCACCTAACATCTTGTTCTCCCACTGTGTGGTTGGTGTTGGCTGGTGGATGTGATGTAGTCACTTCTTTTTGTCCAAAGCAGGCAAGGAAGCAGTTCAGCATCTCTGCCAACGCAGCATCACCAGCTTCCGCATTGGATGTGGGTTTGTAGTTTGTGATGTTTTCTACCCCCAACTAACTTTGAGTTGTTGCTGTGGAGGTGGTCCTCAATTTTATTTTTACATTCCAACTTGGTTTTGATGCCCTTTTTCAAGTTCACCCTTGCTACACTGTACAGTTCAGTGTCACAAGACCTGAAGGTGGTGTTTCTGTTCCTAAGCAAGGTCCTGACCTCTCCAGTCCAGTTTTGTTGGCATACACCTGGGTGCATTTGTCAGTGGTGTCTGTGCAGTGTTTGATGTAGGAGAGTACAGATGTGGCGTCCTCCTCTATGTAATGAGATTCAAAGATACTCCAGTCTGTACTGTTAAAACAGTCCTGCAACTGTTAGGAGGCATTATCAGACCATGGTTCAACAGTTTGCATCAAATATTCATGAGTGAAGCCACAACTCTAAGATGATCAGAGTGCAGCAGGTCCCGATGAGTCTGTTGTCTTCCAGCTGTAGCCTCAGCTCATCAGTTTTGTTCACAAAAGACCTACTGTTAGCGAGGAAGAGATTGGTGTGTGGAGGTTTGTGTAGTGTTTTTCTTAGCCTCTCCCACGTCTGCTTTCTGATGCTTTCTCCTTTTGTTCTCAGACAATATGAACCATGGAGATTCCAGTGTTCTGGCTATGTCCACTCATTTGTTGTGGGAGTAAAGAAACTCCATTGTTACAGTCCCTTCTCTCTGTAATCCCAGTAACAAGAGGTCTTGTCAGCTGTAAGTGGTGTTTGAAATCAAAACTGCACTAATGGAAGAGATCTGAGCCACAACATGTGTGTGCACCGCCATCTTGGTCAGAAACATTGAAATGTGTTGGAGGTTTATGGAGTGCTACACGTTTCTGTTCTTTTCTTCTCCTGAAGGATGACAATCCGCCCCTGGGGTGGGATGCACAGAATACCCACAGCCAGATATTTCGTCTACTCCAACTCGGGAGGATTAAGATGGAGAGGATGAGGGTAATTTTGGCAGCCTCTTTTTTGCCCTCAAAGCCATTGTTTTCAGCAGTTTCTCTGTAACAAAATGTGAACTCCCAGTTGACACAGATCTACTGTGTCACTGCTTCACTATCCCACCCCGGTTTAGCCTGGTTGCTCTTGTTAAGAGAAGCACAGGTACCTTGAGGACAGCCAAGAGGATAAGTGCTTGCCACACACTATCGGTTTACATGGGTTTGTGTCATTCTTCGCCCTCAGCCCAGCATTTCATCCAAGGGTCAATCTGCAATATATACCCAGTTAGAGCTTTGAGAAGGTAGTTAGGTACCACCGCCTTACAGCCAGAAGGTCCTGAGTCCTAAGTTACTAGCCCCACTCACTGGCTGCCCATTGCTCCTGAAAGGATGACCCCAGTGGCAGTGATGATGGATGGGTTAAATGTGGAGAATGGATTTTCCTACAGGGACAATAAAGTATACTTAACTTTATTCACCCTTTTATTGGATTTTACTGAACCAAAACAATGGATACATTTTTATTTTTTTTTCTCAGTTTTACTGTGTGGTGTCTTTTTTTTTGTTGTTGTTAGGGCTTAACCAAGCAGAATTTAAAGTGTTGGTTGGTTTAAGGTGTTTAATATTGTTTGTTTAACCTATGAATACAGTCTTTTATAGCCACTGTTTGTTCCTAAGCCACATAAGCACTACAGTACGGGTTGGGCCAGTCCAGCTAACCCCTGAAGCAGCTTGTGTTTACTCTGCAGTGTAAAGAAGAAAACGGGAAAGTGCTGTTGATGATAAAACACCATAAACTCAAACAAAGCTAATAATAAATGTGAAAAAAAAGTTATGTTTATATTGATGCCAGAAGTATGAAATCAAAACGAACTCATTTGCCTCAGTCTCTTCTTGTGTTTTCTTATTTTAGGCTGGAAGTTGAATCCAGTGGTCAGTGCTGTCTACAGCCCAGAGTTCTATGCAGGTAATGAGCTCTTGAGTCACCTTTTCCCCATTTGTTATCTTCCCCTTCCTTATTTATTTTGTCTTTGTCTTCAGTGTCTTGCTCTTAGTGGTCTGTCACCCTCCTTGTGCTTTGCCTACTGTTCCAGACACTATATTTACGTGATAGTTGATGAAATTCAAAATTATTGCCTGATTACAATGACAAAACTCTCCATTCAACTGAAATTGCAGTAAATAAAAATTTCTCTTGATTGATCTTTGTGTGTAATGACTGTAGTATAAGTATAATATATACTACTATACCATAATACCTTTACACACTGTTGTGTAAAAGGCCTTTGCGCCCACACACAGATCCCTTCAGTCCTGCCTCCACCCCCCAGCTGTCATTAACCAGTGCCATTAATGTGAGAAATACCTATTTGGTGATAAGGCCAACAAATACAGACAAACTGAGCTGTGAAGGAGAATGGGAAGGAGCCAATATACAAAGGACAAGAAAGAAGAAAAGCTAATTGTCTATTTCTGCAATATGCTATGGAATATATTTTGTAAATTTGAATCAATATTTTCCATCTCTCCAGACAGTCGTTTGCTTAAATCACACACACATTCTTTTAATTACAAGATGGCTCTGTATTGATTTCCATTTTTCTCACCTTTCAAGTATATGTATGATATGAAATATGAAATACCATTTGGGCATGAGTATTTTGTGTGCAGTAGAACTTTATGTTCTTTAATGGCACTGCACTCACACAAATATGTGAGCAGTTCAAAATTACAATGAACTACTGAAATGTAGAAAATTAAGATCAGACCAATTATTACACATTATACTGACAAAGTAATTCTTCCTCCAACTGTGCACTTTTAAATGAGGCGATGTTTCACCATCTTCTAAATGCCATTTGAGTAACATGACTGCCTTCTACCTGGGTAAATGATTATTCAATTCATAATATGTATTAGTTGAAGTTTTTGCATAATAAATGACTGCCCTTACCCATTACATTGTGGCCAGTTAATTCTGATTAAGAAGGCACCATATGTTATTATGATATTTTTTTCTGTGCATTCTGTGTAAATATTGTAAATTAATCATGAGCTCATGGCCACTCTTATAGGCATTCTACAATAAGTTAATGCATCGGAGTGCCCTTATGAAGACTTTAGGGTTTGGCTAGTTACAAGATCCCAAAATCAAGATGAGAAACAAAAATTTAAACACTCTTCTCCTTGTATCGCTGACAAACACTTATCTCTTAGTTCTTTGGCTCAAAGCGTCAATTTTTCATCAGGTCTATGAATCTTTCACTGTTTCTACTAGCATTTTATTAGCTCTCCTTTTGAAAAGATGGTTGGATGGAAAGATGGAAAGATGGCATCTGGATATCATTCTTAACCTTCACTCACCCCAGCTTTCAAATAAAGCTTTATGTCAGCCGTGCCTATTAAGATGACTGATAACTTTATAACAATGGCTCTGCCCCCACCTCTGCACTTAGGCCTAATTCTTTCTGTCTCTCAGCTTTCTGCTAGAGAATCCAGCTGGAGTAAATATGGCTGAATCTTGTTTGTTTTTGGGGGTTTTTATTTGTAAATATTGTGTGTTCAGTCCCAGGTTTCCCTTACCCAGCAGCCACTGCAGCAGCAGCCTACAGAGGTGCACACCTCCGTGGCAGAGGACGCACCTTCTACAACGCCTTCAGGGCGACGGCCCCAGCGCCCCACATCCCTGCGTATGGAGGGTTAGTGTCCTGTCAGCTTCTTGCCACTTCCTTGAATCTGTGTGCCCAGGGTCAGTGGAGCACTGCATGTCCCACAGCATGCTGAACCCACCATGCTCCAAGAGAGAGCCTCTGCACGGACTAATGAGGAATGACTGTCAATTTGACCTTGTGATGTGGTGTGGGTCATGGTCACATTTGCCTACAAAGCTCACACCAAAGCCTTCGCAGCAGAGCCTTGTGGGGAGTCTCATCTGATTTGTTATTGTTCAGCCCTTTTTTTAACTTTAGAAAATGCACAATAAGGAGGCTGGGAAGGGTTCCACTTAAAACTGTGATCTTTCAAGTCACAGTTTTTATTCCACAACACTTAAAATGCATGCACTCCATTGACACATTTTTTCCATTTTATTGTTATTTTATCTTGTCAAAAGCACTATACAATAACAGCACTGGCAACAGATTAGAACAACTTTTTGTCTTAGGCCTTCTGCCATCAAGCATGCCTTCAAGGTGCTGCTCAGTGAGAAAATGCTGGACTCTTCAAACCTGTGTGACCATATACAACAATATAAGTACAATAATGTAAGGTGGTCTGTGAAGGAGAAGCGATCCCTGGTGTGTGGTGGATCCTTTTATGTGTGTAAAACTTATTTTATTCATAATAGCTAAACATCCACGTGTACTAATATCCAAAACCACCTCAAAGTTCTGCAAAACTTTAGAGTCTATTATTCTGTGCTCATCATGCTCTTGTTGTCCATGATGTCTGTTCTAACACTGAAATAACCAAAAGAGGAAGCAATAAAACAAATTGCTAACATATTATCCACTGCCTAAGACAGATCAAAAGAGGTTTATTTATTATTATTTGTTATTATAACGATTTCCTTCTTTTATATGTGCAATATCAACACAAAAACAAAACACCATAGCTCTTTATAGTGAAAAGGGGCAATTTAAGTTTTGCTCTGTTTGCAGAAATTAGCTCTAGTCAAATACACATAAACTATGAGCTCTTAAGTTGTAACGCTGGCAAAGACAAATGCCTGGTCTGTCTCCTCTTTGCTAAGAGCTTATAGCTTATAGTGCCACTGCAGTGTTTGCCAAACACTTGGCCATGGTCTTGACACAGAGATATGTGCTACAGATTGTCCTTTCATTAACGCAGCAGCTACACTTAATCGCCCCGGCAGCAGTCGTATGGTGAATTATTAATACTGAGCGTGATGTATTTTTATTAAAACTGCCATCTCCAGTGACAATGAGGTGACCTGAAATAAATCCTGCACAGTGCTTGCCGCAGGTTTGCAGGGTGTGTGTGCTCATAAATGTTCCTTCATGCCAATAAAAGGGCCCGACATGACAGCTCGAGTATCAATAAGCCGATATGTGCATGTGGCCCTGAAGTGTTCCACAGAATACATTTAATGAGGGAAAGGGCTTACTGGGCCACCTTGACATTTGAGGAGTTATTGATTATCAGAGATAGTACAAACGGTGTGAAACCACTCTAATGGCTGCTGGCCCCTCTGAGGAGCACTTCATTTTAAATAGGACTCCATCATGTGGCATTGCTGGCATAACACTGCTGCTTTATTAGACACTGGGCCAAGCATGATATTTCAAATACACACCCACTCACTGATGAACACCAAAAAGACAAAAGCACTAACCATTCTGAACTAGCATTAGTCAAATAAGACACTTTAAAGTACATGTGAACTTCTTTGTCTGGCTCTTAACACATCTAGATAATGAAATGCTCTTCATTGCCACACAGTCCAGTAAAACAGCCCAATAGCTATGCATGTAAATATAACCTTTACACTATACAATTTTAGTTGTAAATGTCTCCTTGGTGGCAAACGATTTTTCAGTTCTGTAAGCTACCTCTGAGTAGTTAGTTTAGTTTAGCATAACAGGGATTGTAGTGGTGTTGGTGGCTAGTAAGAGAACAAAATGATCAGTAGAGTCAGCCAAAATAAACAGCTCCTAAGTGCCACCATTTCAGTCAAAAATAACCTTAAAGTAGTGAAAGTGGGTTCTCTGCAAATTAAGAATCACATTACAAATGAGAGAAATCTGATTGGTCCATGTGTGTGCTTTGAAGTGCTGCTTGTCTGTTGCCGGGTAAAACAAGTGTCATAGAGTTTTGGGACCCTCTCCCGCCGCCTTATAGCTCATGGTCTGTTCTTTGGGTCATGTTGTGGAGATGGGGGTTGGTTAGCCCAGAGCCTGCATGTATCAGCACTAATATGGATGTTTTTGTTTTATCGTGTTTGTCTGTTTGTTTGTGTTTGCATCCTCTGCAGTGTTGTTTACCAGGATGGATTTTATGGTGCAGATATTTATGTAAGTATGATTTATGGTATGACAATGCATGCAACACAGCTGTTTCTGCCTGATGCTAAGCCGCCCCTATACCCATGAGCATATCTACCTTGTGTCAATGTGAAGCCAAGAGCTGGGTTGCTGCATGGGATCAAGGCTTAAGTTGCACAAGAGACACTGCACAGCAGAAGGATGTAGTGGTGCCACATGAATTAAATACAACTACCACTAACATCATATCTAAGAGCCACTGAGAGGGGACTGAACAGCCTTATCTGCAACAAGAATGAAAAGAACACACATTAAGGCTGTGCCACATCATATCGACTTGATTATTCGGCATGAATATTCTGGAGATTAAAAACTGTTATCTAACTACGTCTTATGTCTGCTTCTGTGGATTTAAAAAGAAATGTGTGTTCTCTTTGAACTGTTGGTCCTAGTGTCTCAGAACCAGATTTAATCCAACCATAAAGTTTCACTCTATCAATAACATTTTTATTTATATAGCCCAATATTACGACATGACTTGCCTCAATCACTGACCTTACAGCCTCCATCAGGGTGAGGAAACTGATTACTACAAACCCTCTGCAGCAGAAACAGAAAGGCTGTGGCAGCAGCTAAACTCACAACACAAATCTGACTACACCTAAAAGTTTCCTCTCCTGCACATAATAATCATGGCTTCAGAGAAAAAGTCAGCAAATAAATGTAAAGAAAGTGTGTCCATTTGACAACTCTGTAAAATGTTTTGTCAGTTTAAACAAACCTCAAAAACAGCAGCTAAAAGTAGACAGAAACATGTCCTATGTATCAGGGCTCATTAAAGTCTTCTCTGTAGTCTTCTGAGAACTGTTGAGCCTACGTTGACAACAATTGGTGCTAATATTATATAACTATTCGATGGTGGTTACAAATAAGATAACACCAAAGAAAACCTTTATTTGTCCCACAGTGGGGAAAGTGCAAACAGTAGAGAAATTGCAGATTGTGTTGTTCTTAGGTGATGTTAATGGTCAGTGAAGTAGCATAAGATATATCATAAATGAGATCAATCATCAGTGGAATTTAACCTCAGACACAAACTGTTGTCTCAGTTAAGATCATAAATACATGTGTGCCAAGAGCCAGGGCAAGCAGCCTGCTGTTTTCAGTGTTCTCAAATGCCTAAAGGTCACATCACAACTGACTGTCCTGCTGCAATGATCTACAATGGGCCTCCTGATTGGACCATCAATATGACTGTCAAAAACATACTGTTTTATGATTTACGAGTCTCAACACTCAACAATAACAGCAGATGCACACATTGCCCTTCCTGCTCAGGGACACAAGTTCAGTCAGAAATGAAAATGTTGATGACTAAAGCTGTTAAGCTGTTGTCAGAGTCTTTAGTCTGATTGGGGCATTTAAATCATGTAGCACCCAGGTAATTACAATGGCACAACAAATGACCAGGATTCTAAGTTAGGACAGGGTCAGCACCTTTTGGAGCCACTTTTCACCAAAAACATAAAATTTACATCTTTTGGGAGCCACAAGAAATAGATCCATTTCAGCCTTTAATATTTTGCACAATAAACTTGGTTTAAATTAGCCTATCATTATCTATTGATCATTAAGGAATGCTGATATGACCATAAAAGCTACACTTTGATGTTTCAATCAGTGATTCACAAAGCACTAGACGCTTCTTGGCCTTCGTAACAAAAATACTGAATAATAAATTGTAAAATAAATGTATACAAAACCTTATAGCACTGTAGCACGTAGCAAGTTTTACAGCGCACTTGAACGCTACATTACGTTGATAACACTCACTGACCCACCTTCTTTACAAATGAGCATGAGCATGAGTTTGGATTTTATCCCTAGTCTATTATAGTGGGCTACTCTGGGAATATCAGTGGGCTCTCAGCGATTGCACTGTACATCTATACACATCTTATGAGAAGAATGCCGCTGTGTCCCTGTGTGGAGCACTGTGGAGACCGCGGACAGATTAGAGGCTGCATCAGGATGAGAATGTTTTTACCCACCACCGCTGCAGAGTTTGGGGCTGAGATAAACCCTAGCAGACAATGACGATCCTCTCAAAACTCTGTGTGTTTGTTTTAAGGGTGGACAACTCCAAAACGTGATATAAGAAAGAAATTGCATAAAAATTTTACGATGCTCATCCAGTTGATGCTCATCACCAGGTGCACCTGAACCCTGTGGCCACACACCGGCCCATCCTCAGAATTTATGGAGTAAAGCTAGATGCTATTGTGCTGCTAGTATATAAATGCGCGTATCAAGTATTAATATAATGAGGCGAAGGACGCACGCGGTCCCTAGATCTACCAGCTTATCCCGTGAAGGAGTCTAATAATGGTAACTAACTGCCATAATGAGCAGTGTTTATAATGAAAACATGACCACCTCCTTTGTTACATTTTAATTCTTCAAGGACGAGTCTGGTTGGCGTGATCAACAAACAGTGAACACTTCTCCTGTTCTCATGCGCAAGGATACAGTCATCTGTGAATATTAATCAGAATTAATATAATGGATTTATATATATATATATATATATATATATATATATATATATATATAGAGAGAGAGAGAGAGAGAGAGAGAGAGAGAGAGAGAGAGAGAGGGGGAGACTCTTGTTGACCACATGTTTATCATTTTCATTTATTTCTAATGAACTCTACATTTCATTATTGCTCAGTTAGAATCAAACACTAGCATAAATCAATTTGTGAGTGTAACCCTAAGCCATAGTCTCATCACTAGTTTCCATGTAGGATATCATTATCATTTAATACAAAAATGTGTAGAGTCACAAAAACATTGTGGGCCTTGACATATCATAATACATTATAGGGGAGACCAGGGTTGGTTGTAACATGTTTCAGTGATATTTCAAATAATTTAACTTGCATTAAAAATAGCCAGACAGACACACAATTAACATTTAACTACAAAACAAGCATTACCATCACAAAAATAAGTTATGTAAAAAAAAAAATCTTTTGTACCTCAAATGTAGTTTTTCCCCTCTAGCATGTGCTGTGTCTGCCACAGGGTTCTACTTTTATCACATGTGGAATAAGGACCAAAATTAGCACGTATAAAGCAAATCTGGTGATTTGTAACTAGTTCCTGATTGGAGAGATTGGAAGTGTTACAACTGACCCAGGTTATGACCACCCCGGTCTCCCTACTGTATTTTGGAACTGTCCTGTCTGAATCATTTTGTCTAGGTATAAAGATACCAGACTCCTCAGTGACTGTTTGGCAGGCCTGGGCCTGTGGTGGTTATATGGGATTTTGATCTTGACGCTCATTCCACCACACAAGACGTTCATATTAATTAGATGTTTTTGTTTTATTTTTCACAAAAGAACTTTATAGTGATTGTGCCACTTCATGTAGATAAAATGCATGTTTCAAGCCGAGTTACCACTACTGTTGTCTGTGAGTCCCTGTCATGGAGCACAGAGCTGTAGGGCAGCCATTACTCACTCAGTCAGCAGTGACTGTCCACAGTGGCCAGTGACTAAAAGGGGCCAACCTGTTCATCTTCCTGCCAGGGCCCATTACCAGACACTCTAAGTATCACTTAGGTGCTTCTCACTTTAAATTGATAATAATACATCTGTCATGTCAGAGCATACACTGCTCAGTGAGGCCTGCGAGGTGGAAGGGAAAGTGATCGAAGAAGTGCAGTTGTCAGCCAGCCTGAAGAAAGAATAATGGCTGTAGTGTTGAATTAAGGACACTTGGGCTGTCTGCTGATGTGTATCTATCCACAACACGGTGTGGTTTTGGTGGAATGTCTATTCTGACCCTTCCCAAACCTGCCTACCAAACCGTGTCCACTACTGCAGTACTGTACTGTTCTCCAGTTTCATTTGCACTGTATTCTGTACTGTACAGGAGACACGGCACGGAGGAGATTGATTGACAATGGTCTACAGTCCCTTAGCCAATCAGGACGCAGAACACAATGCGCGTTCATACGCTGTAAAAAAAAAAAAAAGCATGCAAAATTGCACTAAAAAAATCCGCGAAACAGCGAGACCGCGAAAGGTGAACCGCGTTATAGCGAGGGACAACTGTAATCCATTAATTAAAAATGTATTAATGCTTTATTACTGTTCAATAGTGTGTAGTTATTTATAGAGTGTGACCTGTTCCTGGAAAGTTTCATTGACGATGGCACAGGGAGTGTCTTGGTTAAATATAAACTGTAACAACGACAACATGTGATTCTCTTGGTATACAGCATGTTCTCAATCCCATGATCATTATACTGTAGACGTCTACATGCTTTGGTTGTTGGAGCGCATGTCAGTGTCACTCAATATTGAACCAGACCCACTGACGGTAGATGAATGTCTGGGCCACTCAGCTGATTGAGGAAGTAAACAAGTAGTGTTAGGTCAGAGCTGAATTTTGCACTTGCTGTCTCCTGAAAAGAAGATGCCAGAATCTTGTGCAGCTTGGGACTGCTCCAACCGGTGCACCATCCAAACCAGATCTTGGGGAATGACATTTCACAGTTGCCATTTAGTTTTGCTTTTGTTTGACTGTTATAACAATATTTGGTACCAGAGTTGTAAAAACGCATAAATGTTATAGTGCATTTTATCCATAAACAACATATAATATAAATATGTCTCTGCCATAGCTCCACTATTGGTAGTTTACGACCACAGCAGACCCTCCTCTCTGACTCCTCCCGCTTGAAGCATCACTATCTGCTCGTGTGAAAGTGTGAATCCATTCACAGATGAGTCTGGAATGTTGTTGTTTAACCAGTGTTACAAACCAAGGATGAAACATATGTAAGGACACAAGAGACAAAGGCACATAGTTAGACTTTCGTTTATTTTTGTTTTAGTTTGTATAAATCAAGCCCTCCCATGCCCAAAGTAACAAAATAAAAGAACCGTTGCAAGCCAGCCAAACAGAACATAAGGACGGTGTGTCAGACAGGCCAACCCTATACAGTGTCGTAGAAGCTGCTGACACACCTAACCAAAAAACGCTGAGGTCTAAGCCCTAACGAAAAAAGCTAAAACAGGACAGCCGGTCCCACCATGTTCAACAAAAAGCTAAAGGCTAATTCAAAAACGCGTAGCTGGCATAGTCTGGCAGACAGAGCCAGACGGAGGGGCGACCTCGGGAGGAGCTGGACAAGACCTTGCAGACACCAGAACACAGGGGTAACCAGGGCGAGCCAGCGAGTCAGAGAGAGCGGCACCGGTAGGCCTATTTGTAGGGTACAGGAAGCTGCCAAAACAAAAAAACAACAACAAAAACACCACCAACGACAAAAACCTTTTTCCAGTTTAAAGGTGCCGCAACGTGCCAGCTAAAACATTATTGTTACAATAGGGTTTGTGGTGGCGTAATATGTACTCTCTAAGAAAAGGAACAACAGGATGGAATCTTCTCCCACATGTCAAAAATACATTCACCCTCACACTCATCACATGACATTATCAACATTTGACAAACGGAACACAGCTTGGCAGATTTAACTTGGTATGTAGCTTGGCTGTATAACTAACCATAAACATACATACAAAAAAATACAAACAGTCACCTATTTTGTGAATTTCTTAGTAGCTAAAATCACATGTTTAAAACTCATATGTCTAAGCTCTACATCAGCTCTACTCCAGTTTATTAAATGCCTGTGTTTGTTGCGCATGCCAAAAGCCATGACTCTGTACTGGCAAAAGTCATCTGGCATAATGAAGGCAGAGATCTCTTTTGTATGCTCGGTTAATGGCACCTTCCAGTATCATTTCAGCTTGGAAACAAGTTTTGCACCACCCACCCGGTCAACACAGTCCTCTATGCGTGGCAACAAAACACAATCATGCTCAGTAACATTTTTCACTTTATAGAAGTCAGTGCAAACTCCAAGCTCTACAGCTAGGCTCAGCAATATTATTGGCTAATATGTTCTCAACCAGCTGCTTGGCAGGCCATGATGTTTATCAGGTTTGACACTATAAGGGTGCTGCTTCATGGGCAGTTTATCACCAACCTCAACATCATGCATCAGGATCATTCAACAGCTCCACCAAATCTGAGTGTCATTGCTCTGGAAGATGACCTAAATAGGCTGATACATTATTCATGACTTCAGAATTCAATAACTTTCCTTCAACTTTCAACAAGTTTCCCTCATCTGCAACTGGCTGCACCACCATAACATTTACTGAGGTTAAACAAGAGATGTCACTTTCAGAACCGGACAGCTCTTCTGGGACCTTGCAGTGACAAGACAAGGCACTGCAACTTTTGTCTTGGACCAGAAGAAGGGGTGCGTTGTATGTTTCAACATATTCACGTGACATAAACGTTATCTGTTTGGCGTGGCTTGGTGATATAAAACTAGTTATTATAGATATATTAGATTGTCCCTGTCACCTGCTTCTCCTGGATAACATAACGTCCTCTGTAGCAAGCTCGGAGGCTCATACCAAGTATAGGTAGCAACACTAACACTTTGTCACGGCACATTCTGAACCTAAAAAAGAGTAAACATAGTCTAAAAGTTTCTGCTTTGTCCCTTCACACTATTTATCTTTTAGGACTTTTAAGGGACCACACACAGTGTGTGCAAAAACCAGCTCAGAGGGGCTAAAACCAAGGGATTCCTGAACCATTTCCCGAATGGCGATCATTTACAAATAAACCTTCTTCCCAGTCTTTTTCAAACTCCAAACAATGTACGGAGCACAGTTTAAAGTGTCTGGTGAAAACGCTCTGGTGCACCTTGGCTTTCTGGGTGCAGAAGGACCTGCGCAAACACATGTGACATAAAGTTAGAGTCTTGGTCCTTCTGGACAACTTTAGGCAGACCAAACAGCGAGAAAAACTTTGTCAGGTCAACAACTGGAGTTGAGATTTTACACACAACCAGGACTCAGTGAAAAGTAACTTGCACTTACAATAGGATTTGTTGTTTTTCAGAAGAGCCTCTAGTTCAGAGCTCACCACCCTAACAGAGGTCAGGACAATTCTTTGGACATTTTTAACATCTTGCCGTTTAATAGAAGAAAAGATGGCGGCTTGTTAAGCAGTGTGCCAGCTGCATGATGCTGCTACGCCCAATTGCGCTCCATAAAATGAAAATTAAACACAATTTACCACTTACTATTCCATTTTTTTGACAAAAAATGCCAAAAACCGCTAATGTGAATCATTGATTAAAACAAAGCAAAGCATGTGATAAATACACATAAAGTTTGTTGAGACAGGCCCATCTATGTCTTACAAATGTAATTTTCTAAATAATAACGCCAGATGCAGATTGAGCTGATTTAGATGGCCATTAACATCTGAACAAATACATGTATCTTTTATTTATTTTGGGACATTTGGGACTATTTGACCAATAGGTGGGGTCAGTGTCCCAAGATCTACAGACTTTGAAAAAAATTGTCCGGCAGCCAGTCAAAGTTGCCGACCACTGCTCTGGTTCATCCGTCTTATGTCTCCGGAACCAAACTGACACCACAGACACTTCTCCCTCGTAGGGCTAGTTTTTTGTGTGTAAAGGATGTTGCTGGCAGTGAAGGGGGGCAAAAATCTATTGCATTGTCTACACTGAAGTGTTATTACAAATAATCACATGATTTGTAATTACTGGCTATCACCAAGATTATGCAGTGCACAGCTGCTGGTGTCTATCCACACTAAAACATTTCAAACACAGGCTCTGCAGTGCATTTCTGTACCAGTCCACCTGAAAATATCTAGAGATTATACACCTGCCTGTATTTGTCCTTTCTTATGTTTTGGACTTGTGATTTGTATAAGTTGTGTTTAAGTTCACTCAGCTCTGTCAGCAACCATTTGGGTGGATTCACACCAAAAGTGACAAAAACATTTGTCTCAGCTCACGCTATTTGCAGGACAGAAGCTTGAAGCCATTATAACTTAAGGGGTCTATTAAATCCTGTTCTGTGATTGGCTGTCACGATGTCGCTCCTCATTTGGATAAAGTTGAATTCTGAATTCTGCTTAACATAAATCTACACTTTTGGAGCACTGGCTTTGCCGTGTGTCACTCCTTTGTGCAAGCATGTAGAAGAAATGAATGCTTATGGAGTCTTTAATTGCTCGCTTTTTGTGTGAATTCACCACTACATTAAGCCACATCATTTGAATGTACATTTTTTTTATTTCTTTGCATTCAGACAGTTTCAGCCACAGCTACCTTGTATCATTGTATGAAACTCACTGGCATTTCACTAAAGCATTGATTCATTCATGTTTAAATAAAACGATTATAGGCATAGTCATATTTCTTTTCAAAGCCAAATTTTAAAAAATCGGATAGCAACTTCTTTTTCAAATTTCCAATTTTTGTTCAAATGAAAAATTGAATAAAAATACAGATAATATGGATAATAAGCAAGGCAAATTTCCTTTTGCCATTTTTTGTTTTCTTATGTGACTTGGTAGTTGATTTTAAATTGCTTTAGCCATTAGCATGGAACTTAAGTTACCTGAAAGACCACAGTGAGTACTGACACACTTGCGGTTGTAGCGTTGGTGTAAATACGACCTGACACTGCTAGGGGGAGCTGTTAGTGCTGGCAGTGGAGTGAACAGAGGTGCTTTGATGTCACCGGTGAAGCAAGGCCTGGCCAGAAGTGCAGGAGCTTCGTAGCAGGATGCTAGAGCGGTAATAGGAGAAGAATATTAGAAACTTAAATGTAGTGCAGGGGTGGGAAAACTTTTTGGCTCAAGGGCCACACTGGGTTTTAAAAACCGAAGACGGGCCGGACCACTAAACTATAAACTAATACAAATTACACAAGAAAACCTGTAATTAGTTAGTATAATGTTTAGTGGAAAAGTGGTGGCTGATATTATGTTCTTTGAAAACTGCAAACTGGCAAATAATACATAAGGCTACTGGTCTTCAGTTACAAATATCTCTGTCCATTCCATATTAAAAACTTGAAGTGTGAATGGACATGGCAAATATATGCTTGGTGGGCCGCATTACACAGCTCAACGGGCCGCATGTGGCCCCCGGGCCTTAGTTTACCCACCACTGTCCAAGTGGCTTGTAGTGATGCCTTTCCTCATCAGAGCATGCTGTAGGCTGGCCGCTGTCCAGTCTGGTTTGAGGAGGTGTGCACTGGGATGTATGATGTATGATGATGGGATGTGGAATGAAGCAGGTGCTGCTGGTTGTTTGGCTGGAGTGAGCCAGCTCGAGAGATCGATAAGGCTAGTAGTTTCCTCAATGATGATGTCAACAGCTGCAAACTCTTGAATCATCCCACTCCATGCTTCATTCCACAGAGAGCATGGAGCTTCTCTGGCTTGTAGACTGTTGAGAAGCGTCCCTCATCTGTGAATTATTGAAAGGGTCAGAGACGGAATTTGAGAGATTGATAATCATTGTGAGAGGTAACTTTAAGATATAAATTGTGCAAGATGCCTCGTCATGCTTGACACGTACTGTGTGTCTGGTTGAGACAACAGACAAGAGCAGTATAGAATGAACCTACTGGGTATAAATAGGGCTTCTGGGGAAATGAGAGGTGTGGTTGAGGTGTGGCCTTGAACCTTCAACTTCATTAGTTGCGTTTTTTTTTTTTTTTTTTTTTTTTTTTTTTATTCTCAATTAGAAAATCAATAAGTCGCTGAAACAATTTGATTTAGAATGTCACCTTACACAAATACTTTGGGCTAATTAGTCATCAAACTTCATCAAACAAAAATATACTTACCTAAACCTCATGTCCATGTTTCTGAGACCACTAAAGCTGCACTGTTTTCACTGTGGGGTTAGGGTCACTCTTTCATGTCACCAGTTCTGTTCTGTTTTGCTTTTAATTAATCACAAAAAAAAAAACAAATGCAATGGATTTTACCCAGTCAGGTGTCATTAGTAAAAAGTAAAATGCTTTTCATTTTGATTCTGTTTTTGCACGAGAATAGTGTATGACCCAGTCACTTTAATGTCAGCTCCCCATTGTAGTAACTTTATCACAACAAACAGTACTGGTGCTAAAAGTAAAATAATATGATGTGCATATTTTGGGACTCCTTTACCACATCTGAAACTGCAAACACAACTTAACCTCATTACTCATCATTAATCATCATTAGTATTTGTTTTATTGTACAATTTGACATCTTCACAGTCTACCCAAATAAGCAGCAGGAGTTTATTGCTAACTGTGGTTGGTGGGTGTGTGTGCAGGGTGGTTACGCTGCCTACAGATACGCCCAGCCTGCTGCCACAACTGCTGCATACAGTGACAGGTAAGACTGCATCAATGCCATTCATGCTGAACCTTCTCCTGACAGTCTCTGTTTATTTGGAGCTGCTTCTGGTTAGAGAAGTTTACTTTAATACAGCTGCAAACTAGGAGACACTCTGTCTAACATTATATGGGACATTATGTGATTGTGTGTAGTAGTGCTTTCTAGAACAGGGAACAGAATACATTATTTTAAATCAGTGGGCTTGTAATTGCATGTAACTGGCCTGTGCATTTAGTCACATCAGATCTATTTGCGGTTGTGAGACAGGAAATTGAGGTTTAAGTTAAATGAGCTGCTGCTCTCTATTACTGCTCTAATTAAACCCAAATGCAATTATGACAAAAACACTCAGAGGACTGCTATTTATCCATGCAGCAAATTTCCCAATTTCCACCTACTTTTTCAAGAAAATATAAATATACTGTCTAATATCATATAATCATATATATATATATATATATATATATATATATATATATATATATATATATATATATATATATATATATATATTATACAATTATATACATAACAAATGTAGATATACATTTGCTTATTTGAGAATAACTGAGATTATCATCAACCAGTGGAAAAGAAACCTCTTCAAAATGAACTTGAATTTACAGTAAGAGAACTAAAGAATTCAAAAGCAGCCCTGATACAGTAATAAATGAACTCATTCCATCCATCTTTTGTGGAGTACCTTCGTGTCATGTGACCATCTGTGAGGGGCAGGCCAGTTATGTCAGTGCAACAGGGGTCTCACAGGGGGCGCACTGACAGCTGGGCTTGTCTTGTTCATGTCACCCTCGACTCAGACAGATGCACTGTGTGGTGTTGACGCTCTTTAAACATATTTGACCTTTGTACTTTTTGACCTTTTTTTTTTTCCTCCTCTCTGAGGAAGTGGATCACAACAAAAGCCCCTCTAAGCCCACATAAGGGGTTCACACTCTGTAGCTCTGATGTTTCCAAACATAATACCTGTCTTTAAAAAAACACTCCTACAGACATTTCAGATTTACATTAAGTATATGCTCACATGATATGTCACATGATGTTTTGATGCTTTAGGGATGAGTCAGTATAATAATAACAATACACCATAAATAACTTTTTAAGACACTCACTTTATAGATAATAAAGTGAATGGTTTCAATAATCTTATATTAAATATATTGTATCTAGTGATATTTGCAACCTTAAAGATCCACTGTTGTGGGTCTTTTATTGAAGAGATTTGGATTTTGTTTTATTGGAGCAACTCTATATATATATGTAGAAAGACCAGTTTATTGTTTATGTTCCATTGTTTTCTATTTAATAGGGAAATATATTAGATTAACATTAAAAAAAAACTGCAGAGAGTTTGGTGGATTCTCTTTCTGCCCTCACTAAACATTCCTGGAGGCCACATGCCCCTCTGCAACCTCTCCAAATGTTGATGGCATATGTATCTCTCACCTTCAGGTCACTTTTAAAATGCATTTGACAAAAATTGCATCTGAATTTGTGTTAAATTTGCAGCTTACACACAGCCTCTCACTCTGCACCCGGCTGTGGGCCTGCACTCAGAGATAAGATAGGTCAAATGCGGCGCTGGGCTGAGAGTGGGTGCTGGGGGCGCACGCTGAATAGCAATGTCCAAAACTAATCTGGATTAACTTCTAATCGCTTCAACCACTGGGCCTCTATGCAAATCAGCTCAATTATGTACCAGGCCTGAGCTTCTGATTGGCCCTTATCATGTCTGTGCTCGGACAGAGTGGGAGGGGTCTTCACTCACCAAGAGTAAACGCTCATGATGTCTGGTCACTTCATTTATTTGAACAGTGCCCAGTTCATATCACCTGTCCTCTCTCTTCTGTTTTGTAAATGCATTCGTTGGCATCTTAGCTTAAAATTCTACCACATCAGAATGAGCATATCTTTATCGGAATTGGACAGATAATGTAAAATAAGATATAATACTTTGTGTGTGTCTCCATTAGAGTCAAATGCAGCTCTAAACCCCACAGTTTGAACCCGTGAACACAGTACACATACTGTTCAAGGAGTTCTCTCTGACTAAGTGGACTGAATAAAGTTATATAACCCTTACTGTATTTGAAAATAACTTTTCAGGTTTACTTCATTATTCATTTATAAACCTTCAAGGATTTTTGTTTGTAGCTCAGTAACAGTGTGTTTGTAATTAGTACGTAAATCCTGTGTAAATTATTAGATATGTTTTTCAGGACTACATCCATGCTGTAGAAGAATGTACCTCAGTTGTACCGTCTTGTGTTTTGTGTTTGTGCAGTTACGGACGGGTATATGCTGCCGACCCCTACAATCACACACTGACCCCTGCAGCCACATACAGCGTTGGTGCCATGGTGAGACTCTTCTGCCTGCTCGTCACTGCCATCATCTCATCTGCAACATGTCTCCATTTTTATCAGTACACCTACAATTTCCCAGATTCGGATGAACAAAATCTGTTTATCCATCACTTCAATTCCCAAACACTGCATGTTCTAATGTATTTCTGCTAAAAGTGGGCATGTTGAAGATGGTCCCCGCTGTTTCTAGGATGTTTTTGATCCAACATTTAAAAGCCTTTATTAAAACAGTCCTTGTGGCAAACTCCATTAGGGAAGAAGTTCTTATGCCTGACCAGGCACAAACACTTTTCAGCATTTAAAGTACAAACAAACAAGACGTCCTGGTGAGCTCTCTCTTGTCTCTGTAACACTGCAAGCTAGGCACTATATGCTGGATTAGTATTTATAGTTTTTATCACTGTTGCAGCAATCCACGCATGCATTATGTTATGTGAATAAATGGTCATTAGGCTCACATGTAAATGAGTGTGTGGGAAAATGAATAAAATATTCAGATTCATAAGAACTGCTATATAATAAAATAACAGTTTCAAAATAAGAAACAATCAAAATGCAAGTAGTGATAAAGGGCCATTGCACCCCTCGACCACAGAAGGACATGCATCCTATGCATCTCCTAGCATGGCTCTAACCCACTTAATCAGAGACAAATGTGTACCAAGTTGTAAAAAGGTGTGTCTGAAAACTTTTTGATTCAAACCATGGAAGATAGGCGGTGGTCCTCATTGTTTGTTTGGTTTTTTTTTGTTCAATATCTTATTGAGGAAGTATATACCAAAATGTATTTGTCTTGGACAAAGTACGTTTTTAGGACCATTATAATGGGACGATTTCAGGGGTCACACTTTCAAAACAAAATCACAGATTCCCTGTTTGGTTAAGGGTGGGATCATAATCATAATGTAATGCCCCCAATGACCCAGTGTTATTTAATTTTCTGGGGGTTGCCACTAAGCCATTTCACGATATATACTTTTTTTTAACATTATGTAAATTAAATTTTCTCCTGGCCTGAATTTTTGGACCATTTTCAATGAGTTTTCATTCAAGTTTAATTGACAATGATTGGCCCTTGGTTGTTGCAAAATGAATTTTTTTGAGGGTCTAATAAGTTGTTTACAGTTTTAACTACCTGAAAAACATTACATATGTTCAGTCATCATTTGACAATTAAGGACTAAAATGTTAGGCTGTTAAGGTAAAGCAAATTTAGCAAAGGTATATGCAAATTAGTTTGTAATTTGGGTAATTTGGGGATAGAAGTGAGCTTTTCCAGACATGGTCAATATTGTTTCCTAACTGCAATATGTTTCTGAAAGCAGCTAATGGGATTTTTCTTTTCATGATTCTTATCAGAAAATATGCTATTGCTGGATTGGATCAGAATGGATTAAAGCAGAAAATATAAGTGTCTATATAAGTAGGTGTGTTGCAGCTTTCATGAGTTCTTTAATATGAACAGAGTTTTGTTTTTGTAAATGGGCGCAGATATTACAAGTATACTTCTTTCTGCTCCTTTTCATTCATGATTTATTTCTCTATATGTTCAGAATTCCCTAGTATCTACTGAAATTTCACCTTAAGGCTGTGGTCACAAGCCAATCACAAAATGGGGTCTGGCTAGCTGAACACAGTATTACAAAGTGTTATGGTCTGTGTCAATCAGTGACTAATACACTGTAACAAATTACTGTAAAAATACACAAATTTTCAACAGTAATCAACTGTTTTCCCAACAAACAGTTGATAACTGTAAATTTTTTGAGGACACGCCCCAAAAGTCTGAACTGGTAGCTCAGGTGTAAATTTATGGTATGTTACAATATTTGTTCTTGTCGTGTTTGGGCATGCTTTTCTTCAGTGGTTGAAGGCCAGCAGTATCACATGGCATCAGGACGTGGTGCTTTAATTATCTCACAAATAATATTGGGAAATTAAAAGATAAACATCCCCACCTGTGTACAACTTTGAACTTTGAAGAAAGAAGAGGCAGAAAGGGAATTGCACAGTGGCACATGGTTTTCATTCCAGCAGTGTCTTCAACTCCTGCTTCTGAAGGAATAAGGTAATTGTAATATTTTCCTTTTTCTATTGTGATCATTTCAGCTATTAGCTAGCAAATTCCATAGCTCCTGATTAGCTTTGAATTGTTATGTCAATTATTAGCATTAATGTATTTTTCAAATTGATAGTGTGTCTGTGTCGTTGATATTTTCTTAGTAGCTTGGCCTGTTTTCAAGTGAAATAGAAGCATTTTCCATTTTGTCTTGCTGCTAACTCAGCTATTATTAGCCTGTTGCAGAACTAAAGATTTTATGCATGAAAATCATACTAGATAGTACTTTTTTTTTAAGTTTCCTTTTTTTCCTTTTTGTGTAAAAATATATATATATATATATATCATTTTTATGTTAGTCAGCGGTGATGAGGCCTCCACGGGCCACTGGATGGTCAGCATCGATGGTCAAATAATCTGTGAGGGCCAATCAGGCTTCAACTCTGGTCTTGCAGCTTTGTTTGCAACCTACTATGTATTCAACCTTCAATATCAGGAAGAGGAAGCAAGGACACTGGAGTTTGTTCAAAGGTAAGTACTATAAGCAACACTAAATTTCCTTTGCTTTGCTTGCATTGGTTGCTGTGTTGAGGTAGCCTGGCCAGCCATACAGCTTTCTCGTTGTATTACATACAAAGTCAGTCTGGGATTGCGGGGTTTGAACAGGATTCATGGGCGGGACCATGGGTGGAACTAACACTTGCTGAGTAAACCAATCAGAAAAACCACAGATGTGACGTTAGGAGAGCGACCGTCCAATTTCAGCTGTCAACAAACCACAACGTGTAGCAGCATAGCTAGAGAGAGAAGATGCTAATGACTTCTGTCATTTTTGTCAGAAAAATCTGAGGACACAGGGTGTAATGTCGAGTTCAGTGCTTATTTTTGATCATAGTTTTTTTTTTAAAAAGTTCTCGTGCTCAGTATGACGCGAAACAAAATCCCGCCTCCCTCGCTACGATTGGTCGGGGAAAAAACAGCTGGAGCAGAATTCAGGGGCAGATTGGATAGTCCCAGACTGATTTTCTCTGTATGTAATACAACGAGAAAGCCGTCTGGTTGGCCAGGCTAGTATTGAGGTGGTTTGTTACTTATCGTTGTGTGTTTGTGTTGTCTTTAGACGTTTCATTGGCATCAACCCAGAGCGGGGCTCCAAGGCCACCCGTGGGACAGTGATGTCAAAGAAGACGGGAAAAATGGTCAACAAAAAATCTGTGACCGTCAATCCTCACGTGGCCACCCTCATTAAAAATATCACTGATTTATGTAATGGTTATCAGTGCCACCAAATGTTCTATTTTAAGGTAAACGGATGTTCATTTGTTTGCACAAAAATAGTTAGAGTTTTAATAGGGTGTAGCTGCTTTTGATGCTGCTTTTAAAGATGTTTTTAAATGCAGTGACTTAAATTGCAGAATTTTACTGTAGACATGTTGATTTGGACAGTTTTAATAAAAGAACATTCATTCCAGCCATTGCAATTCAAAGAGTTTTATTTTGCAGAATGATACTGTAGATATATTTCACAGTAATCAGCTGTTAAGTGAGACTACGGTAGAAGCTGTAAAATTATGAATACATATCTAACAGTACTTTACTGTAAAAACAAAAATATTTATGGTACAGTACCGTAATATTTATACAGTAATTAGCTGTTGTTTTACTTTACAGTAGGCAATCTATAAAATTACTGCTAACAACTGGCAAATCTAGCTGCCAGTAATTTACTGTAAATTAACACTAATTTTTTTAACAGTGTAGGCTGATTCCTATCTACCCTGAAAAAGACAAATAAATCTGATTGAAGAGGTGTGACATTGTTTACATTACAATATCTGAACTTTTTCAAGTAAAGATGTGGACTGCTGGTTCACCTTAAACACACAGAGACTACTAACAGTCTAAATACTACTAAATAGTCTTTCACTTACATAAGGCACCGGAAATTATTAGTCTCCATCTCCTTTTGGTGGCCTGCTGTCAACAGGCTTTGCCCATGGCTCTCTCTTCCCACACAGTCCGCCTGTAGTAGTCTCCTGCCTCTCAAGCTCGGCTTGTAGACGTTGCTATAACATGGTTTCAGTGTTTGAACTGAGTATTTGGATTGAGGGCTCACTGTCTCCACTCGGGGTGTCTGAGAGAGTTACCCCAGAATATGGAGTGGAGAGATAATCTCTTCACTCAGAGAACCAAGGCTACAACATAACCATTCGGTTTGATTCACACACAGAGACATGTCATGTCGAGTGTATTCAGTTAAAAAGAACTACACTAACACTAGCATTGAATTTGGTCTATTGCTCTTCATTTCCACATACTCTTCCTTTATCTGTTGATGTGCCCCTCCCCCACATCCTTTTCAAGCCTGTATGAGCCGTTCCACAGTCTGCTCACTTAAACTTAATTGAATTTGCCTTCGCTGCTAAAGGCAGTCCAAATGCCACATCAATCCGGCCTGTGAAAGGTGATAAATGTCTTCATGCCTTGGCAGCCCAGTCCATGTTAGTTATTATATTTCTCATTTGCTGGGTACTGTGGATACTAGCTCACCCTGCACTCCCTGCTAATGAAATAATTAGTCATTTCGATAATTACATTCCTCATGGGGCCCAGCCGCAGGAATGGGGGAAGAGATTGAAGAGAGGGAGGCGATGAGCAGACTCGACAGAAGACTGAGAACACTAGACTTGACATCATCAGTCACAAACACAGTTTGTACTGAGCAGAAATATATGTGCTCATACTGTGTTAGTCTAATAAGCGAAATGTCAGCTTACCATCAACTTACATTCATTCTTCAGGTTCATCTTGTTGGACCTACAAATGTCTGACCTCAAAGGAGTGACAGATATACAGCTTCTCATTAAGCAGAAAACTGAGAGCTGTTTTTTTTATTCTTTCAGGCTTGGACTTTATCTCTGCAATAATAAGTCAGACCTTCTGGGACACAACTTTATAATACTTTCCTATTTATATGGCACCATTTGAACAACCTCTTTAAAGACAGTAAATGCAGGCCACCTATATCTAAAGCCTGAATGTATAAGCATGTTAAAGAGACAGTTTGTAAAACTGCCAACTTAAGCCTACTAGGCACTCAACATTGCTTATCACACGGAACACAACGCAGCAGTTGTGATGGAGGCCCACTGTGTAGAGTAAACCCAGTGGCATTACCACTCTGCTGAAAACTATGACATTGTATGAAAACCTGAGAAGAAAGAAACATCTACATCTACTCTCATTCACTTTATAAATAATAACTTCACTCTAATATGGCACAGACTCATGTCAAGTAATTTTACAAACTGTTCACCACCAATACGCTATGTGTGAGCCTGCAGCATTGCTGTCTCTTACCTGTTTCCACACTAACACATAATCAGTCTTCAGGCTAAAACTTTCATCTTTTTATCATGCTGTTCTTCCAGCTCTAGCATGCTGTAGCAAAGTGGAAACTAAAAAGCAGAGCTAAAGTTCTGCATTCAAAAGCAACGGGAACATTGTGATAGCCTGTTATGCTCCACATCTACGAGTGTCCAATGTCAGAAGTGTCGCACATTGTTTCTGCTGAGTTTTTCACCAGTCAGTAATTGATCCCAGAGGTAAAGGTCAAAGAGAATGAGCATCTTCTTTATCATTAAAGCAGAAAGGCTACAAATCTTAGATTATGTCCACAACTCACAGCTGGCTTTCTTCCATATAGCTGTCAGCATATTCTCTAGCATTAAGCATGGGGCTGTGCTTGCTGCATGATGATTGCTCCAATCATGGCTCTGTAGGGTTTGCATAGCGGCAACAGTAATGTTCAGTCTATTCAACATTTCAAAGTATGTTGTGGTATTTCTGTCCGTTCCGTTATTCTCTGCTCATCTAGTTCACCATTCTTTCTCATCTATTAAATTTATATCCCATTGGCCATTTTTTACACACCGACAAAAACAATAAAAATAATAATCACAAAGTGCTAAATGAAATCCAAACACAAGAGCACATAGCTACAGTAATTTACATCAATCAAACAAATCAACAAATGCGGTGGTGTGCCCCGGTTTCAGAAGTAATTTTTCTGATGGATGTTTTTATGAGCTTTCAACTGTGAAAGTCAGAATATTAACATTGTTGTTCATAGACTGATGCAGTGAAGTTGTGTGTCACCACAAACAATGTCTTTAACTAATGCCCTAACAATCCAGTTAAGTACTGTACGACAAAGTACAGCAGGAAAATCCTCTGAAGGATTATTACACCCACACTCATTCATTCAAAGACTATTCCAATTGTGCTTTATGAATCAATTTATTTGCAAATCCATTTATGAATCTTAAAGGTGCTTAGATGTGTAGATGTGTGTATGTGTTGTGAGTGCGGTCCTCAGGTGAGTGGGGTGTTCAGGTGCATGTGCTGTTCAGGTGTGTGCGATGCTCAGGTGTATGCAGGGCTTGTGTTTCTACAATGTTTTTTACACTTGTGCTCTGTTTGCTGCAGAACGCCTTCGCCCCACTGACAGATGCTAAAACCCGGAGCCATGCGGACGACGTGGGGTTGGTGCTGTCCTCTCTACAGGCTAGTATATACCGAGGGGGCTACAGCCGCTTTGCCCCATACTAACCCCAAGCCTGCAACTTCCAGTGGGAGCCACAGAATGGGCTGATATTGGGAGGAAATGTTACAGAGCTCCGCGCAATGCAATACATTCTGTATGTATGCTGTCAGTGCATCATTCAGCATTTATCAACAGAGGAAAACTCCAAAACATGAAGAATAAATGGACAGCTGATATTTTTCATCTTATACCTCAGATATTTTGTGCTGTGTATTTTGATATTGTGGGTTTTTGATTTCTAAAAAACATAAATGATCAACTGTAGAGGTTTTTCAAAGGCACTAATAGAGAGCTGCTAAAATAGAAAATAGAAAAGTACTTAATATCATAATCAAATATTAGGGTTTATATAGAAACTGTAAAATACATAGTTAGACTTTGGGTTTTTTAGTCTTGTACCACTGTTGCTACAACTTGGTGTTGATTTATCCTCTGCCCACTGACACACATCTGCTTTGGTTCGAACAGAATGATGAAAGTAAAAGAAGAAGCCGTTTTTATATTTCCAAAAAATTACTAAAAGCAGACATTCCAACTGTGTTGTCATTCTGAGCATGATGCCTGCAGCACAGGCCTGTGTACAGTAGCCAGAGGGTTCAGATCAAATGCCTTTTGTTGTTCTTTCTGAGATCTTCCGATGAATAATTAAAAAAAAAATGTTTTGACCCAAACAGCCATTTCCATTATGTTCTGCAAGAGATCGTGTTTCCACCAAACAGCACACTTCAGTACAGTACAGAAGTGCAGTCCCAGTGGTGAAGGGTGGAAGTACAGAGGCTCAGCTCATCCGAGATATCTCCTTTGAAAACTGATAATAATTTTGACTAACCCACCCAGTCACCCATGACAGATATGAGTATGTAGATGGAACTAAACTTACTGGACCTGCTACTGCATGCACCTCGAGACACACATCTCCACTTAACACAGTTACAGTTTTAACTTTTTTCTAGAACAGTGGTCGAAATCAAACGCTTGGTGTTGCATTTATGTTTTTCGTATTTGAGTTAAATGTTTAATGGAATAGATGCAAACAATTATAGCATTTTTTGTCATGAAGACATGAATTCAAAACAACCAGTGATTTTCTGCAGGATATGGCTTTGTTGGGCTGATAGTGTCACTTTTGCTTTTATTGTTTTATTTCTATAGCTCTTATAATTCATTATCTAATACTAGAGAAAGTAGAATGGAACAGGGTCCTTTTGTGCGTAACCCGCCCCCACAAATATATTCCTGAGCTTATACGTAACAACGGTAACTCAGTAATGTCTTATACCCATTTTGACATTTGAGAAAATCATCTTATTTAAGCAGAGGTGGTGATCTTATTCTTTCTGGTCTAATACAAATTTAGAGTGGCCCCTATTGTTTACATTTTGTACACAGTTCAGGTTATGAACATCTTCTGTGAGGCTGCGGCCCCCTGAGGTCACCCCTCAGCTCTAAGGAGCGCACTGCAGTCTGTGAATGAAAGACAGAATCCTGACTGAGGACATAATGAAATCAAAAGGGAAAGATAAGAGTGTTTTTGTCAGCAAAGCTTGTTTTGTTCTTGAGATAAACAGTCACATATAGGAAAGAAAGAAAGAAAGAAAGCAAAAGTTAGTTCAAACAGATGTGTTTTGAGTTTTAGAATGAGTCAGTATCGTACAGAGCTGGGAGAGGGCAAAAAAATCTCTCTATATATTTTGCTAGACTTTTGCAGGTTATCGCATTTGACTAGAAAACCCCACCCTCAAACACTGTGAGCCATTACAATCCTTGCATCTTAATACACTCACATTCTGAAAAGATGATTATTATGTCACTAACCTCAGTAAATGTGAGATGAACTTTATTTCATTCACAGTGAAACATATACAGTCAGCTCTAATAATAAGTAAATATTGAGTGGAAAAAGTCTTAATACTAATGTTTGGTCCTGACCAAACCCTGAAAGATGCACATTTACTTTTACCATCACACCGTGTGAGACAGTGTGTGTCCAGGTCTAAAGGCACACTGGGGTGAGTCTGGAGAGGAGCATGACTATCACTGTCTCAGAGTTGGACACACACAAACACACTTCTGTTGACAGAGTAAAATTAAGCCATTTTGTCTTAAATTTGTCTGTGAAACAGCTTTAGCAGTGACAGACCCCACTGTGAGTACATTGCTGCAATGACTCACATAGATCACACGAAGGTTTTGCAGATTTTTATTATTAATTTAATTGTTATGCTCCGCAGCATCTAACAGATCATTTTATGAGTTAAAGCCACAACTTTTAAAGATCTACATGACACTGCACAACAATACTTTCTGAAATGAAAGAATAAGTCCCTAAAGTGTGAGAACAACAAATACATTTTATAACATCAGTATTTATGTAGTTGAGACTGTTACGAGACAGGCCAGGCCCCCTGAACTGAACTGTGTGGTGGAAACATTAGTGACTGTTTTAAATCAGAGCTGAATCAGTCATTTAACCTTCATTGATCACAAGTAGTGAAAGATTAGATTTTTTCCTGTAGCTGAGGTTTGTAGCCCTGCAGCTGCTCTCAGACTTTAGAGGGAAACCCCTTCGGACATGCTGTGGGCCCAGTGTTCTGCATTGACTCTATAATGTGCTTCTGTCGTACATCTTCTCAAACCAAAGGTCAAGGTGGACATATCCAGCATGTTAGAATCCTCCACAGGCTCTTCCATTAGTCATCACACTGACATAGGAAAAAGAATCAGAGCCAATGCAGAGCAAAAAAATAAATAAAAAAATGATTCAGTGGCTCTGATGCTTCTTCAGAGCAGTGTTGGCCCTCCAGACACACGTTTTTATAGTAACCTCCAATATATTCACTGTAACAGCTGATGATTTTTATATTACTGCAGAGATTTCATATATATATATAAATATATATATAATGGTGACCAGTGCAGCCACTGTGTCTATTTTATTTTTGTGTTGATTTTGTTTTACCTATTTTCTTTCATAAAAAAACAAATAAATAAATAAGCAACAACAAAAAAATGTGAAAACATAAATTCATCTGATAATGTAATATCTTTGAAATATGCTATGCTGTCTCATATTAAACACACAATGGTGTAATGTTTTAGATTTAGACTAACAGAGGAGTAGTACGGATCTCATTTTCTAACAGATCATTCTGATTTTTATGAATACAAGTATGTAATCAGTGTACATACTCACCCATGTTTTTAATTGTACCATTTTGCACATTAAACATGAGTCCATAAGACATATCAGTGGCAAATTTTACTTGTGACACCATTTCAGATTTGTGAAAGCTCATCATTATCTTTTTTTATTGAAATTCAGCATTCAATAACAATGTTAACAATAAAAGAATAAAATATTAGTTGCCACAGTCCATAATAATTCAGTAAGTTTCCCGTGTGATTGCATAACACAAGTTCTGTGCCAAAGTAACATTTCATTACTGTCTTTCTGTCATGTCATGGTCCAATTCATTTAAACCTTTGAATAAGAGACTTTTACATGAACAAAGTCTTCAGTACCTATTTGTAGAGCTGAAGAGATCACTTTAGGTGAAAGTTTAAAGAGTGAATGAAGACCAGTGTGATACTACTTAAATTAACACATGATGCAAGAAAGAGACTCATTAAATGTTACTTTTCATCAGTCACATGGAAAATGTGGAAAAAAGTACTGAATTATTGACCATAAGCTGATCTGTGTTGTAAATAGTTATAAGAATAATGAGTGGTGTATCTGAAAACTCTACATGGCGACAGGACAGGGCTCTTGCTGCGTTGCACTCCAGCCACAACCACCTCCTGTGCCACATTCTGTTTACAACTCTTCCCTGTCATTGCTGTGGTACATATCTCCTTTTGTATTTATAACAAATCAGCTGGAAACATGTGGGCGCACCTCCAGATGAACAGCAGCCCAGCACTGTTAGGCCTCCAGTGGGTGTTGTAGTTCAACCAGGCTTCAGCACCCTCATTGTATGTGCATGTACTATGGTTCTTCCACTTATCAATAAAACCTTGTTTTTACAACACTTCTTGCTCTATATGTATTATTTTAGAAAATAGGGTGCAATTTGAGCACTGGATTTTCATAAAGTAATTTAGGTTATTATTTAAATTGCATTTCAGTAACTGATGAGAATTTTATATAGTCTAGTTCAGGCGTCCCCAACCCCCGGTCCATGGACCACTAGTGGTCTGTGGCTCATAGGCTGCTGGTCCACAAAGAAAATGTATTTAGATGACCGGGAGTCTATTTCTGCCAGAACCTCTTTCTCACACTTCACTCCAGTTGGCTAACTCAATCATGCTTCTGCAACATAAAAAAAAAATCTCTTTCACTTTGACTTTTGACTTTCTTGCTTCACTACTTGGGTCAGTCTATTCACTGTGTCATTTGTGGAGAAATGCTGGTGAGCCCAAAAATTTAATTAACAGAGTTTTACATTTTTTTAAATAAACCACATGAATATTAACCATATGAAATGCCCTTAACTCGTGTATGTTTGAGGAGAAGATAAGATGAACACAAAGCACAGAGTCTCAAAAAAGATTTTCTTGTGGGAGATCGCTGGCCAGAAACCTTCTTCATTAGGTATATTATGGTGTGTTTTGTTAAATTTACATTATAAGTGTAGGGATTAAATTAATCTTGAAACTGCTGCCTATAATTTGCGTGTTTCGCACAGGCAAAACAGGGTGCAGAAGTTGTGAAGAAAATGTCATTTTCATAAGTGGTCTGTGGCAAAAAAAGAAAGAAGGTTGACCCCTGGTCTAGAGGTTTCATATAAAACCATTACCCAACACATTACACCACAGTTAAAACCATGTCAGGAGATCAGAGGCTTGAAAAGATCAGAGGCTTGAAAAAAGGTTAACTGTTTTTGGAGAGCCTTCCACCAGATAATAACTGCAGTGATTTTTATTTGACATGATTTTGGGGGAGGTGTAAAGTGTAACTCTTTTTAAATAAAACAGAAACTGAATTGGTCTGAGGACTGTTCAATAGGATAAGGATAGGGAAGCTATTATCTTGAGAAGGGTTTGAAAAATTGAACAGCCGGGGTGATCAGTGTTGGTCAGTTTACTGGAGTTTCAAGACAGGACTGAGACTGGGCCTGGTCCAGATGGATGTCATCAGGTGATGTTTATATCCATCCTCTGCTGAACATTTGTTTTGTCATATGTTGCCTACATAAGATGACCTTGTGTCATGTGACCAGTTTTGGTCATACAACTTCTGGATTAAAATGAGGGGAAAAGAAAGACTGCTTGTGTGACTGTGTGGTTCCCAGATGGCGTCGTTTCATCGTTCTATATTTAGTGTTGTAGCACCATCCAGTGGTCAACATGTTCATTACACTCAAAGCCATGAACCAGTCAATGGGGCCCAAGATGTAAAATGTGCTTGGATGGAAACTAGTTTTAAAATAAATAATGAATCGCTGAAAATAATGTTATATCTGGTTTATCTTTGTGTAAACTTTAAATATGACCTGACCTGAGGTGGTGCTGTAGTTAGGCTTCGGGGAAAATAGGTAAGGGCGAGAAGCCAAGATGGCGGCATCAGTTGAAGCAGTGAAGATATCGGACAATTTAGCTTTTTCTTTACAAAATGACCCTTTTCAAGGCATTAACTTGGAGAGAGAAAGAATGTAAAGGAACACAACCTCTGAAGAGACACTGGAAGGATACTTAAGACTGAACTGGGTGTCAGGTACAGCAAGAAAGACTGACTTTAATTTAAGTAGAGGAAAAGAGAGGACAATGTATGTGCTGTTTTTACATTGTGTGTGTTTGACAAAAAAGAAAATTGGCAGTCATATGTAAAACAAATTAAAATAGGCACCTTCGCTTGTTTCCTTTATTAATTTTTTCATCATCATTAGCTGCCATGGTTTTTAACTTGCTTATTGTGGATCATGTTGAACTGATTTCAGTTCTATGAACATGAAAACACATTTTGAGGGTCACTTGTTGATTTCCTGCTCCAGCCTGGCCCCCAGTTTTTCAAACAAAGCTCAAAAACTTATCATGGATATGCATGCTCCCTTGGGACTTACATCATCATACATGCAGCCATCTTTCATGGTGTAAGTAGTGGTTCATAATCTAGTCCTGCTGAGGAGATACAGGCCCTGACAAGTAGGAACACTCCTACTGAGAAGGAACACTCCTGTTGAGGAAATAGAGTACTGTGATGAGGAACAGTACTGCTGAGGAGGAAAAGTCCTGCTGAGGAGGTACAGTCCTGCTGTGGAAATACAGTCCTGATGTGGAGGAAAAGTCCTACTGAAGACTAACAGTCCAGCTGAGGAGGAACAGTCCAGCTGAGGAGGAACAGTCCAGCTGAGGAGGAATAATCCTGCCGAGGAGTATCGGTCCCATTGAGGAGGAACCATCCTGAGGATCATCCTGAGTACAGTTATGCTGCTGAAGAAGTACAGTCCTGGTAAGAAGGAATAGTCCTGCTGAAGAGGTACAGTTCTGCTGAGGAGATACAGTCCTGAGAAGGTATAGTCCCGAGGAGGAAAATTCCTGCTGAGGAGGAGTAGGCCACCTCAGCAGTGAGACCCTAAGGAGAAACAGTCGTGCTGAGGAAGTAAAGTCCTGAGGAGGAATGTCCTGGGTGAGGTGGAGGTACAGTCCTGCTGAAGTGGTACAGTCCTGCTGAAGAGGAACAGTCCTGTTGAGGAGGAACAGTCCTGCTGAGGAGGAACAGTCCTGGTGAGGAGGAACAGTCCTGCTGAGGAGGAACAGTCCTGCTGAGGAGGAACAGTCCTGCTGAGGAGGAGTCCTTTTAGGAGGAGTTTGCGGAGAGATGCCACCCTAAGGAGGTACAATACTATTGATGAGGTACAGTCCTGAGGAAAAACACTGTTGCTAATTGGGAACAGTATGGCAAAGTGGAAAACTTGGAATCTACATGTGGTGTTCAAGATGGAATAAAGATGTGTGAACAATCAGGAGAGAGCACTGACAAAACCACACTGGAAAGAGAAGAAAGTTGGTTCTCCAATTCTCCAGTGGAGTTAGTGATAGTGTCCGAACTCATGGGACCACCATCACTTTATTTTGAAAACCTTTGACTATTTATTTCCTGTATGCAAATCTGGTCATAGATAACATTTACAACATTTGCAAAGTGTGAGTGGTGTACATTTCATAAGTAGCTCATTTGTATGACAAACAATATTTTAAAAGTTCTTTGCGTTAACACACGTTAATGAGCTAATGGTTAAGGCCCGCACACATAGGGTTCCTTGGTTTTATATTAAACTTAAACAACTATGTGTGCTCTAAATGAGTTCGTCAGAAAACATCCTCATTACTTCAGTGTGTCACATCCTTTTGTTCATTTAAATGTTCCAAAGGCCATCACTGATACTGCTGGAGTTACTGGAGACCTTGCAGTGAGCCAATCACAACAGTGGATGTAGAGAGAGATCCCACTGACCAATCAGAAGGTATAGGCTTTTTGGTTGTGACCATTTTCAAAAACACAGCGCATGTGTTTCCTGAAGCTATTTTTCATGAAATTATAAAACAATATATTAGTGTTTCCATTTACCATAAAGAGACAGAGAAGTGGATACGTGAATATGGAGGGGTTTTTACATCAAACACAAGCTTTCCCTGCGTCTCTACAGCCTAAGTGATCCCACTCCCTTTCTGAGGCACAGTGTTGATGTTTCTGCAGTGAATAAATGATGACCAAAAGCATTGAAAATAACAGAGTTTAATGAAGGAACACTTGATAGATTGCCTCTGCAATTGAAAAGTCATTCTGTGCTTTGAAAACAGTGCAGGCTTTACAACTAAAAGCAGCAATCTTGAAGCCTGCTCTGTGGACTGGGGGAGAGGATAAAACTGATTGCACACTGATGTCCAACATGGGCAGAAAGCAGCAGTAAACGTTAAATGTAAAACGTTTAAATAAATGACCAGTGTTTCCCAAATTTTTGTCGGTGTTGAACATGCCAGCTAAATCTTGAGCTAAGTTCTGCGGTAGTGTCATTGTTCTGTTTTACATATAACGCATCTCCATGTCTTTTTTTACCCTCAAATAAATGGCCTTAAAACCATGTTGATAGTTCTCTGAAACATGGACAATAACTCCTCATTCACTGTCAGAGAGCATTTCTAGAAGGGACATGAGACCTTCATATGACAAAATGTATAGAAACTGTTCAGACAACTCGCTAACACTTCTGTGGCAAAAGAATAATCCAGTGGCAGAGTCCCCCTCCTGCAGATATTATTAGCTGTATAAATACACTGTTCTGTCTTCTTCATCTATTTACTTCTTTAAATCATCAAGTTAGTTAATGTAAAATCTAACCAAAAGAGCAAGCAGAGCAAATAGTAAACATAAAGTAACTTAGACAAACATTTACAATGTAAACAAATGGCAAAAAGCAGGCAGGGGGTAACGTTAAAGGGCCACTCCTGTACTTATAGGGGGCCCTGGGTCACACTGAAATCAAACTGACAACAGGTAACATTTTCTCACATGTGTTATGTCATTTAGCTAGACTAGCAAATATGATTAAAAAAATAAAATAAATATATCAAATAGAGTTGGAGTCAAATCTGACCATTTATGAAGCCCCTTAGCTTTCTGTTGCATGGGTTGTGCTGCTCTCTGAATCCATGGAAAAACGTACATAGTTACTTTAATGTAGAATGTTAAGGTACATATTATGTTATAACATCTTTAACTGTTACATCATCATTCTCATAAAATACACATGGACTATCACAAATAGACTTTTTTTGTGTGGTGGAAAACCAAATGAATGTATGTCATTTATCCTTGGTCCATACCCACAGTTTGGGAAACACTGTCTTAGAATAATGGTGGTACAGAGTTACCAATAACAGTCACATTTGAGTCAAATCAAATGGAAAAGTCAGTACATATGACTTAATGTGCAAATGAGCAGAATATTGTCCGGCTGATAGTGGGGCTGTGGCATGGTGGGAATGGTAGTTTCTTAGGACTTTGAATTTCATTCTGCAAAATGGAATGGACTCTTGCGATTTTGTAAAATTGTAAAATATTTGAGTGAGCACACAAAACACAACCATGCAAGGAGCATACCTGAACACTGTGTGTCACAGTACAGACATCAGAAAGGCCTGGCCACACGGGAACTGTTTGGCAGCACTTAGTTTGAATCTATGGCTGGAGATATAGTGGCTGTTAAGTTACAAGTACGCACCTGCGTTGCAACATGTGCTTGTTCACATGGGCCTCTAGAGGATTCAGCACACTGCATTTTATATTGATTTGTTTTGTGACAATAGCGATGCATTGCTATATAATACAGAGGTGTATTAACCTGCTCTGTTTTTTTTCCTGAATGTGTCTGATATTTTCATATTTGATCACATAAACCCATGTCTTTCATACACACACTGCATATCCAAAGTTTGATGCATCCGTGGTGCTTGGTGGATATGCGGGGTGATGTCAGGCAATCATGTATGTGTAATCAACAGCAGGTATATCTCCAGCATAACACCCTTTGCAGAGAAGAGGGGTTCCTCAGGCAAATGCTTATTGTAGGAAGATGTTGGGTTAATTGGAAAAAAGGGGTTACTTTTTCACATGGTAACACAAATATAAAATTATCTTGAAATGAATATATCAACGCCATGAACTTAGGGAAAGTATTTGGCACATTATAACTGTGGCTATGTCCACACTAGCTTCTTTTTCATGTAAGACAGGGATGCAGAATGAAATCTGCAACTGAATCAGGTTTAAATGAGCATATATAACTAGTGTTTAAGTAAGCAAGATTGTATCTGTCTTTTTGCAGATTTCCTCATAAGAAACCAAATCAAAAGTGTGTATTCTTAAAGTGGACACCTTGTAGTTGCATGGTGGATCCTTCAGGTATGAATTTTAAATTTGGCACAAATAGCTATTTCCATGGAAACATATATGTAATATGTTCCAATAAGAATGACATAAAAGATCTACAAATAACTCCAAACCCTGAATGGTATAATAAATATTTCCAGGTCCAGGTTACATTATTTGAAAATCAACCAAGACAGAAAACAAATACTGGGCAAAGGACTGATAGCTAAACTCGTGGAGCAGACTCAGAAGGTCACATTACAGTAAGACCCAGACTATAACATACCTCTGGCCAACACTGATGTTGTCACATTAAGCCCCCACACACCTGTGATTTTTTGAATCCGATAAAACTCTGAGCCAAATGCAGAACAAACTCACCAAAAGGGATAACCTGACTCCGCCAGATAGAACTGCTCCACAGATAATCGTCTATTTCGCAGTACCATCTGGGAAGTCTCCCGTTGACAGTGTTTGCAAAAGGGAGGCGCCTTCTGTCAAAAACTTGGTAGTTGATTGGATGAAGCACCGACTAGTATCTGCCTACCATGTGGTTTCTTTAACCAAATCTTAGCAACGATATAACGTGCCACTCTTTGCACTTCTTTCAAACAAGAAATACTCTCTACTTCTGATAAAACTGTTTCGATAGCAGCATCAATGCTAACGTCTTTTGGCGTAGCCATGTTCATAACAAAGAGGAGAAGAGAACGCTTGTTGCTTTCTTCAAATTAAAAACCCGCCTCTACCTGTTAGTGCTGCAACATCATTGGTCAAAAGAGTCCAGTGAGTCCAAGGTTCGCCGACTTAAGCAGTTTGGTTGGCGCGATACAAGATGGATTTACAAGAGTTTGGGAAACTCCCAAATCTAGCGAGAATCCAGCTGCAGCGCAAGGTTACAAAAGGGGTGGATGCAGCAATATTCGTGCAGAGGGAACTTTCTAATAGGGTGCATTCATACAGGGACCAATGGAACTACTTGGATTATTTCTTCCATTAATTCTAACAGCCACAAGCACAGCTCCTGGGCAAAAGTGTTCTGGGATTGCCCGTAGTGTGTGCCTGTGTCATGTTCCAACATGATCCAGGAAATTGGCCAGAGGGTAGCATATATCCTTATTTAACTGGCCTATCATAGAGCAGCCTGATGAGACAGCAAGTTGGGTGGTAATCTCTGTACATAACAGCTCCCTGTGCCTGTGCAGGGACTGTTTGGTCCTCCATGTCAGAATGAAGACATTGGGTGCAGGCAACCTCTGAAGCATGCCCACCTACACATATCAGTGGCACGGTTCAGACAGATCTGTGGCTTCCATCATTTACGGTTGCCTCGAAGTATGACCCTGGGCCCTCAAGGGGGAGTCGGTCAAACTGAGGCACCAGCCCAAACTCCTCCACGCCAGACTTACAGGGCGGAGAGGAGTAGAAGGGGCAAGAATGCATACAGAGGGCCTTGAAACATTTGGTGAGTCAACGTGTCTATGCATACATGCCTGCAACTGCGATCCCAAAGCACTGCTGGCAATTTTTCTTGCTGGCAACCTACGTGCCAGCTCGATGTTGGCCAAAGTAGGAGAAGCACACTTACTAGCTCCTGTATTAATTCACTTAAGCTAGTTCTTTAGTTTGTCTCAAACCACTGTAAGCAGTCTGCGTGTATATCAGGTGAAGCACACTGAGCTAAACTAGCTCCTGTATTACCTGACATGAGCCAGTTTTTTAACAGTATATGCCTTAGGCTGTGTGTGTATTAGTAGAGGCACAGTACGCTCCTGTATTAACTGCTAGTTTGTGTATGTGGCAAACTAATGCAGCAGTCGGTTGTGTGCACATCAGGAGCAAACAGCATTTGCAACTCAACTGATTGCTAGCAGTAGCTGTGTCTGCACATGAACAGGGCTCCCACTAGTGGATATGACTTAAGACTTACTTGGGAAAGTGGGCAGGGATTGTCAAACAACCACATTCTCAGCTCTGGGAGAAGGGGCTTTTAATTCGTATTTTGCAGTTTTATTCAGTGGGCATGAGCAGTATGTAGGCTGTTTCTGCTTGTGTATGTGTGCTTTCATTTACAAAGAACCGAAACACTGTGGGTATCCCCAAAGATGCCAGGTTTCCCCATAATACACCTGGAGCCCTAACACAGAACAGAAGCGGCATGTCTGAAGCTAGCCTTTATGTGTGTTGCAACATTTGCTTTACGGCGAAACAGTCCTTGTAATTAGTTTGTTAGTTTATTGTTTGTTTGTTTTGTTCTTGCTAAGACACTCCCTCATATAGGCTCCCCGTTTGTGTGCCAACACAGCTGGTGTGTTCTAAACCTTATATTGTGTTAGGGTCAAATTTGACATGCTCTCCTATGTTATGTAAAAGTTTATCTTTCTTTTTTCTACTGAAACAAGGCTTCACAATATCCTCAGAAACAAGTATTTGACATAGCAAAATCAATTTGCGCAATTTTAGAATTTTTTTAATTGATATCTATGGTGAGTCAAATATGACTCATGAGCAGCAGAATGGTTTCACACCAGAATGAAAAACTACACAGATGTAATATTTTTGCTTTGAGAGTTTTGATGGATAAGTGCAGCAATGGTCAGAGGAAGCTGCATTCTGTTCTTGAAGATTTAGAGCACATGGATAACAGGAAGAAAGTTGAAGAAGCTGTGGTATTGCATAAGGAAGTGTGGAGTGACAGATATGTATGTTAGAGTGGTGCAGGATATTTTATATACAGGCTGACGGATGAGGTCAGACAGGAATCTGATGTTTGACATTATTATCTGTAGTGAGAGCAGAGAGCAGGTGGAGCAAAGTCTAGAGAGGTGGAGTATTGTTTTGGAGAGAAGAGGAATGACGGAATACATGTGTGTGAATAAGGGGGACCTTAATGGAATGGTGAGGTTACTGGAAGAAGAGATAAAGAAGGTGCAGTATTTTAGCACTCCTGCCTCTCAGCAAGAAGGTTGTGAGTTTCAACCACAGCCAAAGGTAAAGCCAAAGTTATAAGCAGGGTACGCCCGGTATAGGCTAGGCGAGGATAGCTAAGGATAGGCTCCAGTCACTCATGACCCATGACTGAAATAAGCAGAAGAAAACTAATGAATGAATGAGGATGCTGAGGTGGAGCTGCCAGGCAGGTTTCTGGTGGTAGAGAAGGAGGACCTGAAGGTAGTCGACTTATAACAAATCTGTTAAGACAACCCGCTAAGAAAAAAGAGGTGGGCAGCACATTACAAGGGTTAAAAATGATCCACGTCACATATATATATATGTATAGCAAGTGAGAGTGCCTGTGAGTCTCAATACAATAGAGAACTGTCATTTCACTGTGTGACGGACAGCCATGGATTTTAAAGCCACAACTTATCACAGAGCATGAAAGGGCTTAATGGACTAACACTGGGATGTTCCCTATTCTTGACCAGATGAATGTGGAGCCTCAGAGCTGTTCGTCAGATCCCACACTTCACGGTGAGGCCTGTTGTGATTGCTCAAAGAGTTACCCATGTAGCAGCACCTCTAGCGCCACGGCCAGCCCCCTCATACTCCACAGGGACACATTAGAACAAAAGAACACATTTCATTTACAGCAACAATAATGTCCTTTGAACAAACATCCCTTTTTCTTGATTGCCAGAATGGGACTGATTCACCCAATTCTGTTCACATGGACTTCTTTTCTTCCTGTCATGTGTTCTCTTGTGTTGTGCTCCTGAAATACAAAACAGCAAATATTGAGGGCATTACATGTGACCACTTTTCCAGTAAATCCACAGAGTAGAGAAGGCCTATGCAAATGTACAATTCATCACATGGCCAAAAAATGGGTCAAACTAGTGCATCTAATTCTTAATGAAACATATCAGTATTTTAGGATATATGCCAAAGGCAGACTCAGATGGGAGCAGTTGAATAAGTGACTAATGCAAGGAAGGCTAATTTATAAAAAGGCCATTTAATACATTGTTACTTACAACTTTAATTTTACATTCTTGTTATGTCATGTTTTACCTGTTAAAGCGGTTCAGGGTAGGCCTGTCTGGGGTCATAGGTCAGGTCGGGAATGTAGGTCTCATGGAGGTCTGGGTCCAGGGGTAGTGTGTCCAGGGGCAATTCAGCGTAGCCAAACGATGGGTAACTGGCCTCCATCTCTGAAACACACACACATATTAAACACATATTGAAGTTGCATATTTATAACAGTAGAGCTGTGCGTAGTGGGTGAGCATAAAGATGATCATTAACAATCCACATTGCAAATAAAGCTGGATTAGATCCATTTTATAATGATGTTACTTCTCACTGAGCTTGAAATGGTTTTGGTTCAATTTTAATTGCACTCATGAGACTGGTAGACAAATAATCCACATTTGCTTTCTAATTCACTTAGATGTGTATTTTGGCAGAGAGTGGAAGCCATTATAATTAATTATTAATTTTGAGTTACAACATTTATTAATCGTGAGGAGTACCTTTTGGGCTGTAATAGTTTGCTATTTGCACCGAATGATGTCGTTCTATTCTTTCTTAACTGAGTGAGTGGATGACTACTTCCAGTCTCGCCATCTTTTAACTGTCTCCAAAACAACTCAAGAGTTTATTTTATACTCTATGTCTTCAAGACTTATTTAAACTAACCATCAGCAATGGACATGGCGTGTACATGGCTTGGTACAGGTATGAACCTTAAGGAGCAAAAAGAAAAAAGCTTGAAGTTTTCTGTCTCTAATTACATTGACAACTACGAAGGTAAGTAAAACTTTAGTGGCAGCTGCCTTGCTTGCTATTTATAGTTTCTACCAAAAGTTTACAATATGGCTGGCTTTGGGTCCAATTGTAAACCTTGATTTAGTCACTTTTTATATATTTTTTTACGTTATACAACTTATGTCAACTTATCCACAGTTTTGAGCAAAGATCCACCAGGAGATTGTATGTTCCATGTTGAAGCAGATGAATAAAAACCCAGATGAATGAAAAGCCTCATGACCTCAGAGTAGAGACAAAATATAACAATGTTTGTTCAATGCCCCACCATGTACATATTATGATTTTTATGTCTCTAGGGTAGGTAAAAAAAAATTGCTTGCTGAATTTTCTCGACAGATTGACTTAATGAGGTTAGGTAATGAATAGGGTGGGCATGTCAACAAATATTGTTTGCTGACGTTTCTTTCAAAATCTTTCAAAATTAAAGGTTGGCTTCATACTTGTGTAAGTTTAGTAAGACAGAAGTTGTCTCCCTGGGGATTTTTGAGAGCCACTGCCCCCGAATGATCCAATCTTCAGGGAATGAGTGGAAACTGCTTTAAAAGCACCTGTCTCCCTACCTGCAGCCCATTACAATCAGGCCCGTACTTAAGTAGCCACTATTCAACTCCTTTCTGCCAGATAGTCCTATCGTCTCACGAGGGAACATCCAGCCTTCTGACCTGAAAGTCACGTGATCTGTGTGTTGCTGTTGTCTTCAGTTCCAGACCTCCTGTCTTTGCTTCCTGTCAATCTTTCCAGTGAGTACTTACCTGTATTCTCCTGTGTGGGCTTCGTCCTTGTGTTTCCTGGTGCTCGTTCTGCTTCCCACGTCCTGGCTTGTGCTGCACTCCTGCGCTCCAGTCCTCATTCAAGTGCGCGAGCTTGGCACTGCAGTTCCATTCCTTATTTCTGTGCACCCGCTTCAGCGGACTCCCAACACTGCTCCAGGATTCCAGTCCAGCTCCAGTTAATCCCCATCATTCCACCATATCAGAGACTTAAGTACTCAATAAAGTTGTTATTCTTGTAGTTGTGCTCTTGAGTCCAGCCCCGTACACACCGCCTCACAGTACGATCTGGCCACATTATGGACTCAGCCAACCCCACCAGATTACAGGACCGTTTTTCTGCAATTGAGAACACACTGCATCGCCATGAAGCCCGAATTACAGGCCATAAACACCCTAGCACCCCCAGCAGTCCAACGCCTCACCACCCTCCTCGAGTCTCAACATACTGGACCACCCCCGACTCTCGCTCCATTGCCTGATCCAGTGCCCGGTCCTGCAGTCAATGTACATGAGCCTCGAGTGGGAGTTCCTGAACGGTACATGGGAGAACCAGGAGGCTGTAATCCATTTTTAACAAACTTTTCAATCCTTTTCTCGCTACAACCCTTCACCTTTGCCACAAACCACCTCAAAGGAAGGGAACGCCTGCGGGAAACCACAGAATGGGCGAAGAGAACTCTAGCCTGTTCTTCATTTCAAGCTTTTTCCGCTCAACTCAAGACGGTCTTTAACCTGGAACAAGGCGGGTAGGGGCAACCTGGGCCCTCCTGAAGATAAAACAAGGTAATAATTCTGTGGCGGACTACTCCATTGATTTTAGAACACTTGCCAGACAGAGCGATTGGAATAACTCTGCTCTCCTGGGTGCTTTTCTACACGGCTTGGCAGACTATGTGAAAAAATTTGATGTCCGCCTGAGACTCTCCTGCTGACCTGGAATGTCTAATTGCCCTGGTTATCCAGCTGGACCAGCATATCCGTGCTCGCCATATGGAGAAGTCAGAGGCGGCATACAGTCGCCAGAGCCCAAGCCAGTCTGTTCGGTGTGTTCCTTGTTCTCTACCTCCTCCCAGTCCCGCAGTCATTGCACCAGAGCACCCAGAACTCATGTAACTAGGCTGCGCAAAGTTAACACCAGAAGAGAGACTTCATTGTCGCCAGGGCAACCTTTGTCTCTACTGTGGTCAGCCTGGCCATTACCTCACAGCCTTCCCTGTAAAAGCCAGGGATCATCAGTAAAGGGGCGCATACTGGCGAGCCAATCACTTCCCGTCTCTCCTGTCCGTCCGCTGCTTCATGCCACGTGCCAAGTGGAGCACAGCCCATTGCCACATTCATAGACTCACAGATGCTAATTTCATGGACTCTACCCTAGTCGACCAGTTGAACATGCAATTTTTCCCACTACCTTCTCCGGTTCCAGCTAATGCTCTGGGTGGTCACCCGCTGGGGACTGTCATCCACCAGACCTGCCCAGTTTCCCTCCTGATCCCCGGTAATCATCATGAGAGTGCCCAATTCAACGTCATCTCCATACCACAGGTTCTGCTCATTCATATTTATCCATGGTTATACATCCAAAACAGTTTCACTCTAATATGAACACCTAGAGTTAGCAGTTATGCTAATGGAGCCTAACAACTCCCCCACCAGCTCCCACACTGCCCATTCAACTCTTAACGACTATGAATCCAGTCTAGCCTTGTCCAATCACAGTAGTTTCAGGCTAAATCCCTTCCTCTGAGGGATAAATATCCCAGCTCTTTTTCCAGTTGAACTCAGAATTGACAAAGTCCCTTGGATGAGGGATGAAACGTCTTCAACTAAAACCTATGTCCAGATGTCTTGTCAGAAAACCTTTTCTTGAAAATGTCGTGGATGACTGTGAACCTCGACAAACACGTTATCTATGGCTGTTGATACACAACCCCCATATTGACTGGGCTCAAGGGACCATTTTGGAGTAGAGCCAGACCTACCATACAGTGTGCCTGAAGGCAGCTACCACACCACAGCGACAACCTGAGACTTGTCCAGCCCCTTTCTCTGCCAACAAGCTTCTACAAGGTGACACCATTTTTACCAAGCTAGATCTGCGTAATGCATACTACCTCACCCAGATCAGAGAGGGAAGACCGCCTTCAGCACCCCCAGCGGCCACTCAGAATACCTGGTTAGGCCATATAGACTCACAAATGTCCCTGCAGTGTTCCAGGCCCTTATAAATGATGTCCTCCACGATATGCAGAACCCCCGCAGAATGCAACTACGTCATTGGCAATTGAGAGCTCCTAGCCGTCAAGATGGCCCTGGAGGAGTGGCGTCACTGGCTGGAGGGGGCTGAACAGCCGTTTCACCAAGACACTCAGCTCTCGTCAGGCTCGCTGGATCCTCTTTTTCAACACATTCGTGTTCCCCTCTCTTACCGCCCAGGATCCCGTAACCAGAAACCTGATGCCCTCTCCAGACAATTTCTCGAAGAACCTGATTCTTGTCTTGAGCCACAGCCCATCCTTTCTCCCCAGAACCTGATTGCTGTTGTGATTTGGGAGGTGGAGGACAGAGTAAAAGTCGCCAACGAACCAGGCCTGAGCTCTTCCCCCTACAACAAGCTTTATGTTCCTGAGAACCTGTGTTTGGAGGTTCTGCTGTGGGCCCACACATCCAAACTCACCTGCCATCCCAAGCTGAGGAGAACCACCACCTTTATTCAACAGCGGTTCTGGTGTTCATCACTGGAGATTGATGTTGGGAGTCTGTGGCAGTCTGCCAAGTGTGTAATCAACACAAGCCCTCCCAACAATCCCCTTCAGGCCTCCTTCAGCCCCTGAAAGTTGATGTCTTCTTGTGCACAGAGCCAATTACTGTATTAAGATGTACTAAGCAGAATTATAAATAAACACAAAATACAGCTCTGACACCATAGCCCTTCCTGGTGTTGTAACATTCTCCAGCCTCTAACACAGACAGCTGTTTTTGGTCCAAAGTGCGGCGACTGGAAAATACTGATGCCACATATTTAAATGACTGTAGATTATAAGTATGGCTGGATGTCAGCTGACACCAGCTGGTCATGTTTGCTTTAACTGGTCAATCCCAACCTATGGTTTGTAAAATGTTTATTGTTTTCCCAGCCATCAAAAAGAGCACTGTTGAAGCAGACAGTAGATGTACTTGGTCTGTAGCAAGTAAATTCTGAAATGACCTTCATTAGCAATACAAACATTGAGGAGACACTGGGGATTGAGACTTAGCTCAAGCAGTAATTACAGCTGCACATCGTCACACTGCACACTGCACAGAAGGGGTGGGGGCAAGGGGGGTGGCATTAGAGCTCTTCTGCTCTTCCCTTCATCAGCTCTCATCACTTTGTCTGCCTCTGTTCCACAAAACTCAACTTTAACAACCTTGTGCTCTAAAGCACTCTGTTTAAGTGCAAACTGTAGTCACCTATTTTTAGTAGTCACTCCTGGGCTGTATAGTCAGAAATTCACTGTTATCACAATTATTGGATGTGCAGCATCATTATTGCTGTTTGACTGCCTAAACTGCAATGGTATAATGCTACAATATTGTGTATGGCAGGCATACTTCAAATATCATAATATTTGGCCATTTGGATGATACCTTACCACTATTTGTAATTTTTATTCAAACATTTATTACTCTCAGTGAGAATTTGGAAGTCATTAAGTTAAGAAAGAATTTAGGCAATTTATTTGTGATGAAGGTAGAACGTTTCATGGCACAGTGAAGTCTCCTTTCAGAGAAATCAGGTCGTCCTGTTTTGCAGAAACTACAAAATAGAGCAGCAAAACAGAGATAAAGATTCATTAAAGCCAATAGTGTGTAGGTATAACCAGTATTTACTGCAACTGGATAACTCTGAAAATCTGTCCACACACAGGTCTGCAATACTGTCATTTAAGTCGCTAAAGCTATCATAGGCTGTTGGTTTAAAATGTTTGATAGAACATTGTAAAAAATGCACAATCATCTGACAGGTTGTTGGCTGTACACATGTGGGACCAGCAGCTGCAGACACACAACTGTTATGACAACACACTATATTGACAGTCTTTCCAAATTTATAAGATACCACTGATTGAGAATGACAAACAGAGCACATGAGCTTTTTAAGGTTCTGATTTAAGCATTTCACTAAACTGAATATTTCATTTGAAGAAGATGATGGCTCTCCATTGTATTCAATTTGAATTTATGCTAGTTTATTAGAATAAACCAAAGACAGTTGCTTGAGTAATGTGTTGTTGAATGTCTTACCATCAGCGAGGTATGTGGGCTCTAAAGGAACCGCAGCATGGGCCTGGGCACAAAGAATGAAGATGAATGGTCATGCACAGTATATGAAAAATAAATATATTACATATTAATTCATTTAAATTAGACATGATATGTGCATTGTCCAATAATGACCTGTGCTACTAGTTAATTAATAAACTCAATATGCCCTTGGCCTTATTCAAACTATTCAACAAAGTTACTATTCCCACCATGGTCTTTGTAATGGTAGAATAATAAAAGAAAAATCCTGAACTTGTCACACATTAATAAAAGTAATTTGTAGTTTTTAACAATGTATAATAAATCTTTGTAACCTGTCTAAGCTGCCAGCCTGAGGTGGAGGAAGTACAGTAATGGACAGAGTGCATTTCATTCTTTATTAGGGTTTGTCAGATTGTCTAAGAAAGTTAATCAATCAAGTAATAGCTTTAATCCTCCTCTTGATCTGGTATTAAATAATGGTGAAGACATAAACGTAAGAAAAGTATAACAATCTTATCTTAAAACCCTGTAGAATCTGATCTGTGTTTGATAACATTTGAATTTATTTTTGAGGATTACATTGCATCAGACATAAAAATCCACCTGGGCAGATCTGATGGATGCTCTAAGGACAGGGGGTGTTGTCTAGTACATCCTGTTTATCTACTTGCTGCTTTTTTGTCTCTGTAAAGCTCTTTGAGGCAAATTGTGTTGTGATATCTGGCTATATAAAAAAGTGATATACTTATGTATTGCTTTTCCTACAGAATTTCTGATGTGGTATGGGTATGTACATGTTTTTGTCTTGTTTGGTCCCTTTTAAATGCAATAAAGTGAGCTGATGCGTTCTTTGGTCCTTTACCATCTCCCAGGCTGCAGGGTCGTGTTTGAACAAAGAGTGGGTCAGCTCCACAGACACTCTTTTCCTGTAGTCAGAGCTCTTGTCCTCGGAGATTCGGAAGAGGACGGCCGCTGCGTAGGTGGCTGCAGGTACAGAGCAGAGGGCAGTAGAACAAAGATGAGCACTCTCAACACTCAAGTAAGTCCCAAAATATGTTTTTCTTTATTTAGAGGTACAAGCAACGATGTCTTGTTACAGCATTATTACGGTCTGGCTCTGGACATTAGATAAAAGTACTGTTTAACAGGCTCAGTGAATTAGATGAATGTGGCTAAACAAGATGTAGATGTTTTTGTGAGATGTTCTCACAGAAATTGAAACAGTGGCATTAACTGTGAACCTGGAGCAGTTCCCATGACACATGAGGGCTGGTTTAAGTTTAATCATCGTATTCTTTCTGAATACCTATTCTGCCTCCATCTAGCCCTACCTCCTACATCCCCTTCTCTTAACTACCTACATGTCCTCCTTTACTACAACCATAAACCTCCTTTTTGGTCTCGGTCTCCTGCCTGGCAGCGCTAACCTCAGCACCCTTTGACCAATATATTCACTATCTCTCATCTGAACATGTCACATCTGTAATTAAACTGCCACTGGTTTGGACTCCACCATGAAACCACACACCTGGTATCTACTGTTTGACAAAAAATAATAATATAATAAAAAACACAAACAGATAAAACAAAATGAAATAGTAAAACCAATAAATAAAAGATCATAAGCAATAAAATCAGATGATAATGCTTTTCTGAAATCAGTGTTTCTAGGCGTTTCTTAAAAGTACAAAAGACATGTGGTTGTCCTGAGCTCGGGGGGAGTTCCAGAGAGATGGACCCGAACAGCGACCAACCCATCTCCTCTGGAGGTGAGACCAATTGTAAATACAGACGTATGAAATGTGAACAAATAAAGTAATATGTTATTGCCATTTGACACCCTCTCATTAAACGGATATATGAAGCCCGTACCAGAGGCACAGGGCCTCATGTTAAACTGTATGAGTAGGGACAGTATTAATGTGAGCACATGTAAAGAACAAATTAATTTGACAGTTCATGAATAGCAACTGAAAATTCAAATGTGGGGATTAACTAATGAAAAAAACGTCCTCAATCAAACACCGACTATGATTTCTTTCTTTACACATCCTCATTCATTTTTATAATAATTAGCCTATTGAGTATTGTCTCAGATAACCTAAATGATCCTAAACCAATCACAGTATTTGCCTAAAATATAGTGTTGCACACAGTGTATTTTTTGACATAAATAAAAGTTAGTAAATAAATAAAAATAGTAATAAATGTCTAAGTTGAAAATAAATATGATACCTATTCCCTCGTTGCTGGAGTGGAGCAGCTCCATGAGTGGTGCTGATGCTCCCTCTGCATCAATGAGCTCTGCAGACTGTTTGTCCAGGGCCAGCTCACACAGGACGCCAGCCGACACCCGCTTCACGTTCTCCACATACGAGTACAACAGCTGCACACAAAACATGAAGTCTTGATAAGATGAGACAAATGTTTTCTCTAAATGTAGCAGAGTGATGATACAATCTGATACTGCTTCCTTACAGAAGACAATGAGCTGAGCGTGAACATTAATTTAATTATTTAAATACTTAATTATTCAGACAGCAGATAGTAGGACAGCCCCTACAGCTGCTCTGTGTTTGTGCGTGTACCTGGACAAACAGGGGTATGGTCTGCATGCTGGCGATCTCTCCTCTATTAATGGGGTCTCGAGCCAGTATGTGGAGCGCTCCGGTACAGCCCTCCACAATCTCCTCCATACGCACCCCGTCCTGACATAAACAAACTCATCAGCACAAAGCACAGTGCAATATTACAAATGCTGCTACAGATGAAGGAAATGACAGAATCCGAACCTTTGGTTTTTTGTTTTTTTTTTCTAATATAATTTTAGATTCACTTTGGATAAGAAAAAAATACAAACAATTAATATAAACATTGAAGATTTGTAGTAGTTTATAGTTCCACACAGACTTTAGCTGATATGAACTTTCAGTTGAGCTCATGTTGCCTGCAGCTTCATTAAAAAAAATATATATATTTGCAGGCACTTTTAACACAAATTTGTCTCCGAGGATGTTACCGAAAACTCACCAAGCTTTGCCCGAAATTTCAGGTCTGTGAACACATAAATGATTTTGAAGGTCCCATCCAAACCCACAAAAAAAACTTTGACTTTTATAGATCCAAACTTTAGTGTGGGATGTGGCCCTAACTCTGTGTAAGCTTTTTACAGAGCCCCCATCCCACACACCTCCCCCACATGACCCTGTTGTGTTGGTCAAGAGCATCTTCAACAACTTTACATTTTCAGGTGGTTTTCCTGCAGCATGGAGTCAAACGTGAACAGTAGAGTGGGGTCAGAGCTCTGTAAATGTGCCTAAGAGCTTCGGCGGTGACGGTGTGTGGTACCTGGTAGGTCTGCTGAGCTGACGAGCCGTGTCGCTGTGTGTCCTGGTGCGCCTTCAGCAGAAGGTTGACCAATCGGGGGATAGCACCCGCCTCCCTAAGTGGCGCCTGATTGGCCGGGCAAAGAGCGAGGTTTCGGATGAGACCCACTGTAGCCTGAAAGGAAAGTTGTGGGTGAGTAAAGCTGGTTCCCTGTGAAGTTTAAAAAAGGCCTACCTGTGCATGTCACCACGCCTGCTCAAGAAAAACCAGCCCCTTTGTCTGTTTGTTCCTGTCATTCTCTTTTCCCTTAAATTTACTTCGATTTCATAAAAAGGTAAAGAAGTAAATGTATCTCTGTCTATGAAGTTCGTCTCTCTCTTGACTACTCTCACAGATAGATATCCCTGTGATAAAAGATGACCTGCTGACATTAAATAGACTTATATTCATTTATTAGTTTATAAGACTTTATGTGAATGTTCTGTCTCTAACTGTCCTGGACAGATTTCTGTCCCTCTGTCCATCCTGGGAGTGGATGTTCTGTGAGGTTTCTGAGTTGACAGTTTTTTGACACATTAATCTCATAAAGACTTTACATGGACACAGATTGAAGTATTCATAAAAGTATTAAAAACATGTGTCTGTATTTCATTGTTTCTCCTGCAAATTTACTATTACATACAATTACAACAAATACAACTCTTCACTTTCATCGTCTAAGCCCAAAAGCAGTTGATGATTTTGCTCCACCTTAAGCTTCTATATTATCGACTTGAATGTCCTCAGTCAGGGACAGAGCTTACATTAGTGGTGTCCCTACAATATAACAGTTATAAAATACAGAATGTGGTAAAATATGAAAGAATTAGCAGTATATAGATATATTTTGTCTGGTAAGAGTGTGTATGTATTCTTTAATTCTCTACCTTGACCACAGGCCAGTAGTGTGGCTGGCTCAGCAGTTTGATCACAGCGGGGATGCCGTAGTGCAGCCTCACAGCGTTCTGGGCCAGTTCTGCGTCGTGGTGTCTGGATGTCAGGTGACGGAGGGCACAGACCGCCGGCTCTGCCACGTCCTCCTTCTCTCCAGCACGAAGCACAGCGTGGATCAGAGCCTCCACACCGCCGAACTGAGTCACCAGGGTCTGAAGAGGAAAACACAACTTGTGTGTGAAAACAGTGGCAGTACATGCTGTGTAGGACAGAGATTTAAATGCATTTTCTCTGAAGTGGTCCAATTATAAGGAGATTGTAAACAAAGCACAAAGAGCACTCAGATGACATCAATGTCATTCATACTTCTATTTCACAAAAATGTTTTTTGTATATCCTGCCATAAAGTGGATAACATTGGAAAACTCAGACCAAACCCAAAAAGAAACAGGTGTGACACGGGTGGTGAAGGCGACAGCCAGCAGCCACAATGGTGTTCCTGAATAAATAGTCACCTGACCCGGGCAACCTGAGGCCCAGAGGTGTGCTAGGACAGGCAATCTACTACAGGGACCTCGACAATACCGACCAGGGGGCATCACATAAAACCCCTATTACTTTTGACCTACAAAAACAAAGCATCAAAGTCATTTCAGATGTTTTTGCCATTAAATAGGTTCAATAAGCCTTCACTCAGAGCCTGAGGCTGTCCCCTATTGGAAAACCTGAAACGCAGCTTTGGCCTGGTGGCCTGCGGACTCAGCTGTCACATGACCAGTGACGCCTGCACTTGTTGGAAAAGTTACGAGAACAGACCCAGTGCAAACAGAGAACCTCCAATGGTAAGTGTCGTAGATTTCTCTTGATAAATCACTTGTTGCTTCTGTGGATTATTTAGTTCTGTAGTAAAGCTACCGCTTACATATGGCTGTGTGTTTTCACAGTTTTACAGCTACAACTGCCAGCTAGTATTCATACTGCTATAACATAAAACAAGATTATGACCTTCATCCCCATTGGTCCCAAAAACACAAAAGTAAATGAATAACTCTTGTTTCTGTCAAGCTTTATAGCTCTGCAAACTAGTGTGTCTTTTATCAGAGCAATGTATGTTTTGTAATAATGTATTTGAGAAGCTGCTTGTTGTTCATTAGCTACATGGCGCTATCAGTGTGTTTTCTGTATTAACTCGGTTTACAGTCATTTACAGCTTCTGTTTTTGTGTCCAGCTGCTGTTGATGCTGACCTTTACCCTCCACGACGCACTGGAACCGTCAGAGGAACATAAACTGAGCTGCAACAGGTAATGCTTTCTCCAAAACATTTGACTTTAGTTTCTGTCAGTGCTGTGCTCAGGTTTGTCAACACATGTTTTATTACAGTTGGACCAACAGTGGAGACATTTACAGAAATAATAAAGTCAATAAAATTCAAAAACCAAGGGCATATTACATGACAGTCAGGGTCCGGTAAACAGAGAATTAAAAAGTAACATCCAGTAACACATAAAAAGGCTGTTGCACACAGTGGTTAAGTGGTTGTTTTACTGATGAGTATTATGTGAAACATGTCATAAAAATACAATAAATACTTCATACATCATGACACTTTTTCTCTGTTCAGTCTGTGGACTGTATATTATCTTTCTCTGGTCTGGATAAAGTGTTTTTGTCTGTAGCAGTGTTCTCTTCCTCTTGTTCTTCATCCTTCTAGAGTCAGCCTGGACAAGTCTGGTGTAGGACATAAAACTAAAGTTACAAACCAAACATGTTATGACATAGTTTTGACAGATAAAACACATGCCTCTGAGCTGTGGCTGTATCCTGCCCATTACTCACTCTTCTCCAAATAGGAGCTGAAAATGGTGCTGAAGACTGTGAAAAAACATATTTCTGAAACAAGCTAAAACTCCAAACTCTGGTGGAAATAAACTGGACTAACTGTATCTGGCCGATTTATCTCAAATGTATGTTGTAAAATAAATAGGCTTTATCAAAGTTCACTACTTTTTGAGATGAATAGAGATGAATACAGACTGTGAGACTGTGTAAGTGTTAGTGATGTGAAGTCGTAACTCCACAAACTCTCAAATAACTCTAGCATTTGTACATTGAGGTTTTGAACATGACATATAGCCTTAGCCTACACACGCTAACAGCGAACTTAGACAGGACTCTAAGAGATATATCTGCATAAAAATGTAGACATATAATACTGTACCGTGTCAGTCTCAAAGTTCAGTTCAATGGGTCAGTGTACTTGCCTTCTCTCTTTGTCGGTAGTGTAATGTAAATGCAGCGTCGCCATCTTGGAAAATGAAAAGTACTAAAAATACAAATTCAGGTGGCCCCATGTGAAAAGTTACGCAGTGTGCCTTTAAGTGAAATAATAGGGCGTCTTTTAGGCACACCTTTTCTTGTGTATTGGATGCTATGCATTGATTGATACCTTTGTGATGCCTCCATTACTACCTTTTTTTGTTTTCAACAAAATATAATTTGAAAACTTGTAAAAAATCTGAAGTTATAAGTTAAAAAAATCTAAAAAGGCCAACATTTGTGGACATTTCAGTCCTCGAGGTAGTCAGCTTTGGCTCATTTGGATTGGTCTTTTGGTGTTGTTACATTCTACAGTGAAGAGGTTGCTTTGTCTCCCAGATGTACAGATCATCGCTTTTTCCGCACTTAAAAGCATAGACTACATTGCTCTGTTTGACTAGGGATATAGTCCTTTGGGTGGACCAGTCTTTGATGGAGGGTGTTGTGTTTATTGAAAGTACTTGGGAGCTTTTCTGAAAGCCCAGCTATACAGGGAATAACAATGGTGTCTGTGGTGAGTGAAGTATAGTCATCTCATGATTGATACTCTTAGGATTATGCACTTTTTACCCATGATAAACTCTGCATGACATCTAGGGCTGTATCTTCCCAATCTTAACGCAGGCGGAGACAAAGACAGAAGCTTGTTGAGGGCGTGTAAAAATCTATATGATTCGGATTATCAAAGTGGAGACGGAGGTATAAAGAGACAGGACTATAGGTGGCGCAGGTATAAAGAGGCAGGAATAAAGTGTCATGGGTGTTTGGCTTTTCACCAGTCACAAGGGTTTCCTCCATTGCTGCACTTATTATAATTATCATTACATTTCATTACTATTATTAATTATATTTATTTCAGAATCATTCATCTGTGAATGAATGCAAAAGGCTTCTCTTTCATTGTTTAATTTATTATAAAGCATTTTATACGCTATCTATTAAAAAAGAAGAGAAGTTTAGAGTGACAAACTTTTCAATCATTTATTATGAACAAAGTAACTTACATGCAGATAAAAAAAGTCTTAGTGTTTTTATCATAATTTGGCAGAATTATGAATTTTATATATGTTTATGTGTGCAATTTTAATTGTGCAAATCCTCACCCATACCATTTCTTTAAAGAAGCTTATGTCTAGACATGTTCCCTATCAACTCATTTTATACAAACTGCCAGCTTTTTTTAGACATTTTAATTTGGTATCATAGTGAACTAAAGACAGAACAAACCACACAGGTATTTCTGTTTTACTCACATCATGTAAAGCCGTCCTCATTCATGTTTCCTAGTTCATGCACGCATCGTAATTGGCCTCAATCACATGGACACTACATGATCACACTCTGATCTCCTTCAGCAAAAAAACAAGCTGTCTTTTTCCCCGTGGTTTGTGTTTACGCAGAGAATTTACAAACAGAAAGGTGTTGCACCTGTCAGAACTTAGTCCAGGCCCAGAGAGAGAAGAGGGAGGTGGATGATAGAGCAGCACCAGTGAGTTTGGAACTGTAGCCTACTCTGTTTTACAGAGAATCATGACTCTCCTGGACAGGTATAGGTATAGAGTTTCCTGTATTCTGCTTCTGATGCCCCACTGTCTCCTCGTGTAGCTGCTTTCTCAGCCTCAATTAATAGCATGTATATTTTTATTTAGCGTCATACTGTCTTCTGCAGCACAGTATTTTTGTTTAACTCTGTGCTTTTTTGCTATAAATCCGTGGATGGTTGGAAACAATGTGATAAGTAAGTCATTTTACTGTCATTTGTAAATCATTTCTCAGGATATAAGCCTAAAACATTAAGAGAAATATATAAAATATGGTCAATAAAATGTATTTATTTTCTATTTTGTAA